>CM054058.1:289607447-289868291 GCA_028641055.1 Alopecurus myosuroides
TTTCTGTGAGCACTTTTTCGAGATGGTTGTGGTATTCCAAGTTTATTATTTTCTATGGATACTAGATCACTTATTATAACACCACTCGAAGGTCTTGCTTCATTTCGAGTCTTTTTGAATTTTCTGGAATTTTCTTAGGCGGTTTCGGGAAACGGTCAAAACGGGGGACACGACCGTTCGTAGCTAGGCGTTGAATCTTGAGCAACTCTTCGCATATCGATGTTGAAGTAGGTAGTAGGGTACCTAAAAAGGATTTTTTCAAAAAAATAAGGAGACAACTACGAGGCACCTGTAGTTCAAATTTTGCCCGGTTTCAGCCGAATCGGCGGAAATTTGTCTTTTTCAAAAGAGGTGTAAGGAAAGATTTTCAGAGGAAGTAATTTGACTTTTTGTAGATAAAATGTTGTTTAGTAACTACATAATTTTATGTGGTATAATTCTGCAACATATTTTTGGTACCTGCTTCACAAAAGACCTGTTTTCGACACTCCGAGAATGGAAAACGATATTTTAATTTAGAGAAAAATTAAACTTTCTTCGTAAACATTGTTAGTTGTTCCAATATTCATCTTTGTGTGGAATATAGGAACATTTAAAGAAACTATGCCATGGATGTGGCCATAACATCCGTCATTTGGCCCGAAAGCCACGAATCTTCGTAGATGATAGGTCATTTCTGTGAGCACTTTTTCGAGATGGTTGTGGTATTCCAAGTTTATTATTTTCTATGGATACTAGATCACTTATTATAACACCACGCGAAGGTCTTGCTTCATTTCGAGTCTTTTTGAATTTTCTGGAATATTCTTAGCCGGTTTCGAGAAACGGTCAAAACGGGGGACACGGCCGTTCGTAGCTAGGCGTTGAATCTTGAGCAACTCTTTGCATATCTATGTTGAAATAGGTACTTGGGTACCTAAAAAGGATTTTTTTTCAAAAAATAAGGAGACAACTACGAGGCACCTGTAGTTCAAATTATGCCCGGTTTCAGCCGAATCGGCAGAAATTTGTCTTTTTCAAAAGAGGTGTAAGGAAAGATTTTCAGAGGAAGTAATTTGACTTTTTGTAGATAAAATGTTGTCTAGTAACTACATAATTTTATGTGGTATAATTCTGCAACATATTTTTGGTACCTGCTTCACAAAAAGACCCGTTTTCGACACTCCGAGAATGGAAAACGATATTTTTATTTAGAGAAAAATTAAACTTTCTTCGTAAACATTGTTATTTGTTCCAATATGCATCTTTGTGTGGAATATAGGAACATTTAAAGAAACTATGCCATGGATGTGGCCATAACATCCCTCATTTGGCCCGAAAGCCACGAATCTTCGTAGATGATAGGTCATTTCTGTGAGCACTTTTTCGAGATGGTTGTGGTATTCCAAGTTTATTATTTTCTATGGATACTAGATCACTTATTATAACACCACGCGAAGGTCTTGCTTCATTTCGAGTCTTTTTGAATTTTCTGGAATTTTCTTAGCCGGTTTCGGGAAACGGTCAAAACGGGGGACACGACCGTTCGTAGCTAGGCGTTGAATCTTGAGCAACTCTTTGCATATCTATGTTGAAATAGGTACTTGGGTACCTAAAAAGGATTTTTTTCAAAAAATAAGGAGACAACTACGAGGCACCTATAGTTCAAATTTTGCCCGGTTTCAGCCGAATCGGCAGAAATTTGTCTTTTTTAAAAGAGGTGTAAGGAAAGATTTTCAGAGGAAGTAATTTGACTTTTTGTAGATAAAATGTTGTCTAGTAACTACATAATTTTATGTGGTATAATTCTGCAACATATTTTTGGTACCTGCTTCACAAAAAGACCCGTTTTCGACACTCCATGAATGGAAAACGATATTTTTATTTAGAGAAAAATTAAACTTTCTTCGTAAACATTTTTTGTTGTTCCAATATGCATCTTTGTGTGGAATATAGGAACATTTAAAGAAACTATGCCATGGATGTGGCCATAACATCCGTCATTTGGCCCGAAAGCCACGAATCTTCGTAGATGATAGGTCATTTCTGTGAGCACTTTTTCGAGATGGTTGTGGTATTCCAAGTTTATTATTTTCTATGGATACTAGATCACTTATTATAACACCACGCGAAGGTCTTGCTTCATTTCGAGTCTTTTTGAATTTTCTGGAATTTTCTTAGGCCGGTTTCGGGAAACGGTCAAAACGGGGGACACGACCGTTCGTAGCTAGGCGTTGAATCTTGAGCAACTCTTTGCATATCTATGTTGAAATAGGTACTTGGGTACCTAAAAAGGATTTTTTTCAAAAAAATAAGGAGACAACTACGAGGCACCTGTAGTTCAAATTTTGCCCGGTTTCAGCCGAATCGGCAGAAATTTGTCTTTTTCAAAAGAGGTGTAAGGAAAGATTTTCAGAGGAAGTAATTTGACTTTTTATAGATAAAATGTTGTCTAGTAACTACATAATTTTATGTGGTATAATTCTGCAACATATTTTTGGTACCTGCTTCACAAAAAGACCTGTTTTCGACACTCCGAGAATGGAAAACGATATTTTTATTTAGAGAAAAATTAAACTTTCTTCGTAAACATTGTTAGTTGTTCCAATATGCATCTTTGTGTGGAATATAGGAACATTTAAAGAAACTATGCCATGGATGTGGCCATAACATCCGTCATTTGGCCCGAAAGCCACGAATCTTCGTAGATGATAGGTCATTTCTGTGAGCACTTTTTCGAGATGGTTGTGGTATTCCAAGTTTATTATTTTCTATGGATACTAGATCACTTATTATAACACCACGCGAAGGTCTTGCTTCATTTCGAGTCTTTTTGAATTTTCTGGAATTTTCTTAGCCGGTTTCGGGAAACGGTCAAAACGGGGGACACGACCGTTCGTAGCTAGGCGTTGAATCTTGAGCAACTCTTTGCATATCTATGTTGAAATAGGTACTTGGGTACCTAAAAAGGATTTTTTTCAAAAAATAAGGAGACAACTACGAGGCACCTGTAGTTCAAATTTTGCCCGGTTTCAGCCGAATCGGCAGAAATTTGTCTTTTTCAAAAGAGGTGTAAGGAAAGATTTTCAGAGGAAGTAATTTGACTTTTTGTAGATAAAATGTTGTCTAGTAACTACATAATTTTATGTGGTATAATTCTGCAACATATTTTTGGTACCTGCTTCACAAAAAGACCCGTTTTCGACACTCCGAGAATGGAAAACGATATTTTTATTTAGAGAAAAATTAAACTTTCTTCGTAAACATTGTTAGTTGTTCCAATATGCATCTTTGTGTGGAATATAGGAACATTTAAAGAAACTATGCCATGGATGTGGCCATAACATCCGTCATTTGGCCCGAAAGCCACGAATCTTCGTAGATGATAGGTCATTTCTGTGAGCACTTTTTCGAGATGGTTGTGGTATTCCAAGTTTATTATTTTCTATGGATACTAGATCACTTATTATAACACCACGCGAAGGTCTTGCTTCATTTCGAGTCTTTTTGAATTTTCTGGAATTTTCTTAGGCGGTTTCGGGAAACGGTCAAAACGGGGGACACGACCGTTCGTAGCTAGGCGTTGAATCTTGAGCAACTCTTCGCATATCTATGTTGAAATAGGTACTAGGGTACCTAAAAAGGATTTTTTCAAAAAAATAAGGAGACAACTACGAGGCACCTGTAGTTCAAATTTTGCCCCGTTTCAGCCGAATCGGCAGAAATTTGTCTTTTTCAAAAGAGGTGTAAGGAAAGATTTTCAGAGGAAGTAATTTGACTTTTTGTAGATAAAATGTTGTTTAGTAACTACATAATTTTATGTGGTATAATTCTGCAACATATTTTTGGTACCTGCTTCACAAAAAGACCTGTTTTCGACACTCCGAGAATGGAAAACGATATTTTTATTTAGAGAAAAATTAAACTTTCTTCGTAAACATTGTTAGTTGTTCCAATATGCATCTTTGTGTGGAATATAGGAACATTTAAAGAAACTATGCCATGGATGTGGCCATAACATCCGTCATTTGGCCCGAAAGCCACGAATCTTCGTAGATGATAGGTCATTTCTGTGAGCACTTTTTCGAGATGGTTGTGGTATTCCAAGTTTATTATTTTCTATGGATACTAGATCACTTATTATAACACCACGCGAAGGTCTTGCTTCATTTCGAGTCTTTTTGAATTTTCTGGAATATTCTTAGCCGGTTTCGGGAAACGGTCAAAACGGGGGACACGACCGTTCGTAGCTAGGCGTTGAATCTTGAGCAACTCTTCGCATATCTATGTTGAAATAGGTACTAGGGTACCTAAAAAGGATTTTTTCAAAAAATAAGGAGACAACTACGAGGCACCTGTAGTTCAAATTTTGCCCGGTTTCAGCCGAATCGGCAGAAATTTGTCTTTTTCAAAAGAGGTGTAAGGAAAGATTTTCAGAGGAAGTAATTTGACTTTTTGTAGATAAAATGTTGTTTAGTAACTACATAATTTTATGTGGTATAATTCTGCAACATATTTTTGGTACCTGCTTCACAAAAGACCTGTTTTCGACACTCCGAGAATGGAAAACGATATTTTAATTTAGAGAAAAATTAAACTTTATTCGTAAACATTGTTAGTTGTTCCAATATTCATCTTTGTGTGGAATATAGGAACATTTAAAGAAACTATGCCATGGATGTGGCCATAACATCCATCATTTGGCCCGAAAGCCACGAATCTTCGTAGATGATAGGTCATTTCTGTGAGCACTTTTTCGAGATGGTTGTGGTATTCCAAGTTTATTATTTTCTATGGATACTAGATCACTTATTATAACACCACGCGAAGGTCTTGCTTCATTTCGAGTCTTTTTGAATTTTCTGGAATATTCTTAGCCGGTTTCGGGAAACGGTCAAAACGGGGGACATGACCGTTCGTAGCTAGGCGTTGAATCTTGAGCAACTCTTTGCATATCTATGTTGAAATAGGTACTTGGGTACCTAAAAAGGATTTTTTTCAAAAAATAAGGAGACAACTACGAGGCACCTGTAGTTCAAATTATGCCCGGTTTCAGCCGAATCGCCAGAAATTTGTCTTTTTCAAAAGAGGTGTAAGGAAAGATTTTCAGAGGAAGTAATTTGACTTTTTGTAGATAAAATGTTGTCTAGTAACTACATAATTTTATGTGGTATAATTCTGCAACATATTTTTGGTACCTGCTTCACAAAAAGACCCGTTTTCGACACTCCGAGAATGGAAAACGATATTTTTATTTAGAGAAAAATTCAACTTTCTTCGTAAACATTGTTAGTTGTTCCAATATGCATCTTTTTTGTGGAATATAGGAACATTTAAAGAAACTATGCCATGGATGTGGCCATAACATCCGTCATTTGGCCCGAAAGCCACGAATGTTCGTAGATGATAGGTCATTTCTGTGAGCACTTTTTCGAGATGGTTGTGGTATTCCAAGTTTATTATTTTCTATGGGTACTAGATCACTTATTATAACACCACGCGAAGGTCTTGCTTCATTTCGAATCTTTTTGAATTTTCTGGAATTTTCTTAGCCGGTTTCGGGAAACGGTCAAAACGGGGGACACGACCGTTCGTAGCTAGGCTTTGAGTCTTGAGCAACTCTTTGCATATCGATGTTCAAATAGGTACTTGGGTACCTAAAAAGGATTTTTTCAAAAAATAAGGAGACAACTACGAGGCACCTATAGTTCAAATTTTACCCGGTTTCAACCGAATCGGCAGAAATTTGTCTTTTTCAAAAGAGGTGTAAGGAAAGATTTTCAGAGGAAGTAATTTGACTTATTGTAGATAAAATGTTGTATAGTAACTACATAATTTTATGTGGTATAATTCTGCAACATATTTTTGGTACCTGCTTCACAAAAAGACCCGTTTTCGACACTCCGAGAATGGAAAACGATATTTTTATTTAGAGAAAAATTAAACTTTCTTCGTAAACATTGTTAGTTGTTCCCATATGCATCTTTGTGTGGAATATAGGAGCATTTAAAGAAACTATGCCATGGATGTGGCCATAACATCCGTCATTTGGCCCGAAAGCCACGAATCTTCGTAGATGATAGGTCATTTCTGTGAGCACTTTTTCGAGATTGTTGTGGTATTCCAAGTTTATTATTTTCTATGGATACTAGATCACTTCTTATAACACCAATCGAAGGTCTTGCTTCATTTCGAGTCTTTTTGAATTTTCTGGAATTTTCTTAGGCGGTTTCGGGAAACGGTCAAAACGGGGGTCACGACCGTTCGTAGCTAGGCGTTGAATCTTGAGCAACTCTTCGCATATCTATGTTGAAATAGGTACTAGGGTACCTAAAAAGGATTTTTTTCAAAAAAAATAAGGAGACAACTACGAGGCACCTGTAGTTCAAATTTTGCCCCGTTTCAGCCGAATCGGCAGAAATTTGTCTTTTTCAAAAGAGGTGTAAGGAAAGATTTTCAGAGGAAGTAATTTGACTTTTTGTAGATAAAATGTTGTCTAGTAACTACATAATCTTATGTGGTAAAATTCTGCAACATTTTTTTGGTACCTGCTTCACAAAAAGACCTGTTTTCGACACTCCGAGAATGGAAAACCATATTTTTATTTAGAGAAAAATTAAACTTTCTTCGTAAACATTGTTAGTTGTTCCAATATGCATCTTTGTGTGGAATATAGGAACATTTAAAGAAACTATGCCATGGATGTGGCCATAACATCCGTCATTTAGCCCGAAAGCCACGAATCTTCGTAGATGATAGGTCATTTCTGTGAGCACTTTTTCGAGATGGTTGTGGTATTCCAAGTTTATAATTTTCTATTGATACTAGATCACTTATTATAACACCACGCGAAGGTATTGCTTCATTTCGAATCTTTTTGAATTTTCTGGAATTTTCTTAGGCGGTTTCGGGAAACGGTCAAAATGGGGGACACGACCGTTCGTAGCTAGGCGTTGAATCTTGAGCAACTCTTTGCATATCGATGTTCAAATAGGTACTTGGGTACCTAAAAAGGATTTTTTCAAAAAATAAGGAGACAACTACGAGGCACCTGTAGTTCAAATTTTGCCCGGTTTCAACCGAATCGGCAGAAATTTGTCTTTTTCAAAAGAGGTGTAAGGAAAGATTTTCAGAGGAAGTAATTTGACTTTTTGTAGATAAAATGTTGTATAGTAACTACATAATTTTATGTGGTCTAATTTTGCAACATATTTTTGGTACCTGCTTCACAAAAAGACCCGTTTTCGACACTCCGGGAATGGAAAACGATATTTTTATTTAGAGAAAAATTAAACTTTGTTCGTAAACATTGGTAGTTGTTCCCATATGCATCTTTGTGTGGAATATAGGAGCATTTAAAGAAACTATGCCATGGATGTGGCCATAACATCCGTCATTTGGCCCGAAAGCCAGGAATCTTCGTAGATGATAGGTCATTTCTGTGAGCACTTTTTCGAGATTGTTGTGGTATTCCAAGTTTATTATTTTCTATGGATACTAGATCACTTATTATAACACCACTCGAAGGTCTTGCTTCATTTCGAGTCTTTTTGAATTTTCTGGAATTTTCTTAGGCGGTTTCGGGAAACGGTCAAAACGGGGGTCACGACCGTTCGTAGCTAGGCGTTGAATCTTGAGCAACTCTTCGCATATCTATGTTGAAATAGGTACTAGGGTACCTAAAAAGGATTTTTTTCAAAAAAAAATAAGGAGACAACTACGAGGCACCTGTAGTTCAAATTTTGCCCCGTTTCAGCCAAATCGGCAGAAATTTGTCTTTTTCAAAAGAGGTGTAAGGAAAGATTTTCAGAGGAAGTAATTTGACTTTTAGTAGATAAAATGTTGTCTAGTAACTACATAATCTTATGTGGTATAATTCTGCAACATTTTTTTGGTACCTGCTTCACAAAAAGACCTGTTTTCGACACTCCGAGAATGGAAAACCATATTTTTATTTAGAGAAAAATTAAACTTTCTTCGTAAACATTGTTACTTGTTCCAATATGCATCTTTTTGTGGAATATAGGAACATTTAAAGAAACTATGCCATGGATGTGGACATAACATCCGTCATTTGGCCCGAAAGCCACGAATCTTCGTAGATGATAGGTCATTTCTGTGAGCACTTTTTCGAGATGGTTGTGGTATTCCAAGTTTATTATTTTCTATGGATACTAGATCGCTGATTATAACACCACGCGAAGGTCTTGCTTCATTTCGAGTCTTTTTGAATTTTCTGGAATTTTCTTAGCCCGTTACGGGAAACGGTCAAAACGGGCGACACGACCGTTCGTAGCTAGGCGTTGAATCTTGAGCAACTCTTTGCATATCTATGTTGAAATAGGTACTTGGGTACCTAAAAAGGATTTTTTTAAAAAAATAAGGAGACAACTACGAGGCACATGTAGTTCAAATTTTGCCCGGTTTCATCCGAATCGGCAGAAATTTGTCTTTTTCAAAAGAGGTGTAAGGAAAGATTTTCAGAGGAAGTAATTTGACCTTTTATAGATAAAATGTTGTATAGTAACTACATAATTTTATGTGGTCTAATTTTGCAACATATTTTTGGTACCTGCTTCACAAAAAGACCCGTTTTCGACACTCCGAGAATGGAAAACGATATTTTTATTTAGAGAAAAATTAAACTTTGTTCGTAAACATTGTTAGTTGTTCCCATATGCATCTTTGTGTGGAATATAGGAGCATTTAAAGAAACTATGCCATGGATGTGGCCATAACATCCGTCATTTGGCCCGAAAGCCAGGAATCTTCGTAGATGATAGGTCATTTCTGTGAGCACTTTTTCGAGATGGTTGTGGTATTCCAAGTTTATTATTTTCTATGGATACTAGATCGCTGATTATAACACCACGCGAAGGTCTTGCTTCATTTCGAGTCTTTTTGAATTTTCTGGAATTTTCTTAGCCCGTTACGGGAAACGGTCAAAACGGGCGACACGACCGTTCGTAGCTAGGCGTTGAATCTTGAGCAACTCTTTGCATATCTATGTTGAAATAGGTACTTGGGTACCTAAAAAGGATTTTTTTAAAAAAATAAGGAGACAACTACGAGGCACATGTAGTTCAAATTTTGCCCGGTTTCATCCGAATCGGCAGAAATTTGTCTTTTTCAAAAGAGGTGTAAGGAAAGATTTTCAGAGGAAGTAATTTGACCTTTTATAGATAAAATGTTGTATAGTAACTACATAATTTTATGTGGTCTAATTTTGCAACATATTTTTGGTACCTGCTTCACAAAAAGACCCGTTTTCGACACTCCGAGAATGGAAAACGATATTTTTATTTAGAGAAAAATTAAACTTTGTTCGTAAACATTGTTAGTTGTTCCCATATGCATCTTTGTGTGGAATATAGGAGCATTTAAAGAAACTATGCCATGGATGTGGCCATAACATCCGTCATTTGGCCCGAAAGCCAGGAATCTTCGTAGATGATAGGTCATTTCTGTGAGCACTTTTTCGAGATTGTTGTGGTATTCCAAGTTTATTATTTTCTATGGATACTAGATCACTTATTGTAACACCACTCGAAGGTCTTGCTTCATTTCGAGTCTTTTTGAATTTTCTGGAATTTTCTTAGGCGGTTTCGGGAAACGGTCAAAACGGGGGTCACGACCGTTCGTAGCTAGGCGTTGAATCTTGAGCAACTCTTCGCATATCTATGTTGAAATAGTTACTAGGGTACCTAAAAAGGATTTTTTTAAAAAAAAAATAAGGAGACAACTACGAGGCACCTGTAGTTCAAATTTTGCCCCGTTTCAGCCAAATCGGCAGAAATTTGTCTTTTTCAAAAGAGGTGTAAGGAAAGATTTTCAGAGGAAGTAATTTGACTTTTTGTAGATAAAATGTTGTCTAGTAACTACATAATCTTATGTGGTATAATTCTGCAACATTTTTTTGGTACCTGCTTCACAAAAAGACCTGTTTTCGACACTCCGAGAATGGAAAACCATATTTTTATTTAGAGAAAAATTAAACTTTCTTCGTAAACATTGTTACTTGTTCCAATATGCATCTTTTTGTGGAATATAGGAACATTTAAAGAAACTATGCCATGGATGTGGACATAACATCCGTCATTTGGCCCGAAAGCCACGAATCTTCGTAGATGATAGGTCATTTCTGTGAGCACTTTTTCGAGATGGTTGTGGTATTCCAAGTTTATTATTTTCTATGGATACTAGATCGCTGATTATAACACCACGCGAAGGTCTTGCTTCATTTCGAGTCTTTTTGAATTTTCTGGAATTTTCTTAGCCCGTTACGGGAAACGGTCAAAACGGGCGACACGACCGTTCGTAGCTAGGCGTTGAATCTTGAGCAACTCTTTGCATATCTATGTTGAAATAGGTACTTGGGTACCTAAAAAGGATTTTTTTAAAAAAATAAGGAGACAACTACGAGGCACATGTAGTTCAAATTTTGCCCGGTTTCATCCGAATTGGCAGAAATTTGTCTTTTTCAAAAGAGGTGTAAGGAAAGATTTTCAGAGGAAGTAATTTGACCTTTTATAGATAAAATGTTGTATAGTAACTACATAATTTTATGTGGTATAATTCTGCAACATATTTTTGGTACCTGCTTCACAAAAAGACCTGTTTTCGACACTCCGAGAATGGAAAACGATATTTTTATTTAGAGAAAAATTAAACTTTGTTCGTAAACATTGTTAGTTGTTCCCATATGCATCTTTGTGTGGAATATAGGAGCATTTAAAGAAACTATGCCATGGATGTGGCCATAACATCCGTCATTTGGCCCGAAAGCCACGAATCTTCGTAGATGATAGGTCATTTCTGTGAGCACTTTTTCGAGATGGTTGTGGTATTCCAAGTTTATTATTTTCTATGGATACTAGATCACTTATTATAACACCACTCGAAGGTCTTGCTTCATTTCGAGTCTTTTTGAATTTTCTGGAATTTTCTTAGGCGGTTTCGGGAAACGGTCAAAACGGGGGACACGACCGTTCGTAGCTAGGCGTTGAATCTTGAGAAACTCTTCGCATATCTATGTTGAAATACGTACTAGGGTACCTAAAAGGGATTTTTTCAAAAAAAATAAGGAGACAACTACGAGGCACCTGTAGTTCAAATTTTGCCCCGTTTCAGTCGAATCGGCAGAAATTTGTCTTTTTCAAAAGAGGTGTAAGGAAAGATTTTCAGAGGAAGTAATTTGACTTTTTGTAGATAAAATGTTGTCTAGTAACTACACAATCTTAAGTGGTATAATTCTGCAACATATTTTTGGTACCTGCTTCACAAAAAGACCTGTTTTCGACACTCCGAGAATGGAAAACGATATTTTTATTTAGAGAAAAATTAAAATTTCTTCGTAAACATTGTTACTTGTTCCAATATGCATCTTTGTGTGGAATGTAGGAACATTTAAAGAAACTATGCCATGGATGTGGCCATAACATCCGTCATTTGGCCCGAAAGCCACGAATCTTCGTAGATGATAGGTCATTTCTGTGAGCACTTTTTAGAGATGGTTGTGGTATTCCAAGTTTATTATTTTCTATGGATACTAGATCACTTATTATAACACCACGCGAAGGTCTTGCTTCATTTCGAGTCTTTTTGAATTTTCTGGAATTTTCTTAGCCCGTTACGGGAAACGGTCAAAACGGGCGACACGACCGTTCGTAGCTAGGCGTTGAATCTTGAGCAACTCTTTGCATATCTATGTTGAAATAGGAACTTGGGTACCTAAAAAGGATTTTTTTTAAAAAAAATAAGGAGACAACTACGAGGCACATGTAGTTCAAATTTTGCCCGGTTTCATCCGAATCGGCAGAAATTTGTCTTTTTCAAAAGAGGTGTAAGGAAAGATTTTCAGAGGAAGTAATTTGACCTTTTATAGATAAAGTGTTGTATAGTAACTACATAATTTTATGTGGTATAATTCTGCAACATATTTTTGGTACCTGCTTCACAAAAAGACCCGTTTTCGACACTCCGAGAATGGAAAACGATATTTTTATTGAGAGAAAAATTAAACTTTGTTCGTAAACATTGTTAGTTGTTCCCATAGGCATCTTTGTGTGGAATATAGGAGCATTTAAAGAAACTATGCCATGGATATGGCCATAACATCCGTCATTTGGCCCGAAAGCCACGAATCTTCGTAGATGATAGGTCATTTCTGTGAGCACTTTTTCGAGATGGTTGTGGTATTCCAAGTTTATTATTTTCTATGGATACTAGATCACTTATTATAACACCACGCGAAGGTCTTTCTTCATTTCGAGTCTTTTTGAATTTTCTGGAATTTTCTTAGGCGGTTTCGGGAAACGGTCAAAACGGGGGTCACGACCGTTCGTAGCTAGGCGTTGAATCTTGAGCAACTCTTCGCATATCTATGTTGAAATAGGTACTTGGGTACCTAAAAAGGATTTTTTTCAAAAAATAAGGAGACAACTACGAGGCACCTGTAGTTCAAATTTTGCCCGGTTTTATCCGAATCGGCAGAAATTTGTCTTTTTCAAAAGAGGTGTAAGGAAAGATTTTCAGAGGAAGTAATTTGACCTTTTATAGATAAAATGTTGTCTAGTAACTACATAATTTTATGTGGTATAATTCTGCAACATAATTTTGGTACCTGCTTCACAAAAAGACCTGTTTTCGACACTCCGAGAATGGAAAACGATATTTTTATTTAGAGAAAAATTAAACTTTCTTCGTAAACATTGATAGTTGTTCCAATATTCATCTTTATGTGGAATATAGGAACATTTAAAGAAACTATGCCATGGATGTGGCCATAACATCCGTGATTTTGCCCGAAAGCCACGAATCTTCGTAGATGATAGGTCATTTCTGTGAGCACTTTTTCGAGATGGTTGTGGTATTCCAAGTTTATTATTTTCTATGGATACTAGATCACTTATTATAACACCACGCGAAGGTCTTGCTTCATTTCGAATCTTTTTGAATTTTCTGGAATTTTCTTAGCCGGTTTCGGGAAACGGTCAAAACGGGGGACACGGCCGTTCGTAGCTAGGCGTTGAATCTTGAGCAACTCTTTGCATATCGATGTTGTAATAGGTACTTGGGTACCTAAAAAGGATTTTTTTCAAAAAACAAGGAGACAACTACGAGGCACTTGTAGTTCAAATTTTGCCCGGTTTCAACCGAATCGGCAGAAATTTGTCTTTCTCAAAAGAGGTGTAAGGAAATATTTTCAGAGGAAGTAATTTGACTTTTTGTAGATAAAATGTTGTCTAGTAACTACATAATTTTATGTGGTATAATTCTGCAACATATTTTTGGTACCTGCTTCACAAAAAGACCCGTTTTCGACACTCCGAGAATGGAAAACGATATTTTGATTTAGAGAAAAATTAAACTTTCTTCGTAAACATTGTTACTTGTTCCAATATGCATCTTTGTGTGTAATATAGGAACATTTAAAGAAACTATGCCATGGATGTGGCCATAACATCCGTCATTTGGCCCGAAAGCCACGAATCTTCGTAGATGATAGGTCATTTCTGTGAGCACTTTTTCGAGATGGTTGTGGTATTACAAGTTTATTATTTTCTATGGATACTAGATCACTTATTATAACACCACGCGAAGGTCTTGCTTCATTTCGAGTCTTTTTGAATTTTCTGGAATTTTCTTAGCCGGTTTCGGGAAACGGTCAAAACGGGGGACACGACCGTTCGTAGCTAGGCGTTGAATCTTGAGCAACTCTTTGCATATCGATGTTGTAATAGGTACTTGGGTACCTAAAAAGGATTTTTTCAAAAAATAAGGAGACAACTACGAGGCACCTGTAGATCAAATTTTGCCCGGTTTCAACCGAATCGGCAGAAATTTATCTTTTTCAAAAGAGGTGTAAGGAATGATTTTCAGAGGAAGTAATTTGACTTTTTGTAGATAAAATGTTGTATAGTAACTACATAATTTTATGTGGTATAATTCTGCAACATATTTTTGGTACCTGCTTCACAAAAAGACCCGTTTTCGACACTCCGAGAATGGAAAACGATATTTTTATTTAGAGAAAAATTAAACTTTCTTCGTAAACATTGTTAGTTGTTCCCATATGCATCTTTGTGTGGAATATATGAACATTTAAAGAAACTATGCCATGGATGTGGCCATAACATCCGTCATTTGGCCCGAAAGCCACGAATCTTCGTAGATGATAGGTCATTTCTGTGAGCACTTTTTCGAGATGGTTGTGGTATTCCAAGTTTATTATTTTCTATGTAAACTAGATCACTTATTATAATACCACGCAAAGGTCTTGCTTCATTTCGAGTCTTTTTGAATTTGCTGGATTTTCTTAGCCGGTTTCGGGAAACGGTCAAAACGGGGGACACGACCGTTCGTAGCTAGGCGTTGAATCTTGAGCAACTCTTTGAATATCTATGTTGAAATAGGTACTTGGGTAACTAAAAAGGATTTTTTTCAAAAAAAATAAGGAGACAATTACGAGGCACCTGTAGTTCAAATTTTGCCCGGTTTCAACCGAATCGGAGAAATTTGTCTTTTTCAAAAGAGGTGTAAGGAAAGATTTTCAGAGGAAGTAATTTGACTTTTCGTAGATAAAATGTTGTATAGTAACTACAGAATTTTATGTGGTATAATTCTGCAACATATTTTTGGTACCTGCTTCACAAAAAGACCCGTTTTCGACACTCCGAGAATGGAAAACGATATTTTTATTTAGAGAAAAATTAAACTTTCTTCGTAAACATTGTTACTTGTTCCAATATGCATCTTTGTGTGGAATATAGGAACATTTAAAGAAACTATGCCATGGATGTGGCCATAACATCCGTCATTTGGCCCGAAAGCCACGAATCTTCGTAGATGATAGGTCATTTCTGTGAGCACTTTTTCGAGATGGTTGTGGTATTCCAAGTTTATTATTTTCTATGGATACTAGATCACCTATTATAACACCACGTGAAGGTCTTGCTTCATTTCGAGTTTTTTTGAATTTTCTGGATTTTTCTTAGCCGGTTTCGGGAAACGGTCAAAACGGGGGACATGACCGTTCGTAGCTAGGCGTTGAATCTTGAGCAACTCTTTGCATACCTATGTTGAAATAGGTACTTGGGTACCTAAACAGGATTTTTTCAAAAAAATAAGGAGACAACTACGAGGCACCTGTAGTTCAAATTTTGCCCGGTTTCAGCCGAATCGGCAGAAATTTGTCTTTTTCAAAAGAGGTGTAAGGAAAGATTTTCAGAGGAAGTAATTTGACTTTTCGTAGATAAAATATTGTCTAGTAACTACAGAATTTTATGTGGTATAATTCTGCAACATATTTTTGGTACCTGCTTCACAAAAAGACCCGTTTTCGACACTCCGAGAATGGAAAACGATATTTTTATTTAGAGAAAAATTAAACTTTCTTCGTAAACATTGTTACTTGTTCCAATATGCATCTTTGTGTGGAATATAGGAACATTTAAAGAAACTAGGCCATGGATGTGGCCATAACATCCGTCATTTGGCCCGAAAGCCACGAATCTTCATAGATGATAGGTCATTTCTGTGAGCACTTTTTCGAGATGGTTGTGGTATTCCAAGTTTATTATTTTCTATGGATACTAGATCACTTATTATAACACCACGCGAAGGTCTTGCTTCATTTCGAGTCTTTTTGAGTTTTCTGGATTTTTCTTAGCCGGTTTCGGGAAACGGTCAAAACGGGGGACACGACCGTTCGTAGCTAGGCGTTGAATCTTGAGCAACTCTTTGCATACCTATGTTGAAATAGTAACTTGGGTACCTAAAAAGGATTTTTTCAAAAAAATAAGGAGACAACTACGAGGCACCTGTAGTTCAAATTTTGCCCGGTTTCAGCCGAATCGGCAGAAATTTGTCTTTTTCAAAAGAGGTGTAAGGAAAGATTTTCAGAGGAAGTAATTTGACTTTTCGTAGATAAAATGTTGTCTAGTAACTACAGAATTTTATGTGGTATAATTCTACAACATATTTTTGGTACCTGCTTGACAAAAAGACCCGTTTTCGACACTCCGAGAATGGAAAACGATATTTTTATTTAGAGAAAAATTAAACTTTCTTCGTAAACATTGTTACTTGTTCCAATATGCATCTTTGTGTGGAATATAGAACATTTAGAGAAACTATGCCATGGATGTGGCCATAACATCCGTCATTTGGCCCGAAAGCCACGAATTTTCGTAGATGATAGGTCATTTCTGTGAGCACTTTTTCGAGATGGTTGTGGTATTCCAAGTTTATTATTTTCTATGGATACTAGATCACTTATTATAACACCACGCGAAGGTCTTGCTTCATTTCGAGTCTTTTTGAATTTTCTGGAATTTTCTTAGCCGGTTTCGGGAAACGGTCAAAACGGGGGACACGACCGTTCGTAGCTAGGCGTTGAATCTTGAGCAACTCTTTGCATATCTATGTTGAAATAGGTACTTGGGTGCCTAAAAAGGATTTTTTTCAAAAAAATAAGGAGACAACTACGAGGCACCTATAGTTCAAATTTTGCCCGGTTTCATCCGAATCGGAAGAAATTTGTATTTTTCAAAAGAGGTGTAAGGAAAGATTTTCATAGGAAGTAATTTGACTTTTCGTAGATAAAATGTTGTATAGTAACTACAGAATTTTATGTGGTATAATTCTGCAACATATTTTTGGTACCTGCTTCACAAAAAGACCCGTTTTCGACACTCCGAGAATGGAAAACGATATTTTTATTTAGAGAAAAATTAAACTTTCTTCGTAAGCATTGTTACTTGTTCCAATATGCATCTTTGTGTGGAATATAGGAACATTTAAAGAAACTATGCCATGGATGTGGCCATAACATCCGTCATTTGGCCCGAAAGCCACGAATCTTCGTAGATGATAGGTCATTTCTGTGAGCACTTTTTCGAGATGGTTGTGGTATTCCAAGTTTATTATTTTCTATGGATACTAGATCACCTATTATAACACCACGTGAAGGTCTTGCTTCATTTCGAGTTTTTTTGAATTTTCTGGATTTTTCTTAGCCGGTTTCGGGAAACGGTCAAAACGGGGGACACGACCGTTCGTAGCTAGGCGTTGAATCTTGAGCAACTCTTTGCATACCTATGTTGAAATAGGTACTTGGGTACCTAAACAGGATTTTTTCAAAAAAATAAGGAGACAACTACGAGGCACCTGTAGTTCAAATTTTGCCCGGTTTCAGCCGAATCGGCAGAAATTTGTCTTTTTCAAAAGAGGTGTAAGGAAAGATTTTCAGAGGAAGTAATTTGACTTTTCGTAGATAAAATATTGTCTAGTAACTACAGAATTTTATGTGGTATAATTCTGCAACATATTTTTGGTACCTGCTTCACAAAAAGACCCGTTTTCGACACTCCGAGAATGGAAAACGATATTTTTATTTAGAGAAAAATTAAACTTTCTTCGTAAACATTGTTACTTGTTCCAATATGCATCTTTGTGTGGAATATAGGAACATTTAAAGAAACTAGGCCATGGATGTGGCCATAACATCCGTCATTTGGCCCGAAAGCCACGAATTTTCGTAGATGATAGGTCATTTCTGTGAGCACTTTTTCGAGATGGTTCTGGTATTCCAAGTTTATTATTTTCTATGGATACTAGATCACTTATTATAACACCACGCGAAGGTCTTGCTTCATTTCGAGTCTTTTTGAATTTTCTGGAATTTTCTTAGCCGGTTTCGGGAAACGGTCAAAACGGGGGACACGACCGTTCGTAGCTAGGCGTTGAATCTTGAGCAACTCTTTGCATATCTATGTTGAAATAGGTACTTGGGTGCCTAAAAAGGATTTTTTTCAAAAAAATAAGGAGACAACTACGAGGCACCTATAGTTCAAATTTTGCCCGGTTTCATCCGAATCGGAAGAAATTTGTATTTTTCAAAAGAGGTGTAAGGAAAGATTTTCATAGGAAGTAATTTGACTTTTCGTAGATAAAATGTTGTATAGTAACTACAGAATTTTATGTGGTATAATTCTGCAACATATTTTTGGTACCTGCTTCACAAAAAGACCCGTTTTCGACACTCCGAGAATGGAAAACGATATTTTTATTTAGAGAAAAATTAAACTTTCTTCGTAAGCATTGTTACTTGTTCCAATATGCATCTTTGTGTGGAATATAGGAACATTTAAAGAAACTATGCCATGGATGTGGCCATAACATCCGTCATTTGGCCCGAAAGCCACGAATCTTCGTAGATGATAGGTCATTTCTGTGAGCACTTTTTCGAGATGGTTGTGGTATTCCAAGTTTATTATTTTCTATGGATACTAGATCACCTATTATAACACCACGTGAAGGTCTTGCTTCATTTCGAGTTTTTTTGAATTTTCTGGATTTTTCTTAGCCGGTTTCGGGAAACGGTCAAAACGGGGGACACGACCGTTCGTAGCTAGGCGTTGAATCTTGAGCAACTCTTTGCATACCTATGTTGAAATAGGTACTTGGGTACCTAAACAGGATTTTTTCAAAAAAATAAGGAGACAACTACGAGGCACCTGTAGTTCAAATTTTGCCCGGTTTCAGCCGAATCGGCAGAAATTTGTCTTTTTCAAAAGAGGTGTAAGGAAAGATTTTCAGAGGAAGTAATTTGACTTTTCGTAGATAAAATATTGTCTAGTAACTACAGAATTTTATGTGGTATAATTCTGCAACATATTTTTGGTACCTGCTTCACAAAAAGACCCGTTTTCGACACTCCGAGAATGGAAAACGATATTTTTATTTAGAGAAAAATTAAACTTTCTTCGTAAACATTGTTACTTGTTCCAATATGCATCTTTGTGTGGAATATAGGAACATTTAAAGAAACTAGGCCATGGATGTGGCCATAACATCCGTCATTTGGCCCGAAAGCCACGAATCTTCATAGATGATAGGTCATTTCTGTGAGCACTTTTTCGAGATGGTTGTGGTATTCCAAGTTTATTATTTTCTATGGATACTAGATCACTTATTATAACACCACGCGAAGGTCTTGCTTCATTTCGAGTCTTTTTGAGTTTTCTGGATTTTTCTTAGCCGGTTTCGGGAAACGGTCAAAACGGGGGACACGACCGTTCGTAGCTAGGCGTTGAATCTTGAGCAACTCTTTGCATACCTATGTTGAAATAGGTACTTGGGTACCTAAAAAGGATTTTTTCAAAAAAATAAGGAGACAACTACGAGGCACCTGTAGTTCAAATTTTGCCCGGTTTCAGCCGAATCGGCAGAAATTTGTCTTTTTCAAAAGAGGTGTAAGGAAAGATTTTCAGAGGAAGTAATTTGACTTTTCGTAGATAAAATGTTGTCTAGTAACTACAGAATTTTATGTGGTATAATTCCGCAACATATTTTTGGTACCTGCTTGACAAAAAGACCCGTTTTCGACATTCCGAGAATGGAAAATGATATTTTTATTTAGAGAAAAATTAAACTTTCTTCGTAAACATTGTTACTTGTTCCAATATGCATCTTTGTGTGGAATATAGAACATTTAGAGAAACTATGCCATGGATGTGGCCATAACATCCGTCATTTGGCCCGAAAGCCACGAATCTTCGTAGATGATAGGTCATTTCTGTGAGCACTTTTTCGAGATGGTTGTGGTATTCCAAGTTTATTATTTTCTATGGATACTAGATCACTTATTATAACACCACGCGAAGGTCTTGCTTCATTTCGAGTCTTTTTGAATTTTCTGGAATTTTCTTAGCCGGTTTCGGGAAACGGTCAAAACGGGGGACACGACCGTTCGTAGCTAGGCGTTGAATCTTGAGCAACTCTTTGCATATCTATGTTGAAATAGGTACTTGGGTACCTAAAAAGGATTTTTTTTAAAAAAAAAATAAGGAGACAACTACGAGGCACCTGTAGTTCAAATTTTGCCCGGTTTCATCCGAATCGGCAGAAATTTGTCTTTTTCAAAAGAGGTGTAAGGAAAGATTTTCAGAGGAAGTGATTTGACTTTTCATAGATAAAATTTTGTCTAGTAACTACATAATTTTATGTGGTATAATTCTGCAACATATTTTTGGTACCTGCTTCACAAAAAGACCCGTTTTCGACACTCCGAGAATGGAAAACGATATTTTTATTTAGAGAAAAATTAAACTTTCTTCGTAAACATTGTTAGTTGTTCCAATATGCATCTTTGTGTGGAATATAGGAACATTTAAAGAAACTATGCCATGGATGTGGCCATAACATCCGTGATTTTGCCCGAAAGCCACGAATCTTCGTAGCTGATAGGTCATTTCTGTGAGCACTTTTTCGAGATGGTTGTGGTATTACAAGTTTATTATTTTCTATGGATACTAGATCACTTATTATAACACCACGCGAAGGTCTTGCTTCATTTCAAATCTTTTTGAATTTTCTAGAATTTTCTTAGCCGGTTTCGGGAAACGGTCAAAACGGGGGACACGACCGTTCGTAGCTAGGCGTTGAATCTTGAGCAACTCTTTGCATATCTATGTTGAAATAGGTACTTGGGTACCGAAAAAGGATTTTTTTTCAAAAAATAAGGAGACAACTACGAGGCACCTGTAGTTCAAATTTTGCCCGGTTTCAGCCGAATCGGCAGAAATTTGTCTTTTTCAAAAGAGGTGTAAGGAAAGATTTTCAGAGGAAGTGATTTGACTTTTTGTAGATAAAATGTTGTCTAGTAACTACATAATTTTATGTGGTATAATTCTGCAACATATTTTTGGTACCTGCTTCACAAAAAGACCCGTTTTCGACACTCCGAGAATGGAAAACGATATTTTTATTTAGAGAAAAATTAAACTTTCTTCAGAAACATTGTTAGTCGTTCCAATATGCATCTTTGTGTGGAATATAGGAACATTTAAAGAAACTATGCCATGGATGTGGCCATAACATCCGTGATTTTGCCCGAAAGCCACGAATCTTTGTAGATGATAGGTCATTTTTGTGAGCACTTTTTCGAGATGGTTGTGGTATTACAAGTTTATTATTTTCTATGGATACTAGATCACTTATTATAACACCACGCGAAGGTCTTGCTTCATTTCGAGTCTTTTTGAATTTTCTGGAATTTTCTTAGCCGGTCTCGGGAAACGGTCAAAAAGGGGGACACGACCGTTCGTAGCTAGGCGTTGAATCTTGAGCAACTCTTTGCATATCTATGTTGAAATAGGTACTTGGGTACCTAAAAAGGATTTTTTTTTCAAAAAATAAGGAGACAACTACGAGGCACCTGTAGTTCAAATTTTGCCCGGTTTCATCCGAATCGGCAGAAATTTGTCTTTTTCAAAAGAGGTGTAAGGAAAGATTTTCAGAGGAAGTGATTTGACTTTTCATAGATAAAATTTTGTCTAGTAACTACATAATTTTATGTGGTATAATTCTGCAACATATTTTTGGTACCTGCTTCACAAAAAGACCCGTTTTCGACACTCCGAGAATGGAAAACGATATTTTTATTTAGATAAAAATTAAACTTTCTTCGTAAACATTGTTAGTTGTTCCAATATGCATCTTTGTGTGGAATATAGGAACATTTAAAGAAACTATGCCATGGATGTGGCCATAACATCCGTGATTTTGCCCGAAAGCCACGAATCTTCGTAGATGATAGGTCATTTCTGTGAGCACTTTTTCGAGATGGTTGTGGTATTACAAGTTTATTATTTTCTATGGATACTAGATCACTTATTATAACACCACGCGAAGGTCTTGCTTCATTTCGAATCTTTTTGAATTTTCTGGAATTTTCTTAGCCGGTTTCGGGAAACAGTCAAAACGGGGGACACGACCGTTCGTAGCTAGGCGTTGAATCTTGAGCAACTCTTTGCATATCTATGTTGAAATAGGTACTTGGGTACCTAAAAAGGATTTTTTTCAAAAAAAATAAGGAGACAACTACGAGGCACCTGTAGTTCAAATTTTGCCCGGTTTCAGCCGAATCGGCAGAAATTTGTCTTTTTCAAAAGAGGTGTAAGGAAAGATTTTCAGAGGAAGTGATTTGACTTTTTGTAGATAAAATGTTGTCTAGTAACTACATAATTTTATGTGGTATAATTCCGCAACATATGTTTGGTACCTGCTTCACAAAAAGACCCGTTTTCGACACTCCGAGAATGGAAAATGATATTTTTATTTAGAGAAAAATTAAACTTTCTTCGTAAACATTGTTAGTTGTTCCAATATGCATCTTTGTGTGGAATATAGGAACATTTAAAGAAACTATGCCATGGATGTGGCCATAACATCCATCATTTGGCCCGAAAGCCTCGGGGGAGAAGCGCGGAGCAGGTTTGTTTAATAAGATCGCTTGCCCTATCTGCACTGTTGCCCTCCTTGCGCTCCTTACGCAGTGATATGATACCGTCCTCTCTGGACAAACAAAAGGGCAAAATGGTTAGAATCTGTTTTATTTTACATTGTTCAAACCTTTTTTCTTTGCAATCTTTCTAATTGTTGTAATATTAATATCTTCACAGGAGTTTGGACCTGAGTTCACTAGAGTTGGCCTCAAGAATTATCTGAAAACACCTGTGAAAGTAATTGTTGGGTGCACTTCCAATGGGGAACGGCACGAATGATGATGAAGATGGGAGCTGACAAGGAAAAGGCAATACTGAGTCGTGGATGGACAACAGCTATGACAAGCTACAATATTGAGAAGGGAGCCAATGTGATCTTCTGCTTCAAGCCAAATGGACCTGGCAAGCTTCTTCTGGAGATGATTGTAATGAACTGATGGAGATTATTGTAATGAACTAATGGAGATGATTGTAATGAACTTATGGAAATGTTGCTATCTTAAGCAGTAGTGAACTGATGGAATGGTTACTTTTGCTATCTTCATATTCTTTTGTCTCTGAACTTATTTCATGAATGAAATGTGTTGATCATCTATATATCTGAGCTTATTTCATGAATGAAATGCAAGTGTTCTTTTTGTCTCTGAACTTATTTCATGCATATCTGTTGATGAATGCAAAGCTTCTGTAAATTGTTTTTGGTAAGGCACAAGTAAGATGAGTATAAAAAGTGTTAGACATCAACAACTAGCATGATTTGTACATAGAGCCCAGTGGTAACACATGCCACTAGATAGTCAGGAGGTCATGGGTTCGAGTCCCAGACCTCAACCTTTTTAGTATATTTTCCAAAATTGTTTCAAACTACAAATCTGAATCCAGCTATGTTTCAAACTACAAATACAAATTCGAATACCAGTCCAGTAATGTTTCAAACTCCAAAAACAAATTCGAATACCAGTCTAGTAATGTTTCTTCTTTCTTTTATTTGCATTTCACACAGAATATATATATATATAATGTATTATACATCAATAACTAACAAGATCAGTCATATAGCCCAGTGGCAACACACTACTCTATGCCAGCTCCTGGGTTCGATACCTAGGCCACAACCCATTTTTCTGCTATTTTCTACATTTAGACATATCAGTCCAGTAATGCAAATTAAGAGTTTCAGGCCCAACCAAAATTCAGAGAAAATCAGTGCAGATTCATAACAGATATCCAGAAATCAGTGTACAATTAGTACAAGTTTTGGAGAAATCAGTACATAAATCATCATTACAAGCAATTTCTCAATGCCATTGTCTGAAATGCATCAGTTGCATCACTACTTCAAAAACATTTTTCTCTTCATGCCCAGTCCATCTTCTACTCATCGTCATCGATGCCAAAACCAGGAACTCTATGCCTAGTCCTATTTTCCTCATCATCACTAGCATATTGGAACATAGTATCATCTTGTTCATCATCCCCCCTTTCATGTCCATCCACAACCATCTTTCTTTTTTCTTCATGCCTTCTACAACTGTAGCTTTTAAAATCACAGGCTCTTGATGGTCTCTTCGCAATCTGGTTTGGACATTGGATTCATGTGGTTGCACAGGAACTTCCATGGAGTCATCATCCTGGTATGTTAGGCTACCACCACCGGGACCTTCAGTTTCCTTCACACTCCACAAGTGTCTATGCTGAAACTTTTGCACAACTCGCCAGTTTCCTTGCAAGAGTGTGTCTGGTAGATAGAATACCTTTGTTGCTTGTGTTGGCAGAATAAAAGGATCATTCTTATACCACAATCTTCCAGTGTTGATGCTTTTGAAGTGTCCATAATCGCTCAATCCGGCGTTCTTCTTGCCACCAACATCAAACCAGTCACACCGAAATAAGACAACCGAACGGTGTATGCCTCCGCTAGAGTTGTACTGCAACTCAATGATGCTTCTTAGCTGACCATAGAAGTCAATCTCCTCACCGTCATTATCTCCCTCGGTGACAATTCCACTATTCTGTGTCTTTCTGTTTTTCTCGCGGTCAATAGTGTGGTACCGGACGCTGTCAATGATACATGCTGAATACTTTCTGACTCGCATATCCGGCTCGCATGCCAAAGCAAAGAGATCATCACTAGCCTTCATCTCCTCAGGCAACTTTCCAATCTACACAAATAAACTAGGATGAGTAACATATACAAAAGAAAGATCATGTTGCAATGGATTCCATGGGTAAAGATCTCACATGATTCCTAAACCATTTAGAAAATCTCTTGGCAAGTCTTTTATCAACATGGATGCGGATTTCTTCCTTTTTCAACTCTTCTTTGCAGATCCTGCAAACCAAGGAAAAATAGTGAGCTAAAAGATGGGTTCCTTCCAACTCAAGGAAAAAATATAACAAGTTCATAAAATAGAACTTACTCTATATATGGTTGGACCTCAGGTCAACTTCTGAGCACAAACCACACCATCTTGTCATATTCATCGCCATCAATCTCCAAGTACTTTGACCCTCCAATAAAGTTCACACCATGATCGAAAACCGAGACATCACCAATGTGTGAATCGCCCCTCTCACTATTTCTGCTCGGGCGATTCCATCTCGTTTCCATATCATCAAAGTATTTTGAACAAAATGTCAAGCACTCATCGACGACATATGCTTCTGCAATCGAACCTTCAGGTCTCGCCGTGTTTCGCACATAGCGCTTACAAGTAAGCAGTCTTCTTTCAACCGGGAACATCCAATCGTATTGCACAGGGCCTCTAAGCATTGCTTATTTTGGTAAATGCACAGTCAAATGGACCATCACGGTGAAAAAGGCCGGAGGGAAGATCTTCTCAAGTTTGCAAATAATTATTGGGATTTCCTATTCAAGTCTTTTCAGCACAGATAACTTGAGTGTTTTGCAGCACAACCCTCTAAAGAAATTTCCCAGCTCAGCAACCGCTTCATATATATCCTTATGCATGATTCCTCGGAGACCAGCGGGTAAAATCCTTTGGAGAAGTATGTGTGTCGTGGGATAATCACGGCAGACGTTACCGGGGGTAACTTATCTTGGGGCAATTCGACTCTGGTGTTTGGGAGAGGGTTTAGCCCAGGGGAAAACATGCTATCAATCGATCTGGTAGCTCTGGCAATCAAGTCGCCGAGTCTCCGATTTAGGGTTACAATCTTGACTCTCGTGTTACAGGGATACTCGAATATCTCGTCAAGCTCTCTCTCCCTAACCCTAGGAGCCGGTTTATATCTTACCCGCCCTGATGGGGGGATAATAACCCGGTAGGCCAACTCCAAGGTATAACCCGGCCCAAAGGACGCTGCGTAGGATCCGGCTAAGGATAAAGAAACTTCTAGAAGGCCCAAGGTTTGCAGGCCTCGTAACCCGGATTGTGGGTTGCAGTAAGGAAAGCTAGGGTTTGTAAGCGGTGTTCGGGTAGGACTCAAGCTGCGCCTTGGAGGGCAAGCCAGGTAGGGGGACAGGTGCTTTATAAACCGGCCCTATGCTTAAGCATTGCAGAGATCCAAGTAGTAATCACATCGCCGAATATCGAGTATCCCTTGTACGCAAAGAGATCGAGTTAATAAAGCGAGATCGGAGACTCGGCGACTTCATAGCCGGCTACCAGATCGAATTCCATCATGTTTTCCTCTGAGCTAAACCCTCTCCCAAACGCCTGTGTCGACTTGCCCCAAGATCAGTTACCCCTGGTAACATCTGCCGTGATCATCCCACGACAGTTGGCGCCCACCGTGGGGCCTGCGTCCAAAGGTGTTTACATCACGGGAGAAGCTCGGAAAAGCATGAAGAACCTCGTCGTCGGAGAGATCTACGACGACCACAAAGGAGAGAAGGTGGTGGACGACTCCGGCTGGGGGCCAGAATCGGATCACCTCGAATCCGGATCTGTCGTGACAATCGGCCGGATCAGCGTCTTCATCGGTATGGTATGTACTTCTGGCTCGGCTCCTGACGATTTTGGATCTGATTCTGTGTCAGGGGAGGCTACCTACGCCCAATCAGATAGAGAAGAATCAGTTGGAGCAACAGACCAGATAGAAGAATCCATCGCGCAGTGGGAACAGCCGGAGGAGCCGGCATGGGCCCCACGCGACCAGGACAGTGGAAAGGATGATACTGAATCTATCCGGGACCTGTTGGAAGACCGGTACGAAGAAGATAACGGCGGAGAAGAACAGCATGAACCCACAACAAGCATAATGCGCCGAGTGGCGGTCTACACGGCTCCCGCGGCCAACCTCAATCAAGGGAATGTGACCACGGCCCCGGTTGGGGCGGCTCAGGCATTGGCGCAGCGGCAGGATGCAGCTAACGGAGACCCGATCCTGGCCCGGGTCGATGGAGAGTCGGCATCAGTAACTAGCCGCGCGGCGGACGAGGAGTTGCACGCAAATACGTTCGGATTCCTGGGAAACCGGACACCGGGGGCAGGTCCTTCAAACCCGCGCCACCCGGCCTTGTTCGACAATAATCTGATCCTAGACCCCACGGTCCTTGCTACGGTTATCACTCTAGAAAACGCAGCTGAACGTGTCAGGGACCTGGATGTGGCCCGCCGCGCGTTGGAACAGCAAAGAAGGCAAGTGGAAGCGGAGAAACAAGGGATGGCTACGCGTCAACGCGAGCTGGATGCATTGGAAACCCGGCTCCGAGAGGAAACATCTAGAGTACACCAGAGACATCAAACTAGACTACCAGCCACGGGTGGGGTCATTAACCCGGCAGCTTTGTTTATTACGCCTCAGGACCAACCGATCCGAGCGGTAAACCAGGGAACTGCGCCTCAGCCAGCAACAGCGGAAGCCCACGCGGCAAACGTGCAGGCCGGGTTACCCCCACCACGAACCAGAGTCACAACCGGCAACGAGTTACCGCCACCGCCACCGTCACGGTTTCGCACGCCAGCAGGCCACTACAACAATCCCATGGACAACGTGTATGCAGCAACGCTTGCATTGAACCAGATCCCGGTAGGAGAATCGCCCCATGCAGAAAAGACTCGGCAAGCGATCGATCTACTGCACACTGCAGTGGCGCAGCAGGCCAATTACCCGGACCACAGAAGCGGGATGCATGGGACGCCATACGCCAGTCAACAACAAGGGAATATTCAAGCAAACTCAGCACGGCGGAGGGAAGAGCAGCAGCAAATGCCGCCTCCTCCCCGTGTTCCGGCAGCATCAGTGGCACAGGCCGTTGTGGATAGCTCCAGGGCTCGGAGAGCCGGGGTCGGGTCTGCTGCACATGGGTTGCCTGCAGCACCGCGCCCTGCTGCGCCCCCGGCTGGATCGCACGCTTCCCGAGTAAGGCTAGCCTCAACCGTCCTCGCAGGGCCCAAGTGTCTCTCGGATGACATCAGAGCTGAACCTTACCCGGAAAAGTTCAAAGAGCCGGGAAAAGTAGTGAATTATGAACCGACCATGGATCCGGAAACATGGTTGAGCAGTTATGAGATGGCAATGTCAATCCGCAATGCGTCCGAGAATCTTCAAGCCAAGTTCATGTACTTGATGATGTCCGAAGGAGCGGCAAAGTTATGGTTCACCAACCTGCCAGAAAGATCGATCAAGTCCTGGGAAGAACTGAAGACCGCGTTCGTCAAGCACTTTCATGGAACATGCAGAAAGCTATTCACTATTGATGATTTAGAACGATGCGTTCAGAAGAAGGGAGAATCAGCACGCAGTTGGGTACGCCGGGTTATGGAGATACTTCACTCATCCACAGATATTCAGCCCAAAGATGCGCTACAAGCTATGGCAAAAACATGCAAGTATATTCCTTTAGTACAAAAGTTAACTCGCATGAAGTCCGGTAGGAATGCATCGGAGGTTACGATGGGAGAATTAATGGACGCGTGCAACAAACACGCCGCAACAGATACTACAGAGGAGGAAATTGATGACAAGAAAGCGAAAGCAAACATCAGTAATAGTGGAAGAACCGGCAATGGATCGGCACCGAGTAATAACGGAAACAACCAGAACAAGCGCCCATTTGAAGGAGGCTCCGAATTTGTAGCTAATACTGAGGCCGGGTCTTCAAGACCCAGATCTGAAGGAAATTTTAATACCGGAAATCATAATGGAGGACATTATCAGGGACCTCCGAGGCCAAGCAACAGTTGGGATATATTCAGAATGGCGTGCCCGAAGCACAGCAGGAACGGCAAGCCGGCTAATCACTCCTTGGAGCAATGCGCCGACTTACAGAGATGGAAGAACGAGGAAGTAAACAGAGCCATGCGAGGCGCGGGTCGGGGAGGAGGCCCGGGTCCAGGTGGAAATTTGGGCAACGGTCCACCCCCAGCCGGTAACCCGGCAGCAGGAAATCCGGCAACAATCAGGGGGGAGCGGGAGGTTTCCAGGCTAACCCCAAACAGTTGGGTCAATATCATGTGCATACTACGGGAGGCTCTAACAAGGACAAAAAGATGCTAAAGCAGGCGGTTAACTCAGTTTCTTCTGCTGTTCCGAGGTATTTGAGATGGTCAGAATAGGAGGTAACATGGAGCAGGAGGGATCACCCGGATAGAGTGGATCACCTGGGAGTCTTAGCATTGGTAGTGGCACCACAGGTCAATGGGTATGAGCTGAAAAAAGTCTTGATGGACGGAGGGAGCAGCATCAATATCCTATACTGGGAAACTTTTCTGTGCATGGGTCTAAAGGAATCTCAGCTACAAAAAAGTACAACAGTTTTTCACGGGATAGTGCCGGGTCATTCAGCGTGCCCTGAAGGAAAAATTGCGTTGGAGGTAGCTTTTGGGGAATCAAAGGCCAATTATCGAGTTGAGTGGCTTACTTTTGAGGTGGTTAAGTTGCGCAGTCCTTATCACGCATTGTTTGGAAGACCGGCTTATGCCAAATTCATGGCAAGGCCGTGCTATGTGTATCTACAGCTGAAAATTCCGGGTCCTAAGAAGACCATTACCATACATGGAAATCGAGATATAGCGGCTGAGTGCGATGAAGGAGATGCAGCAATGGCTGAGCAAGCCTGTAGGAAAGAGGAACTCAGGCATTACCAATCTCAAGCGGACCTGGAGGAAAGGGCAACTTCAAAAAGGCCGAGCTCTGAGGAAGAAAAAACAAAACCCAGGGCAGGGCAAGATGCTAAGATGGTGGCCTTCATCAGGAACGATCCCTCCAAATTGTCTGACATAGAAGAGGATCACATCGTCGCCTACGGCTAGCAGCGCTGCGATAACGACACACCCGGATTGGCTAGCAAATTCGGTACTCGTCATGAAAGGGTCTAACAAGTGGAGAATGTGCATCGGTCGCGCCAGCCCGGGACCGATTATCGAAAAGAACTAGATAGTGTAACGGGCAGCAGGTTTCAGACGCGCTCTTTTCCTACCCAGGGTACCTAAGGGGACTGGAAGGTTTTTAATGAGGCGGCTTGCTGACCCAAACTTTATCGTATCAATAAAAAGAGATGGTTTTCAAGTATTGTCATGGTCTTTGCTTCGATTACAGGTAAGTGGTACTTGTTATTATCAATACATCAGTATCATCAAAATACACTGCACATACATAGGTCTTTGGGGGGCTGAGCTGCTTAAATAGCAGTCACGAACCCAAATACCCGGCCTTGATGCCTATGAGTTATGAGGGCCGATTACTCGCAAGACGAGTACGGTTGCAATCTTATAACCGGACGAAGGAGCCAAATTTCTTGGTTATTCTTACTTAAGCTCGATGTGACTCGCACTAAAGTGGCATGATCTGTTCGCTTACGATTACAATCAACCACGCAGCCCAATGGGATTTGCTTGACCCTGTTTTTCGTATAGATGTAACAACATGGTATCCACGCGAAAGCCGGCTTACAGTACAAGATAATCAAAAGGGTCATCTAAACCACAAGTCTATGCAGAGTACAAGGCTAATAGCCAGAAACTCAACGAGTATTAAGCATGACTTCAGTATTTACGCAAACGGCTATTGGTTTTCGGCTTGGTAAAGTGCAATTTGTCCTCTGAGAAAGGCCGCACCCCCCTGGCTCGTACTTTGGGTCATGGGGACTGGGGACTTCGGAACAGAAACAAACTGTTTAGCTATTGAAGCTCGAGAAACCCTAGCTTCCGAGTCTTGGGGACTTAAAGAAAAGTCCACTTATCAAAACCCGTGGATCTCGGAAAACCGAGTCTCGCAAAGGGAATCAAAAAATAGTTGAGTATCGAGAATAAGTTTAAAGAATAAGACAAGTGTCAAGACTATCAAAAGCCGGGAGAGGCACAAATATATTCCGAACCAAAAGTACGTTACAAGTGATGGTACCAATATCAAGGGTGCACAGACGCACCATCAAAATCATATTAGTTTTAAAACACAAAAGTACCAGGTAACGATCTACTCGGCATCCTGAGAGCGGTCTTCCGGGTCTTAGTCCTAGATCTGCTCCTTAGCCTTTCCAGCAGCATTACCCGGACTTTCCGCGTCAGGACGGATAGGTGGAGGGACAGCTGGTGTAGAGGTAGACGGCCGTAATCCTAGCTCGGCCTCTCTCTTAGCAGCTTCTTCTTTTCTCCTGGCCAGATCAGTCGCCCATTTTTCCAACATATCAAAGGGAGGGGGTGCCTCTGCCAATATGATTTTTCCTTCAGCGTCGTATGAGCTCATGATTGTGTCCAGGTCCATTTTATCGGCCAAAGCGGTGGCCGAGGGGCGTACTGCGGATTGTATGGCCTTGAAGTCCTTGGGTGTAAACTTGGAGCCATCGGCCTTTAGTTCTGGAAACCCGGATACTACCTTTGTCGGGTCAAGCTTAGGAAAGTAAGCCTTCGCCAGCGTCAAGGCCCGGGTCATACTGATCCGGCAGGACGAGCGCTTCCATATCTCAATCCATCCAGGCACCGTCGAGCAGGCTTGCATAAGATTTTCTTCACCCGGGTATACCTCGGAAGGCCACTTCACGGCGTCCAATATAAGCTTTGTGCCGGCAAAAAAGGTCCGGAGCACAGTCTTCAATGTTTTTACCTTGGCAATGGCATCGTCCTCTGGAGCAGCGAGGTTCGCACCTGCAGTTGAAACAAAAGGAAAGTATATCAGTCATCCCGATTATCATAACGATAAAGTAGAGGCAATTAAGTTAGTCGAAGGCAAAAAGCTCACTTAGCAAGATGCGATAAGTATCCGCAATCTGGTTCGATAAGTTCTTCAGCGCGGATTGAGCAGTGTTGTACTTCTTCTTGTATTTGGAAACGTCCTTTTTCAAAGTTTCCAGGTTAGCCTCAAGGGCTTCTCTTCGTTTTACCTCAGCAAGTAGGAGTTGTTCGGTCTTGAGTAACACCTCATCGGACCGGGTCACTTCCGCCTGTAAGGAACGAAAGTGTCAGTCGGATATCATGGAAAGCCGGGTATTGCGTGAAGTACCGAGCACAACTTCGGTAAGTTATGCCCGGAACTTGGGGACTAGGTATGTACCAAGAGATATCCGGTGTCAATTACCTGATGCGCTGCAGACATACGCTCTAGGAGGTTGTTCTCTGAAGCTTTCATGGTGAGGAGAGCGCTCATTAGCTGGTCAAAATTATCGTTACCCGAGTTAGAAGTCTCGGGGTCGCGGAAACTTGGAGAAAAAGTTTTCCTCTTAGCAGGAGACGGCACCCGGGTCATTCGAATGTCGGGGTCTGCTCCTCCTCCCGCACCCAAAGTGGCAGTATCTTCTTTCTCGCTTGCGTGCGAGGCTATTGGATACCCGGCTTCTCGCCCAGCCGGGTCTGTCGGTGACGCTTGTCCATCACCAGCTGCGGCAAACACGTCATTAGTTGGCTTCTCTTTGCCCGGGTCTTCGGTTTCCATGTCTTCTTGGTCACTAATAACGACCGTGGCCCTGTGAAAAATGTGAAGGCACAGTTAGCACATAGCCGTGAAAAAGGCAGCGAGAGTATGGTATAACATTAGGAAAAGAACTTTACCCGGGATTCACCATAAGGTCTGCAGGGAATTCGCTGCTAGAACCGGATGAAACTGAAAAACACCAAACGAGGCGTGAGGTTACCTTGCGAGGGAGTATTTTAGAAGGATCTTTATGTTTAAAGAAGGGTATGGTCAGTACCAGTGTGCCGAGTTGGAGGTGATGAAATACCTGGGTTAAGGGCATCATCGCCCGGGTGGTTCCGAGTTACCCTGCGCTTGGTCATAGGCGACTCCTTCAGGTATGGCAAAAGGGGGTAATACCTTGGTCAGCTCAGGAATATTATCACAGGAACGCGAATTAGATGAGATAAATTGATGCAAAACCTTGAAGACGACCCCTTGGGGTTTTGTTTTAGATCCGGCCTTAATTGCCGGCTCTGGTTCATCTTCATCGCTGGCGGACTCCACTTTGCCGTCAGCTTCTTCTTCCTCGTCTTGGTCTTCTTGTTCTGAAAGTCACCATGGTTACAATAGGAAAATGAAAAGTGGGATGCGACGAGCTCAAAGGAACTGGGCATGTACCTTCATCCGAGTTAACGGCATCCTCCTTTTCCTCCGGGTTTCCGGAGTTAGGAGGAGCGTCCATCTTCCAGAAATCATCATCGGCCTGAAGTAAAAGCATAAGAGCAAGGGTTAATGGTTGTATCAAGTAAAGAAGATAAGGGTGAAATCGTGAAAACCAGGTCCTTACCGCGGGGGCCGGGTTCTCGAGAGTGAAGGGCTCTAATCCGGCTATATTCCGGATTACCTCGAGCTTCTCTGTCAGAAAGCCCTTGATTGTCTTGTTGGTGTCACTAGGAGCGAAGCTGCTGGTGGAGTATCGAATTGGGTCCGTGGCTTGCCCCGAGTATTCGCACATCAATTTTGTGCGAATGGAGTTGGGTTGGATGCGGAAATCGACCCAAGTCTTCACCAGGTTAAGCCCGATAAGGCCTTGGGCAGAAAGGATGGAGATTTTAGCTAATAGAGGCAGAATTTCTTCCCTTTCCGAGTCATGGGCAAACCCATTGAAGGTTTCAGAAATGTCAAGCTGACCCTCCGAGTAACCCGGCAATTTCTTTTCGCCGGGTGGGGAGGTGTCCCGGCAGTAAAAGTATGAGAGCTGCCAGTGCTTGACGTGGGAGTTGAGGGTGAGAGGAGGCATTAAAGAGTTCTTGCGGCGTTGGATAGAAACCCCGCCGCAAGCAAGAAGTGCACCGTCGCCGCTTTCGCGGCACGGTTTGCACTGGAAAAGTTCAACAAAGAGAGCCAAACTTGGCGGAGTGCACAAGTAAGACTCGGAGAGAACGATGAAATGGGAGATGTTTAGTACAGAGTTGGGTCCTATGTCGAAAATGCGAAGGCCATAATGGCTTAAAACGTCGCGGAAGAAAGGGTGACCCGGAGGCCGGAAGCCCCGGGTCACGTGTTCAACAAAACAAATTACCTCATTTTCTGCTGGAGTGGGCCGGGTTTCGTTACCCGGTACCCTCCAGCGGATAATTTCTTGAGAGGGAAGAACCCCTAGCTCGACCAGTTCCTCCAGCTTGGCCTTGGTGACGGAAGACCGCGCCCAGTTGGCGGATATGGAGTTTGTGGTTTTGGCTTTAACCGGCAGCTTTCCCTGCTTCTTGGGTGCCATGGGGTTAACCTGAAAAAGCGTCATAAGAAAGGGTGTGAGAAATGAAACTCGGAAATTATCAGTTGACCGAGTATTGACGAATGGTGTTAAGTTAGCCTGGAAGTTAAAAATGATCCGGGTATTACTTTGCTAAGCAAGGTACGAATTGTCCGGGTATCGTGCATTATTACAAAGGTTGTAGAATTTTATGCATGGATGAGCGTTTGGGGATGGTAAGTGGTTGTCCGTACATCTATTGTTAGCAAATGAGCCGGAGAAGGAAGATTTGCCGGGTGATAGGAACAAAGGCGGAAGATTTGGGCGGCTCGAGCCAAGATTGGGAATTCCATTTCTAGGTTATTGGTGAAATTAGTGATTACAAGTGGTAGGAGAATGAGTTGAAGGGTATATCTTACCTATTGGGTGGGCTAGAGTGAATACTAGTGACCTAATTCGGCCCGACCCGAGAAATCGTGGGCGGCCCGATTCAGATCCAATCTGAGGGGGAGCTAAGAAGTTGCGAGGGTGAATTAGAGGATGTGAAAGACTTACCGGAGGAGATTGAAGTGAAGCTTTGCGGAGGCAAATGGCGCAAGCTTGGTGCCCCTTCGCGATTCCTGGCGGACAGGCTGGGGGTCCGGCGGCGGATCTGGGCGGCGGGGCGGAGCGCGCTGTGGCGGAGCGCAACCGGCAATGGATGGGCTCCGGTGATGCGTGCAAGGCTTCCGTGGTGATGCTCTGTGAGCTCGAGCTTGAAAGAAGGAAGGAAGAGAAATGGGGGAAAGTGAGCCGTTGGAGTTAGGGTTACCTCTAAGGACATATTTATAACGGCCGGGGTGGAAAAACTCATCCCAACGGGCGGGACCCGTAAATTACGGGGTAACGGCTATCTATGCGAAATCTGCGAGATACGCCTTAAGTATAGAGCGAGGTCTCCGAACGAAAAAGAGAAGGAGATCCTCTCCGCGGTATCAAGACGAATTATCGAGAGAAGTATAAAGTTTTGCTATTCTTATCAAGGCTTAGACCTGGAAGTTGAGCAAGGCATCTGGAAGAAAGGCCGGGTTACTATGTGGCCACCAGGGAGTCGGGCCTAGTCATTTCATGAAGTACTCCAATTCGGACTCCACACGTTCGTGTGATTGATATTTTTTGCAGGGAATAGCCAGCGCTTCAAGGAAGGATCTTTGAAGCCCAAGCTATTCTGGGGACTACTGATGGGGGGATAATAACCCGGTAGGCCAACTCCAATGTATAACCCGGCCCAAAGGACGCTGCGCAGGATCCGGCTAAGGATAAAGAAACTTCTAGAAGGCCCAAGGTTTGCAGGCCTCGTAACCCGGATTGTGGGTTGCAGTAAGGAAAGCTAGGGTTTGTAAGCGGTGTTCGGGTAGGACTCAAGCTGCGCCTTGGAGGGCAAGCCAGGTAGGGGGACGGGTGCTTTATAAACCGGCCCTATGCTTAAGCTTTGCAGAGATCCAAGTAGTAATCACATCGCCGAATATCGAGTATCCCTTGTACACAAAGAGATCGAGTTAATAAAGCGAGATCGGAGACTCGGTGACTTCATAGCCGGCTACCAGATCGAATTCCATCATGTTTTCCTCTGAGCTAAACCCTCTCCCAAACGCCTGTGTCGACTTGCCCCAAGATCAGTTACCCCTGGTAACATCTGCCATGATCATCCCACGACACGCCCCCTGGCTTCCTATCCAAGGGACACTCGGAATCCTACCCAGTAACCGCGTACAAACCCTAAGTTTCCTAATAGTAACCCCAAAAGCCGGGTTACGAGGCCTACACCACATCTTGGGCCTTCTAGAAACTCCTCTTCCTTGAGTCGGGTCTTGCGCGGTTCCCTTTGGGCCGGGTTACACCTTGGTGTTAGCCTACCGGGTTATCATCCCTCCATCAGTAGTCCCCAGAATAGCTTGGGCTTCGCGGGATCAACCATGAAGCGCACGCTATTCCCTGCAAAATAATAAACATACAAGTCTGTAAAATACCGGGTTAGAGCGCTTTGATAATAGCTAGGCCTATCTCTGTGGGCGGTCCATATAATAACTCGGCTTCTCCTGAGTCGAACATTGTTTTCCCGGGTCAACACTCCGAGAAAACACGGAAGACCCGGACTCGCACCATTCGCTAGTTAGTCCGAATATCGCGCTTGCAATCTGTTTCAATCTTTTCTGGATATCTCGTAACGGGCGCCTTCAATGCTTATCCCAAAAAATCCGGCTGAACATCTTTTTCCGAAATTTTTGGCCTGTGCCGCCCAACCCTAGGGAGCTTTCCCGCTCTGCGCCTATAAATAAGCACCCAAACTTCATTTTCCAGATCCACTCGTCATTTCCCCTCTGCCTCTTCGTCTCCACTTCCTCTCGGTGCCCTCACCTTCGAGCTCGAGCTCGCACCACCGCGCCGCCTACGAGCGCGTCACCGGAATCAAGCCGCCGTCACCCGTCCGTGCGCACGTCACCGGATCGATCCGCCGCCGTCCCTCTGCCGCGCCCGTGCCCGCGATGCCGCCGCGCCCTCAAGCAGCCCACCGGAGAACCCTAGGTCCGCCGCCGTCAAGCCATCCGCCGCCGCCGCGTTTCCACCTAGATCCCTCCGGTAAGCTCCTTCTCCTCCTTGGATTCGACCTTTGATTTATCGCGGGTACATTGGATCTATCTTTGCCTCTAGATGTTCTTTTTATTCCTGGTTGATCGTACACTCCATACCTTGCACTTCCATAACCAATGCTTGATCTAGATTCAATAGCACACCTCACAGCGCATCTCCATCACTTGTAGTCACGATTTTTCCCATAAATTTTTCCGCCTAGATCCAATCAGCCGAAATTTCTTGCTAGCATTCTTCTCTAAGTCGGATAACGGACGTTTCCGGGTCTCAGGTTATTTATACTCTGCACTTTGTCTTCTTTTTAGATTACGCCCATGGCACCTAAGGCCAGTGCGAAACTGAAGGGGAAACAGCCGGCCAGCAAGGTGAAGCCAAGTCAATCGATCTCTGCCAACTGGGCAAAATCGACCGTGACCAAGGCTAAGTTAGATGAACTTGCAGAGTCGGGTGTCCTTCCCGCCCGGGAGGATATCCATTGGAGGGTACCTTGGGAGGAGACCCGACCCTCTCCGGGTCTGGACGAGGTGGTAGTCTTCGTCGAACATGTGATCCGGGGTTTCCGCCCCCCGGGTCACCCTTTCTTCCGCGAGCTGCTAGATCACTACAAGATCCGGGTGTTCGACGTAGGTCCCAACTCTATGCTCAATATTACTCATTTTATCGTCTTGTGCGAGTCATATCTGTGCGTTCCACCGAATCTGGCTCTTTTCCTTGAACTTTTTCAATGCAAACCGTGCCGAGAGAGCGGCGATGGGGCCCTTCTAGTCTGTGGAGGGGTATCCATCCAGAGGCGGAAGAACTCCCTTATGCCGACTCTGAGCCTCAGCTCGCACGTAAATCACTGGCAGAAAACCTACTTTTATTGCCAGGATACTTCTCCAGCCGGCGAAAAGCCACTTCCGGGTTTCACCGATACCCTTCTCAATCTTTCCGCTTAACTCCTTCGCCCCTGAAGCCGAGAGGCAATCCATCTAGCCTCTCCTCAGTAAGCTTGCCGTACTCTCGGCCCAGGGTCTCCTTGGGCTCAATTTAATCAAGACCTGGGTTAGTTGCCGGATCCAACCCAATAGTATCCGGCCCAAGCTCTTATGCAGTTACTCTGGACACGTTACCAATTCTTTCCGTTACTCGGAGAAGAATTACCCGGCCTCGGATGCCAACAATATTATGAAAAACTTCTTGGCCGAGAAGCTGGAGGTTATCCGGAACATAGCCGGCTTGGACCCCTTCACGCGCGATAACCCGGCCCCAGCTGTAAGAACCGGTTACCACTTTCTTACCCGACTGATACCTTTATTGCACAATTACTAACTTTCGTCACTGTACTTTTCTCCCAGGAGGACAACGGTTTCTGGAAGATAGATACCCCTCCCCCTTCGGAAAACTCGGAAGAGGACGAGGAGCCGGCTGATTCTGACGAAGGTAACGTCCGAGTCTCACTCGCTTCCCTTTCTGATAACCTCTTTTTCCAACTTTTGTTTCCTTTTTCCGACAATATGCTATGCTTTCCAGGGTTGGAGGATAAGGAGAAAACCCAATCTGGTGAAAGCAAGGCTGAGCCGGACATAGATGTTGGGGCGAAGAGGAAGGCCCGGGGGTTGTATTCAAGGTTCCTTACTCCTCTATTGCCTCCAAACCATATTCATACGCTAACATGTGTGAGCTTAACCAACATTTGATCGATTCGTCACACTTGAAGGAACCCGCACCAGTCAAGCGTAGGGTAACCCGGAACTCTCCGGGTGAAGATCCTATTCACCCAGGTATCCCTTCGTCCCCCACTCGCCGAGCCGGTATTCCCCAAACCCATTCTTCCAACTTTCCCCAAAGATATCCTTCTTCAAATCATCCACTAGCTGGGCAATTCCGGGTCTCACTTTTGGACCCTTTATCAGCTTCCTCCGGGTCTAGCAACAATCTTCCACCAGATTTTGTGGTGAATACCGGGTAAGTTACCTTTCTTGCTATTCAATACACTAGCTCTTTCCATAATTTCCATTCATCATGTACTAACTTCTCCTTTCATTTTCCTTGGAGCCAAGGTCACGATCAGTGACCTGGATGATATGGACGTGGATAACCCGGCAATGGAGGATCCGAAAGACACTGTGAAGGTCGCGACTGCGGCGTTGAAGAAGAAGATAAAGAAGAAGACCTGCTGAAAGACCCGACCGAGCAGGAGGCCGAATATCCTATTCCTTCACACACACCCGGAGATGATGACGTCGAGATCCTGGGCACGGGGAGGGGTGATCCCACTCCCAACACCCAGGCGACCCGGGTGTCCACCCCCAAGAAGGAGAGGACCCCGCCTCTGGGTAACCAGAACCCCGGCTCTTCCAAGATAAAGCTAGGCGATCTCTCCTACGAAGAAATGCTAGATGAGCTCTTCGTTTTGAAGACCACCGAGAGAGATATCCTTGAGGCCATGGCTGCTGAGCACCAGGTAATCCTGATCAATATTGTGTATGTACTCACCTAGTCCACAAGTTCTGAGTTAAATAGGCAAAGTTTACTCGGTACTTCCTTTCATATCCGGCTTTTTCTTACATCCGACTAATTTTTCCCCTTCCTTCCTCCACAGGCACAAGTGACCCGGTCTGAGGAGGTGTTGGCCAAAACCAACCAGCTCCTTCAGGCCGAGACAAAGCTACGTGCAGAGCTAGAAGTTGAAGTGCAAAATCTCGACAAGGATGTGAAAAAGTACAAGAAGAAATACCACAATGCCGAAAGTATGCTGAAGAAGATCTCGACTCAAATCGCCGATACTTATCGCACTCTGCTTGGTAAAAATCTATAACTTGCTAATTATGACCCGGGTTTTCCATTCCACAATATACCCGGATAGTATTGCTTTAACTATTTTCTGTTTTACTGTAGTTCCGGGTGAGGAGGCCCCGGATGAAAATGATATTGAAAAACTCAAGACGTTGAAGGCTGTAGTCTGGCAGTTCACAGTCGGCACCAAGTGGACCTTGGAGGCGTTGAAGTGGTCGAGTGATGGCGTATGCGTTTTGGACGATATGCTTGATGCATTATCTACCATCCCCGCCTGGATCGAGCATTGGAAGCGCTCAGCATGCTGGATTGGGGTAAACCCGCGGGCTTGCTTTGGCCAAGGCCTATTTCCCTAGGCTTGAGCTGGCAAAGCTCGTGGGCGGGTTTCCCGAATTTAACAACGATGGCTCCAAGTTCTCTGGTAAATATTATAAGTCCATCCACGCTCAGGTGCGTCACCCGGCCAGCTTAATTGCCGACAATCTGGACGTGAGCCGGATCACTCCGCCATATGATGCTAATGACAAGCCAGTGCCCTCGGATCTACCCAAGCCTTTTGACATGCTGGAACGGTACAAGGAGGAAGCTGCCAAGAAGAAAGCTGCAGCCAACGTTGCACCTTCCTCCTCTACCCCGGTTGTCCCTCCTCCAGCTCGGGCCGATACTTCTACTAACCTGGACACAGGAGCTGGGAGGGCTACCGAAGAGCAAGTCAAGGACCCGGCCGCCAAGGAAAAGGTCGATGACTCGGCCAAGGGTGCCGAATAAAGTTTTATCTTTTATCGCCTCAAACACTCATTCGGCCAATGGGCATTTTGTAATATGCCTGATACAATTATTCTTTTGATAGTGCGCCTGTGCACTTCTCGATACAATTTCCTCGGTTTGTAATACATTAAAACCTTGATAGCTTTTGTGTCCCTTCTGGCCTCTCGCATAGATATATTTCCTAGCCTTGAACTTTTTTGTTGCTGGTTTTCCGACTTTCGCTATTTTTCCTTTTGTGAGACTCGGTTTCCGGGTCTTGGGGGTTTTGACAAGTGGATTTTTTCTATGTCCCCAAGTTCCCAAGACTCTGATATTTGGGTTTTTAAGCTTAATAGCTAGACAATTTGTTGCTTTTTTCAAATTCTCAAGTCCCCAAGGCCCGAATTTCCGAGTCTAGGGATTTGGAGTTTTCAAAAGAGCAAATTGTTTCTGCTAAGGCCCAAAACCTAGAGTTACTCACATAGGTTTGAAGTTATGCTTAATATATTGCGAGTTTCCGGCTGTTAACCTTGTACTCTGCATAACTTGTGGTTTGGATGACCCTTTTCATCCTTTTTGCTGTAAGCCGGCTTTCGCGTGGATATTCAATGCTGCTATAACTGTATAAAAACAGGGTCAGGCAAGTCCCATTGGGCATCATGACTGATTGTAATTACACGCTAGCAAAGCATGCCACATTTTTGCGAGTCACATCAAGCTTAAACAAGAGAAATCAAGAAAATTTGGCTCTACTGTCCGGTTATAAGATTGTAACCGTACTTATTGCAAGCAATCGGTCCTTATAACTTAATGGCATCGTGGCCGGGTCTTTGAGTTTGCAACTGTGCTATTCAAGCAATCATCCCCCAAGATATATATATATAACTTTTTAGAAAAACTAATATACTACAAACGAACAAATAATACTTACCTGACAACAATAAGGAACAGAAAGTAAAAAACAGGAATATAAAAACGTAACAAAGGACACATGAGAAAGAAACAATATCACAGTTTAACCATCTCTTTATTGATATGAGAATAGTTAGGTCAGCAAGCCGCCTCATTAAAAACCCTCCAGTCCCCTTAGGTACCCTGGATAGGAAAAGAGTGCGTCTGAAACCTGCTGCCTGTTACATCGTGTAGTTCCACTTGTGAGCCTAGCCTATTCTAGGTATAGTAGGGACATAGTTGCGCCACGTTCCATGGTCTTTCCCTCTCTTGCATAGATGAAGTGGTGTGAGCGGTGTCATTGACAGTATCCGACTCTTCCCTTGCATCTATCAAGTAATATGATCCATTGTGCAGATTCCGGCTTATGATGAACGGTCCTTCCCATGGTGGAGATAACTTATGTTTTCCTTCCTTTGACTGTACCAAGCGCAACACCAGGTCTCCTTCCTGGAAGACCCGGGTTTTGACTCGCCGACTATGATATCTCCTCAGATCCTGCTGATATATGGCTGATCTCTCCAAGGCTTGTTCTCTGTGTTCTTCTAGCATATCCACAACATCCTGCCGGGCTCGTTCTCTACCTTAACGTAGGCCGACACTCTAGGCGAGTCGTGAATAATATCACTCGGTAATACTGCTTCTGCACCTTAAACCATGAAAAACGGGGTCATCTGAGTAGATCTGTTAGGTGTGGTGTTAATTCCCCAAACCACTGATGGTAACTCCTCAACCCATGCTCCAGCAGCTCTGATGCACGGGACTCGCAGTCGTGGTTTTAATCCATGAAGTAACTCCTGATTTGCTCTCTGCACCTGTCCATTAGCTTGTGGATTGGCCACTGAGGCTATGTCCAGGCGGATGCCATTGTTTCCACAGAATTTCTCCATCTCACCCAAGGACATATTGGTTCCATTGTCTGTTATTATGCTGTGAGGATACCCAAACCGATAGATAATCCTTTTCAGGAACTTGACTGCTGCGACTGCTTCACAATTGGTAACTGGCATAACTTCAACCCACCTGGTTAACTTATCGATAGCCACCAAGAGATGCGTCTTTTTGCAAGGTGACATGTGAAAGGGGCCGACCATATCCATACCCCAAACAGAAAACGGCCAGGTTAGCGGGATTGTTCGCAACTCCATAGCCGGCACATGGGTTTGGCGAGCGTACCTTTGACATCCATCGCACCTTGCCACCAAGCGCTCCGCATCTGCTAAGGCCGTGAGCCAGAAGAAACCGTGTCGATATGCTTTGGCCACAAGGGATCTTGTGGATGCATGATGCCCACAATCACCTTCATGGATCTCCTTCAAAATCTGTCGGCCTTCTTCTGGTGCTACACAACGCAAAAAGACTCCCGCTGCACTTCTTTTATACAACTCCCCATTGATGATAGAATAGCCCTTTGCTCGTCTCAGGATTTGCCTTGCTAGAACTTCCTGTGGTGGTAACTCTCCTCGTGATAGGTAAGCCAAGAACGGCTCTGTCCACTCGGGAACAACACGCACTGTGGCCACGAGCTCTAAATCCGGGTCTTGGTTAGCCACCTCTTCCTCAGACTCGGTTTTAACGGATGGCCGCCATAGCTCGTCCAGGAAAAAATTGGGTGGAACCGGCTCTCTGCGCGAGCCGAGTCTTGCGAGCGCATCTGCTGCCTCGTTCTTTCGCCTATCAATATGCTCCACCTCATACCCGGAAAAACACCCGGCAACCCTGTCCACCTCTCTGCGATATGCTGCCATAGTTGCATCTTTTCTGTCCCAGGTTCCCGAGACATGCTGTACCACAAGATCCGAATCTCCATAGCACCGTATTCGCTTGATGTTCATCTCCTTGGCTACTTTCAATCCATGCAATAATGCCTCATACTCGGCCACGTTGTTGGAACAATCGAAGTGGATTTGTAACACGTAGCTCAGTTTGTCTCCTTTGGGTGATGTAAGTACCACCACAGCTCCTGATCCCTCGTACTGCTTAGAACCGTCAAAGTGCATCACCCAAGACTCGGAACTTGGTGTCATCGTGGGCATGCTCGTGTGAGTCCAATCATTGATAAAATCAACTAAAGCTTGAGATTTGATTGCTGACCTTGGCTCGTAGTTGATGTGATAATCTCCCATCTCAATGGCCCACTTGGCTATTCTATCTCTTGCATCTGAATTTCTGATAATATCCGACATTGGTATAGAGCTAACCACTGTTATGGGGTGTTCCTGAAAATAAGGTTTCAATTTCCGGCTGGCCATAAAGACCCCGAAAACCAACTTCTGGCAATGTGGGTAACGCTGCTTTGCATCCGATAGTACCTCGCTTACGTAATAAACCGGCCTCTAAACCGGGTGATCTTTTCCATCCTCTTTTCGCTCAACGACAACCACCGCACTGACAGCCCGGGGCCCGGCCGCAACGTATAGTAACATGGGCTCTTTAGGACCCGGGGCTGCTAAGACCGGTGCCTCAGATAACTGCTTTTTTAGCGCTTCGAACGCCTCATCCGCCTCTTGGTCCCAAACGAATTTGTCGGTTTTCCTCAAGAGCCGGTATAAGGGTATCGCTTTCACTCCGAGCCTGGATATAAACCGGCTTAATGCTGCTACACATCCTGTAAGTTTTTGAACATGCTTCAAGCTTTCCGGCTTTTTCAGACTCTGAATAGCTTTGATCTTGTCCGGGTTTGCCTCAATTCCTCTCTCGGAAACAATGAAACCGAGTAATTTTCCTGCTGGAACTCCAAATACGCACTTTGTGGGGTTAAGTTCCATCTGATATCTTCTCAGATTCCTGAATCTTTCCTTTAGGTCATCAATAAATGTTTCTGGCTTCCTGGTCTTGATCACCACGTCATCAACATAGGCGAGAACATTGCGTCCAATCTGATCCTCAAAACACTTCTGAATGCACCGCTGGTAAGTTGCACCAGCGTTCTTTAGTCCAAAAGTACTGGTTTTATAACAGAAAGCCCCAAAGGGGGTTATGAAGGATCTTTTCTCCCAATCTTCCCTCTTGAGCTTGATCTGATGATACCCGGAATATGCATCCAGGAAACATAATAGGTCACTCCTAGCCACAGCATCTATAATCTTATCTATCCTTGGAAGAGCAAACGGATCCTTTGGGCAATGCTTGTTTAGACTCGTGTAATCTATGCACATCCTCCACTCGTTACTCTTTTTCATCACTAGAACCTGATTTGCCAACCAATCCGGGTGAAAAAACTCCATGATTAAGCCGGCTGCCAGTAGCCGAGCTATCTCTGCTCCTATATCTTTTCTTCTTTCCTCATTCATTTTTCTCAGGCCCTGCTTCACGGGCCGAGACTTAGGATCGACATGCAAGCTGTGCTCAGCTAACTCTGTAGGGATACCCGGCATATCGCTAGGCGTCCACGCAAAAACGTCCTGATTCGCACGAATGAACTCCACGAGTGCTTCTTCCTGTTTATTGTCTAGGTTAGATCCTATAGCAAATTTCTTTGAGGGATCACCTTCAGCAATAGCTACCATCTTGGTATCCTGTGTTGCTTTGAATTTTGCTCTCTCATCCTCGGTATTCGGCCTCTTCAATGCTGTTCTGTCATCCGGGTCTACTTGGGACCGGTAATACTTGAGCTCTTCCTTCCTGCAAGCCAGTTCTGCCATTGCCGCGTCTCCTTCGTCACACTCAGCTGCTGTAACCTAGTTTCCATGTATAGTCATGGTTTGCTTGGGACCCGGGATCTTTAGCTGTAGGTATACGTAACACGGCCTGGCAATCCTGAGTTTTAAGCCCATGAAGCTTGCATCCATCAGGGGAAACACACTTTGCTAGGTTAGCGGCGTAACCATCTGGAAATCTCACTGCTCTGATGAAGTCACAAAATGCACGCTTTTCTTCTTTACTCATTGTATACCATGCTGGTGGCATTTCATACGAATCTTTATCTACTTCCCTTAGATGCAACTCTTTCCTTATGTCAATGTCTTCAAGATCAAGCCTAGAGTTCATAGTGTCCTTTGTCTTCCCTTCAATGTTTAGGAATGTCCCGAGCAGATTATCACATATGTTCTTCTCTATGTGCATTACGTCAATATTATTCCTCAATTTGAGATCAGGCCAGTATTCCAGGTCCCACAGAATAGACCTTCGGTCCCAACATTGACCTTCTTCACGCTTTCTTTTCTTCACGAGCTTTCCTTGTCTCACATTTCTAACCTTTTCCAGTTGCTACTCCAACTCTTCTTTAGTGAACTCTTTCGGCTCGTCGCGGGTTTCTGTCTGACCATTGAATTCTTTGCTTCTTCGCCAGCGATGGTCTGGAGGAAGAAACCGGCGGTGCCCAATATAGCAAATCTTGCTCCTTAACCTCATCGAGCAAGGGTTTTTGTCACAGCGAACGCAGGCCTGATAACCCGCTGTGATCCTCCCCGACAAAGTGTGAAGTGCTGGAAAATCATGTATGCACCATATGACCGCAGCACGTAGAGTAAACTTCTTGCCGGGAGTCAAGGCATCGTACGTGTTAGGTACACCGTTCCAGAGCTCGAGCAGTTCTTCTACAAGGGGCTCCATAAATACGTCGAAATCCTTTCCTGGAGACTCTGGTCCCGGGATAAGCAACGCCATCATAAAGTTGGACTGATCTATGCATGCCCATGGGGGCATGTTGTACGGCACCACAAATACCGGCCACATGCTATATGACGTGGCCTGGTTCCAAACGGATTAAAGCCATCTGTGGCAAGGCCGAGTCTTATGTTCCTTGGGTCTTCGGCAAACTTATCATATTTCCTATCAAAGTCCTTCCATGCCTCTCCGTCCGCTGGATGGCTCAGCTCATCTTCAACAGGTTCTCGCTTGAGCTTGTGCCACTGCACCTCCTCTGATGATTTCTCGGAGATAAACATCCGCTTCAGCATTGGTTTCAACGGAAAGTGCATCAAAACCTTCTGCGGTACCGACCTTTTCCCATCAGCATCTTTCCACCTTGAGGCTTTGCACTTTGGGCAGTTGTCATAGTCCTCATAATCCTTCCGAAACAAGACGCAGTTATTTGGGCAAACATGTATTGAAACATAACCTAGCCCCAACTTGCGGATTATGCCCAAATGTTCTTCATATCACTTGGGAACACCACTATGAGGGAATTGCAAGGTCAACAGATTTAGTATCGCATTGGATGCAGCATTGCTGATCCGGTAGAATGACTTGAGGTGGAGTAACTTCACGGTGAAGGTAAATCTTGAAAATTTGCCCCCTTCAACAGCTGACCGCTTCGCCTCCTCAAACAACTCGGCAAACAACGACTTGTGTCCATCATCATGGTCTTCCGAGTTGTATAGATCCTTCAACAGGTCAGGAATCCTATCATCTTCATCTCCATCCTCTTCCTCCAAATCTGCATTCTCTTGCAAAACTTGTTCCATAAAATCAATGTCATCATCATGACCATGGTGTGGCTGTGGGGCATCAACTTCAGCATGTTGAGGTTCTACATGCAAAGGTTCTCCATGATGGATCCACCTATCATATGTGCTGGCCATCTCAAAAATAAGCAAATGGTCTTCTACTCTTCCTTGAGCTTGTTCTTTACGGTTCATGCACTAGCAGCACGGGCAAAGTATGAGAGCATCCTTGGCAAAATTCAAGCTGACAAATTGCATGAATTCTGTCACTCCCTTAATATGCTCAGGAGAAAACTTTATGACCCCTCTTGTAATCCAACTTCTGTCCATCTGCCAAACACCACAAAAATGTTGCAACTTTAGCAATCATTCTATAATTTAAGACCACATGAAGCCAAATCAGCTACAAAATATCAAATGAAACACCAAAAAAACCTAGGCCTACATCAGGCTGAAGCATCATTCTAAAACATCAAGGAAAATGCTCAAAGTTCATATATTATGTATATAGAGATACTATTGTATCTCTGGTAAAAAACACTATATAGCAATACTATTGAATCTTTCATATATTCAGTGAACAAGTTAAAATTCCAAAGTTCAGTGAATACTTTCTGCACAAATCCCACAAGAACAAGTCTCTACTGCATTTACACTTCCTTGAAAACAAACAGAAGCGTGCTATATACACTCTACAGAAGAACACGATTGGAATTGGCGAAGAACAGTGGACATAAATCTTGAATCAGTAGAGAACAATAAACTCAATTCATCTAGTGACTACTAGTACAGGCATCATGAGCCAGTTCACCTAGATGATCGATCCCCTGGACTGGAAGAGGTCCAATCGAGACTTGGCGTCCGGCAGCAGTCCGTCGACGCGCAAGTCCTGCACCTTCCCCGAGCTCCTTCTCTGGTGAACGCCGCCCCGAGCCCCTTCTCCGGTGAACGCCGCCCCACCCCTTCTCGGATGAACGCCACCCCGAGCCCTAGCGGAGGCCCTGCCGCTGCACCGTCACGGCCCCCCCACCGCCGATGCCACTTCCAGGGGAAGTTAGTGAGGGAGGTTCCACCGCCGGTGAACCCCCTCCGCCGCCAGTGAACCCCCTCCACCGCCAAGCCCTGCCCCTTCTCGGGTGTGTCTGTCTGAATCTGAATCTCAGTCAAGTCCCAACGAGTGTGTCTATCTGAATCTGAAATCTGAATCTGAAATCTGAACTTTGCATATGTACAAAACTGTCACGTTCCTGTCAACATGAATTCGTTAGCCTAGTGGTAGAGAATGTGTACCAGAGGCGCTCGAGCGCTGGGTTCGAGCCCCCGCTCCCACCACATATTTTTGCGCTAGAAGAATCTGCGCGAGCTCGCAGCGGTAGATGGGCTAGAGGCGGTTGTTTGGGCCATAGCGGCGGTAGATGGGCCAGAGGCGAGCGGCGGTAGTTTGTGTGAGCAGTACATGGGCAAGTTTGTGTGAAAGAGGCGGGACCCAGATGTCAGTAGGAAATAGGAGGGACATATAAATAGGCATTATGCTAGACCCACATGCAGGTGGTGACAAGTATGCGAGGATTGCTGACATGGCATGTCATATGGCCCACCTAGACCATGACACATAGGCGAGCCTGCTGATATGGCAGCTATAACATGCGAACGACCATTTACATTGGTCTCAGAGGGGCATTGATATGGAACAAACATCTTGCTGATTGAATTGCGACCAATTCATATATGGCTATGGTGACCTTTTAGGCCTAAATGGTCGTGGTGTTTTCTGTTTTCGAGCCTCCCATGTACCCCGCGACCAACTCGTTAAGAATGGTCACAGATTTGTGACCAATATTTTTCGGGTCACCGCCGGATGGTCACTAGTTGACATATTTTTTGTAGTGGGAAAGCCTATCGAAGACCGGATAGGGCTCCCTAAGTTCAAGAACGTGCTGCCCACCGGGCAGAACTGGGGGTACGATCCAAAGAAGACAGTGCCAGACGTCCTCCAGGTCGAGAAGCGCATGACCGAGTTGATCTCGGAAGGGCTCCTTCAGGACGACCCAATCGCATGTTGGATCTCTCTTCGAGTACTCCCACTCCAGGAGCGAGCACACAAGATGTGCTACATGGGAGGTCCTGGGGATTGCACCAGGACGACGACCTTTGAGCTCAGCAAGGCTGAGGTGGCCATCTGGGCCAGGTCTATCATGCAGACCACGCTCACCGACAACTGGGCATACGGTTTCATGCCGTATAGCCGCACCAAGAAGATCCCTCAGGTTAGTGCTCTTCTCTGCACCCTTACTATTTGTAATTGACACCGAGTAGAATTCCTCTTAGCTTCATATGCTTTGTATTTGCATGTTGTGCCGAGTAGAATGCCTCTTAGCTTTGTATGCTTTATGTGTGCACGCTCTTCCGAGTAGAACCACTTAGCTTAATGTGCTTTGTGTTTGCACGCTATCCCGAGTAGAAACACTTAGCTCAATATGCTTTTTGTTTGCACGCTTGTTCCGAGTAGAACCAGTTATCCGAGAACTTAACTCACAGTGCTTGCTTGTACGAACCGCATATCAATCGCCAGAGAGAAGTGGACAATGAGATCTTCGAGGCCAACTGGCACGATGACAGGACTGAGGATGATGCCAAGGCATATGACACCCAAGATACCTTGTGTATCCCTCACGCCAATCAGCCCGGTAAGTCCCGAGCAGATGCCTCCATTCGGGATTGGTCCGAAGACGACGAAGGTGACTTCGTTCACCTTTCTGTTTACTCGCAGTCTGCTTTGCTTCCCTTCTTTTTTGCTTATTCTGAATTCTCCCTTCTTCTCTGCAGAGGAGCCTGAGGTGGACGAGCTGGAGGAGCCCGTGGACGCAGTTCCTGTGTCCATGGATGTTCCCACTACCCGGAAGAGGGTTGGCAGCGATGCACAGGCACCTCCTAGCAAGAGAACCAAGAAGAAGCCAGCCAACAAAGCCGTCGCTTCCCGTAAGAGGAAGGCCCCCCACCAGCAAGGGGTAAGAGTTCTCCGAGTAAACTTTGACTTATTGTCGTCTTCTGTTGCGCTTTTCCCTTCTCCCCTTTTCTGCCTTCTTTCTGACCTTATGTCTTCTTCCAGCGCGCCTCTCGATGCTGATGCTACTGCCGCACCTCATCCCAAGAAAAAGTCAATCGTGCCCTGAGAGCAGCTCGTAGAACTCTCGGATGAAGATGAAGACCAGGAACCGCAGGGTAGGACGCCTGCGTCCTCCCCCATTGACGAAGAGCAAGATCTCGGCGCCGAGAATGATGGCGCCGGGGATGATGCCGACCACGCCTCCGAGCAGCAGCAGCCGGAAGCGCAGCAGGCTGCCCAAGATGTTGACGACATTGAGAAACCGCCAACTCCCCCAGCTGCATCAGAGGAGGAGAACATCGAGTGAGCTGCCGAGCAGCAGCAAGGAGGCGCCGCCCTGGAGCGTCCTGAGCCTGCTACAGAACAGCAGCGTGAAGACAACGCTGCAGAGCAGCATGACCCCGGGGCCGAGCCGCAGGTAGAAGACAATGTCGCCGAAAGGCCTGATCCCGCTGCGGAGCGGCGGATAGAAGACGATGTGATGGAGTCAGCCCACCAAGACCAAGTGCAGCCAGACGCTGCACCGAGTAGCCGGCCACCTGTGCCGCCAACTCAGCAGGCGACTCCACCCCGCGCACCAATTCCTCCACCAATTCAGCAGGTACCTCCTCCTCAGCCAACTCTTCAAGTGCCTCCGCCTTCTCGGCAAACCCCCACGCCAAGCACCAAGAAGACCACCAAGTCTGGAGCTGAGGCAACCCGGACGCAGCCAAAACGCGCTGCCTCACTGGCTAGGCAGGCGCCGCAGCCTTCCAAGCCGCAAGGTGAGCATTCCAAGAAGCCGGTTAAGAGCACTCAGCTGACACTCACTCCGAGCGCCAACCCGGTTGCCTCCGAGGTCACCTTTGGCCCTGTCGAGAAGTCGAGTGCTGGTGCTGGCGCCAGCGTGCAGCGCAAATATCCCGAGTATTGGACAGACCTGTCGCAACGCCACCAAATCTCGCTGTCCAAGGAGGAGAAACGACTAGTTGCTCTCAAAGAGCGCTAAGCCGTGGGAACCTCCAAGTCCAAGGGAAAGAAGGAAGTCGTGGTCATCAAAGAACTTTCTTCCAGCGGCGAAGACGAGGATGAGCTTCCCGAAGAAGGCCTTGCGGCCATCTTGGAACGAGTAAGCCACATCGGGAAGGCCTGGGACAGCAAAGTGCTCGGCAACAATGCCTGGGATGGTGCCGAGTTGGGGAAAATCGACCATTATCGAACAGAATGGAACAAGGTCGACACTGGCTCTATTGGCATGACGGTTGCCAACCCTTGCTGCACCTTGGCCGGAAAGTTGTTTGTCCTACGCAAGAACGTCGAGGACATCGAGCAAAGCTATGTGGTAAGTGCCTCTCTCTTCTTTGCATTTTCCGAGTTGCTGATTTCTTATTTCTCTTCTCTTCTTCTCTTAGTCATTCCCCCAGTCCCCGAGATTCGGGCCGAGTAGATGAAGACTCAACCGAGTTGACATTTACTCGGGCCAAATCTTCCAATACTCATATTTTTGTTTCTACTCTGTAGAATAGCGTCCGGAAAAGGACACATATTTTTTGTCAGCTTCTCTGGAACCACCGCCAGGCCAGGGAGCGGAACCAGGCCCTGGAGGCTGAGAAAAAAGACAAGGATGCTATGGAGGAGCAAGCCCTGGAGTGCACCCTCAAGCTTTCTGAAATAGAAAGTAAGATTTTAGCATCTCGGTTTATCCGTTTTGTACTTATGCCCGTTATTTGCTTTTTGCTCAATTGTTGTCTTCTCTGCAGGCGAACTCAAGCCTCTGGTGGAAAGGCACCAAGACTGCGAGGTCTTCGCTGCCTCTGCACAAAGAAAAATCACTTCTCTGGAAGGTGAACAATCATCTCTCTTCTCTGTACTTGCTTTCTCTCTGTTGGCTACTCTGCTGATAACGCTCTTCTACCCGCAGAAGAATACAAGAAGTTCCGAGAGCAGCATCTGGATTGCCTCACACCCGCTGAAGTAAAAAAGCAAATGCAGGCCCAGGAAGCGGAGATTGAGAAGGAGCGCGCGGACGAGAAGACAGAGTTTGAGAAACTTCAGGTCGATCTTACAGACGCGCTCCAGACTGCCATCAACCAAGTTCGCAAGAAGCAGGAGTTCGAGGAGACTGCCTCTGCCGAGAAGCGAGCACTCGAGCTGGAAATCACAATGCTCAAGGAGAGGAACCGATCCCTCGAGGTTCAAATCAATGACTCGCGCCACGTCCATGACAAGTATCTCCAAAGAAGCAGAGGACTAGAAGGTCAAGATGGGAGCCCTGCTGGTAGACATGGAATGTGAGTTGTCGCTACCCCTTTCTTCTTTTGTTTCCTTCTTCTCTGCCTTCTTCTACCGGTTTTACTTCTTCTCGGCCACTGTTTCTGATTCAACTTAGTTCCTTATGAAGATATCTTCCCGGAACTCCGTTCCGCCGGTGTGCCCTCTTTGGACAAGGCAAGACAGGCTAGGGCTGCCTCTGGTCTGAATATCGACAACAAATCTAGCATCAACGACCATCTCCTCAACATCAAGACACAAATCTGCTCCCTCAAGGACCTGGGCACCTCCATGGTGTCCACTGGTATCAAGTTGCACAAGCTCTTCTGGACCGAGAAGGACATCCCGGAAACCTTCCGCGAAATTGTTGATCACCTGGATGAGGTCAAGGTGGAGCTCAAGAAATGGCGTGCCTCCGCAGCTCGGGCAGGAGCTGATGAGCTGCTGCACTTCGTCTTGTCTTGGTATGAGAAATTGGATCTCCAAAGGATCAGTACGCGCCGTGAAGACTCCAAGTGTACCGAAGATCCGGATTGCGTCGCTCGCCGAAAAGAGGTGGCTTATGAGCTTGCCTCCTACGCCGACACCAGCGTCTTCATCGACGGCCCCACCGAGCCTGATACGGATGTTGGCGAAGATGACGATGACGAGGATGATGATGATGTTGACAGCATTACTGACGAAGACTTGGCCGACTTCGAGGTGGATGCCGAGGAGGAGTGATCCAAGCAGGAGAAGGCCAAGGGGACGGAGGGGAACAAGCCGCAAGGCAACGTCGAGGACTCCGGGTTGGCAGCCAACCCAGAGGCAAAGCAGCCGCAGCCCGCCGCGCAGGAGGCCACCATCACCACCGAGATGGTGATCCAAGACGTGGCTCCTGAGTTGGGCGCGACTGTTGCTGCTACGGACGGTCTTTACCCTCTAGCCTCCGACTCTGCAACGGATCCCATCTCCGTGGCTACAGCAACTTCCGATCCAGCTGCCTCTGCCAACACCGTCGCGGACAACACTGCTTCTACTGTTGTGTAATTCCTGCAAGCCTTATCTCCAAACTTTTATCAGATCCCCAGGATGCCGGGTGCATATGTAATCGGTACAATTATGTCCTTTGCTACTCAGTTTTTATTCCAGTTAACTGTTTAGCAACTCTGGCTCAATGCCGGGTTGCGTTTCTATGCAAGTCCCCGAGTTGCATTTTTTATCCACTCATTCTCTTTGTCTCAGCTCTTACCTGCCACTTCTGGCTTTTTTGGTAGTCGAGTCACAAGATTTCAAAGTTTGAGTTTGAAATACTTAGCCACTTAGAAAAATGCATGGTAACGCTGCCCACCACTTAGCCGAAAAGAGACAACAGAAACAGAAAAGAACACCCTACTCGGTTGCTACACCTCTCTTTTCCTTAGCAACTTTTTCGTGTGCTCATTGACCTTTGGCTTGTTCCCTTGCTTGCCATGAAGCCGGGTTGCGGACAGCAGCAGAGTCGAAGAGTTGGCCCTTGGGTTTAAACACATTACTAGATATGCTTATGAAATTCTAAGTAAAGCAACCGAGTAGACAAAGTAAAACAGAGTAGAACCACATAGAGAAAATTTGGATAAGGGCAGTCCCCGAGTTTGAATTAGGAGTGCCGACTAGAATTTTAACTCGGTTGAGGAGATACATACAACTTTTTGCACATGAATGAAAACGACGGAGTAGAGCTACATTCCAGGGGCGCTTAGATTCCTCTCCAGCTTTATCCGGCCTGTTCTTCTGGGGTGCCTGTGCGTCAACTATATAGTAGGCATCATTGTGCAGAGCCTTGCTCATAATGAAAGGCCCTTCCCACGGAGGGGATAGCTTGTGCATCTCGGCCGTGCGCTCCACGAGCCTAAGGACCATGTTTCCATCTCGGAAAACCCTTGGGTTTACTTTCCGGCTGTGATAACGTCTCAAGTTTTGCTGATAGATAGATGAACATGACAGAGTTAACTCTCTTGCTTCTTCTAGGAGGTCAACGTCATTTTCTCGAGCTTCTCTCGCCTCCGCCTCAGTGTAGAGGGTTACTCGGGGCGAGTCATGCTCTAGGTCAGTGGGCAACACGGCCTCAGCTCCTTATACCAGGAAGAATGGTGTGTATCCGGTTGATCGGTTAGGGGTAGTCCTTAGACTCCACAACACCGCCGGCAACTCGTCCAGCCAACAACCAGGGGTTCGCTGTAATGGCTCAATCAGCCTTGGCTTTATGCCGGATAGCACCATGCCATTTGCTCTTTCAACTTTCCCATTGGAGGCAGGATGTGCAACATATGCAACATCTAGCCGGATCCGCTTCTCTTTGCAGAATCTTGCGAAAGCACCCTCAGCAAAGTTTGTGCCATTATCAGTGATGATGCTGTGCGGGTAGCCATATCTCAGGATCACATCCTTCAGGAAACTCACAGCTGTGACTCCATCACACTTCCGAATAGGCTTGACCTCAATCCACTTGGTGAACTTGTCAACCATGACCAAGATGTGAGTCATGTTTCCTCTAGCTGGCTTGAAAGGCCCCACCATATCCAAACACCAAACTGCAAATGGCCTAGTAATGGGAATGGTCTTCAACTCGGAAGCTGACATATGAATCTTACTTGCAAATCTCTGGCAGTCGTTGCACTTTCTCACTATATCTTCAACTTGCTTCAAGGCAGTGAGCCAAAAGAAACCATGCCGGAATACCTTGTTGACCAAATCCCGAGAAGAGGCGTGATGCCCGCATTCCCCCTGGTGTATCTCCACAAGAATTTCTTCTCCTTCTTCTCGCTCGACGCAGCGTTGCAGCACACCAGTAGGACTCCTTCTATGTAGTACCTTGTTGAGAATAGTGTAGCCCTTGGATCTTCTCTGTATCTGCCTGGCCGCGACCTCGTCACTTGGCAAGGTGCCATCCATTAGAAAGGATAATATGGGCAGAGCCCAACTCGGTGTCTCCCGTGTGGGAAACACTGGTTGATCCACTTCCATTGGATCAGCTACCAAGACCTCTTCTGAGTTGGGGGAGAGTCCCCGAGTCCCCGAGTACTCGGAACGGATCCCCTCAATGAATGCGATAGTCCCCGAGTTGAATGGAGCAGTCCCCGGGTTGCAGGTGCTAGTCCCCAGGTTGGAGACGACAGTCCCCGGGTTCTCTTTTGCAGCTTCCCAATCAATCTCCATTGGAACAGCTTCCTCTCCTGGCAGAGATGGAATAAAGATAGATTCCGAGTTGGGGGATGGCTTTCTCAAATGCTCCAAGGCAATCCCAGCTGGGATAAACTGCCGAGAAGACCCCAACTTGGACAGCTCATCAGCTGCATTATTCTCAGCTCGATGTATATGGTGAAATTCACACCCTTCAAAGAAGCCAGTCATGGTTTGCACCAGAAACCAGTAGGATGCCATGTTGGCATCCAAAGCATCCCAGATGCCGGATACCTGCTGCACCACCAAATCTGAGTCGCCATAGCAGACGATGCGATGCACCCCAATTTCCTTGGCTACCCTCAGGCCATGCACCACTGCCTCGTACTCGGCCACATTGTTAGATGCCTAGAAATGAATCTGCAGCACGTACTTGAGTTGATCTCGCTTGGGTGACGTAAGCACTACGCCAGCACCAAGGCCTTCCTTCACCTTGGAGCCATCAAAATGCATCTTCCAGTAGTTGGTTTCCGGCAAGGGAGGCTCATACTGCATCTCGGCCCAATCCACCAAGAAATCCGCCAGAGTTTGTGACTTGATTGCTTGTCTTATCGCGTACAGAGGAGTGTACGCGGATAGCTCAATTTCCCACTTGGCTACCCCGCCGCTTGCTTCCTTGTTGCCCATGATCTCCGAGATGGGAGAAGTACTCACCACTGTGATGGGATGCTCTTGGAAATAATGCTTGAGCTTCTTGGCACCCAGGTACATGCCGTAAGTCATCTTCTAGTAATGCGGGTAGTTTTGCTTGGAGCTGGATAGCACCTCAGTGAGATAGTACACTGGTCGCTGCACAGTATTGCCTTTCTCTTATCTCTCCACCACTCTCACCACACTCACTAGCCGGTTGGTAGCCGCAATATAGAGCAGCATTGGCTCTTTGGGTAGAGGGCTTGCCAGGATGGGAGCGCTACCCAGCATGGTCTTCAGCTCCTTGAATGCCACATCAGCTTGTGGTGTCCAGACAAACTTGTCACTCTTTTTCATCAGCTGATAGAGAGGCAGGGCCTTCTCGCCCATTCTACCGAGGAAGCGGCTCAGAGAAGCCAAGCACCCGGTAAACTTCTGCACATCCTTCAGTAATCTCAGCAAAGACATGCTATCTATAGCTTTTATCTTTGAAGGATTGGCTTCAATGCGCCGACTGGATACCAAGAAGCCGAGTAGCTTGCCAGCCGGGATGCCAAAGGTGCATTTAGTCAAATTCAGTTTCATCCTGTACTTGCGCAGGTTAGCGAAAGTTTCCTCAATATCACTAAGCAGAGTATGTGTTTCTTTCATTTTGATGACAATGTCATCTATGTACACCTGCACATTTTTTCCAATTTGATCATGCAAGCATTTCTGCATGCATCTCTGATAGGTAGCCCCAGCATTCCGCAACCCAAAGCACATGACCCGATAGTAATAAGCCCCATACGGGGTAATGAAAGCGGTCTTTATTTGATTAGCCGGATTAAGAGGTATCTGGTGGAAACCAGAGTAGGCATCAATGAAAGATAAAAGTTCACACCCGGCACTGGAATCGATCACCTGATCTATGCGGGGTAGCGGGAATGGATCCTTGGGGCAGGCCTTGTTCAGGTCGGTGTAGTCCATGCACATACGCCATGCAGTCTCGGCCTTGGGGTCTTCCTTCTTCTTCTCAACCATGACTGGGTTGGCTAGCCAATCTGGATGCAGCACTTCCATGATAAATCCTCTTATCAGCAATTTGATGATCTGATCACCGATGGCTTTCCTCCTCTCATCACCAAAGCGGCGCATAGCCTGCTTAACTGGCTTGGCGTCAGGACGCACGTGTAGCGAGTGCTCAACCAACTCCCTCGGGACGCCCGGCAAATCCTCATTGGACCATGCAAAGACATCCTGATTCTCACGGAGGAAGTGGATGAGCTCGCTTTCCTATTTCTCGCCCAAACCGGCGCCAATGATGGCAACACGGTCTGGGAACTCAGGATCGACCTGGACCTTCTTTGTCTCCTGGGACGCCTGGAAGGCAGCTCCATATTGAGTACCCATCATGCCAGGCATGCCGACTTGCGCTGCCTGAGCCATAGAAACCACCTCATGTGTCTTCTTCTTCTCGGCAGCAATGACCATGGACTCCGCTAGCAGAGAACAAGCAGACGCGCACTCCAAAGAGCGCTTGTAATCAACCGAGATGGTGATGAACCCATTGGGACCAGGTAGCTTCATCTTCAGGTAGGCTGCATGGGTTGAGGCCATGAACTTGGTGAGGGTAGGCCTACCGAGTAGAGCATGGTAGGGGCTCTGAAGATCAACTACTTTAAACTGCAGGCACTCGGTGCGGCAGTTCTCCCTGGTGCCGAATAGGACATCAACCCAGATGCGGCCGATTGGAGCACAAGATACTCCCAGCACAATGCCATGGAAGGTAGTCCTGCTGGGTAGCAGCATGTTCTCGGCAAGGCCAAGCTTCTCTAGGGTATCCCGATACATGATGTTGATGTTGTTGCCGTTATCAATCAGCACTTTGCTGAATCTGACATTCTTCGTGGTCCCCAGGAATGTGGGATCCACCACCAGAGCATAGGTACCCGGGTTGAGCATCACCTTGGGATGATCATCTCTGGACCAAGTAATCTCTTGCTCGCACCAGAGCAGATAGTGAGGCACAGCTGTGATCACTGCATTTACCTCCATTGCACGCCTGTGCAGCGATTGCTTGTCGTCTGACTCAGTGGTGAACACCATATAGCTCTCAAGGTGCTCCTGGTACTGGTTGCGGTCTCCACCACCATTGTTGCCGTTGTTGTTCTTGTAGTTGCGGTTATTGTTGTTGTTGTAGTCGCGGGTGTTTTTGTTGTTGTTGTTGCGGTTGTTGTTGTTGTTGTAATTGCGGTTGGCTCCCTGAGCCACTTGGTTCACATTCTCCCTTCTCGGATTCACTGCAGGCCTGGGAGCAGCTGCCCGAACAAGCTGCACGTTGGCTCCCGAGAGTGGCAAAGGAGGAGGAGGGGGCAGCTGACCAAAGCCTTCACTCTTGATGCGGTCCCACCAGCTACACTGCCGGGTAGTGTGGTTGGCTGGCCTACTCGGATGCCGAGTATGGAAGCTGCATGGCCCGACCTTCATGTTCTAAAAGATAAAAGTCTGAGTCTCTCTTGGATCCGGGTTGCCGCTACCCTTCCGGGGAGCATTGTATGGCTTCTTGATGCCTTAGCCCTGATTCTGGTTCTGCCCGTATGGGCTCCAGCAGTTTTTTGCCTTTGGCTACTCCCAGCAGCCGCAGGGTCTTGGATCACAACATTCACCTCCTCGGGATCATACCGAGTATCTAGGCAGTCACCTCTGCGCTTGTTGCGGAAATCTTGGTGTCTCTGACTTTCATGGTGCTTCCTTCTCGGCTCGAATGCATCGAGTAAAGGCTGAGTAGGGTCTCCGAGAGCATAGATATCGGCAATCTTGATCGTCTCGGCAAGCGTACTCGGCATCTCTCTATGCAGCTTCTGCCACAACATGCTGACGTGCCTGCAACCTTGAGCAAACCAGGCGATCGCATGTGACTCGTTCACACCCTCACTGGTGTTCCTCAGTGTGCTCCACCGAGTAAGATACTCTCGGTCAGTCTCCTCTTCTCGCTGCTTGCAAGCTGAAAGCTGGTGCGGCCTATTCGGCCTCTTGTACGTGCTGGTGAAATTGCTGATGAAGGCTTCCGAGAAGTCCAGCCAGCAGTTGATACTGTCCTTGGGCAAGTTGTTCAACCAGATCCGGGCAGGGTCCTCCAGCATCTGGGGAACGTATCTCACGGCCCATCTCCGATTGCCGCCTGCAATGTGCACAGCGGTGACATAGTCTCTTAGCTAGTCTTCCGGCTTGGTGCTGCCATCATAGCATTTGGTACCTCTAGCCAACTGAAATTTGTTCACGGAAGGCTCTCCCATGATGCGGTTGCCAAATCAAGATGGGCTAGGAGGTCCCCTCGTTTCCATCTGTGCTGACCGTTTAATCCGTTCCAACTTGTATCTTGCATTGCTGGGCTCCAGCATGCGATCACCCAAACGATCAGTGATGTCTCTTGGGTCAGCATACCCGGCCATCTCCATTGCCGAGTACCCATCAGCGTAGCAGTCTTCCGGCACAGGGCCGGGTTGAGCCACCGGGTTGGCTGCTGCCACAACTACTTGCGGCTGCACAGCTGCTGGCTGCTGTACCCTCGGCTGAATCGGGTTGGCGGCATGATGCCGCGATGTTCCCGCACGGTTTCCTCCTTGCCCCTTGCTGTGAGATTTAGTGGCTTGATAGCATGCTCCTGCAGAGTTGTGTTTCTGACCGGGCTGCCGCGGCACAGCGTGCTGTTTTCCGGCGGCCGCCGGGTCGTACACCTGCATCTGTTTGCTCTTCCTAGAGTTCACACTCTGGTCCCTCTCATTGCTAGGAAGCGGCGATGAGGCCTGATCCACAGATCTGACCGCATGCGAGTGCACAACCTGAGAAGCGCCAGCTCCCGGATTGGCTTTCCGGAACTCCTCATTCTGCCTGCCAGCCTCTAGCACTAGCTCATTGAGTCTATCCTGCTTCCTAGCGCGCGCGTCGCAAGTGAGATGCGCCAACTCAGCAGCAACCGCCTCTGCACCCCTAAGAATTTTTGTGGGGGTGCTATACTTGGGCCTACCAGCAGTGTTCAAACTAGCAGATTGGCTAGCAGCCCTACCATCTCTAGCCAACTCAGCGCCTAAGTTGCGACGGATAGCGCCTACCTTTCTAGGCAGCCTAGAAACAGGAGTAAAGCCATGTGCTCTGTTGTACACGTTTTGGTCTAGGTTAAGCTCAATCCTAACCTTCTCCAGCTCCTGGGACTCCGCGAGTAGCGCTTGACGTTGCTGTTCGAGTTGCGCCTTCATTGTCATGAGCTCGAGCTTGGTGGGAGGCGGCATGCCCAGCCGCTCGGTGGTGCCACCGCGAGCAACTGGTATAGCCGCGGACGTGGAAGCATCCACGTAACCCGGAATGTTCTGGGGCATGTCGTAGGGCTTGTGGACCCTTGCGCCATTAGGTTCCTCGATGACTCCCGCGGTAGCGGCCGCGCCTTTCCCGGCATCGATAGCCGGGCCTGTCATCATCACCTCCACGCTGTCCGCAGAGCAGCCAGAAGGCTTCCCGCGGGCAGCAAGTACAACAGGAGGATCTTCCGCGACGAGCACCTACTCCGGGAACTCGCGAATGACGGTGGTGGCGACGTAGACCAGATGCGCGCCGAAGGAAAGCACCGAGCCGGCTGTTGGCACGGGCCTGCCGCCAAAATCGTCGGCGTTGTCAGTGACGAAGCCGAAGGAGCCGAATCTATGGACAAGGCCACAGACCACGCGCTCCCCCGAAGCAGAAACGGGTCCCGTCCGAATATGAACCCCAGCCAGCGCCGTTGCTGGCCCCACGGTGGGCGCCAACTGTCGTGGTGTGGAGAAGACAGATGCCATGGGATGGCTTAAGTTTGGGGCTCATGGACGTTGTAGGTATCCGGGGAGGGATCGCACGGCGATTAGCCGTGCTCAGGTAAGACTGCAAACAACAAGAACTACCCAGGTTCGGGGCCCTCGTGTGGAGGTAACACCCCTACTGCTGCCTATCTCTCTGTATGTATAATCTCCGAGTAGCCACAGTACAAACTTGTCTCTCAGCCGAGTAGCCACTCGGCAGTTCTCTCTCGCTCTAGTGCTGGTCCTTCTAATAAATGCGATCTGGAGCAACGTCCCTCGCGCAGGAGGGGGCAGGGCACCTTATATACTGGTGGCCAGCCGAATAAACAAAGACTAAAAGGTACAACTTGATGGGACACGCCCTCTACGGAGCAGAGCACGCCTCCGGCTTCTCGCCGACCCGGGTGCGGGAAGTCGCCGCGCCGTTCGGCAGATGGGACCTGTACACCCTGTCAGTCTCATAGAGTAGGCCCCCTGACATGTCATGTCCCCTGTGTCAGTGACAGGACTTGACAGGCGCCTACCTCACTGCAGCCACGCCGTAGCGCAGATAAGCACGCGCTCCGTAAGTTGAACCGCACGCCTGTACGGCTACAGGATACGCGGGATATTGTCAGAACGACTCCATTGACTTCTGGCCCGTGTAGGATTGCTGCCCATCTACTCGGACCATAACTTCTCTATTTGGACGAATACAATCCTCCTCCTTATTGCCTCTTGGCCTTCAATACTTATGACCGGATAGAGACTACCCGGGTAGCCACCTACCCGACCAACAGTACCCTGATCTTCATTTTACCACTTGCCTTACCCCTACTCGGGGGTAGCCCCCCGACAGTTGTGTTGTGTGCAGGTTCCACGTTGTTGCTGACACAAATGAGGCGCCATCACCACCGTTAGTGGCATCAACCTTTCCCGAGATCCTCTTCCTCCTACTGGATTGATAACCTTGGTTCTTAACTAAGGAAATTCTTGCCACTTGGTCATCACACCCTCCTCTTGGGGTTTCTAGCACACCATCAAAGCAGTCAAAGAATTTTTGGTGCCGTTGACGGGGACTTAATCATCATCAAGAAGCCTCCCTGCAAGGCACCATCCATGCAACATCAAGGCCCGACATAGAAGGGGGAGTTTGGCGACGTCAATTTGCACCGCCGCGCTCCTCCTCGACGCGGTTTCGTACTTAGCGATCGCGCGCTTGGTCGCCGCTGAGGACCGGTGGCCGTATGGCTTCATGCACGGGTCATGGCCCGGCGGTGGTGGAGAAGGAGGTGGAGGAGCACAGCGGACATGGCGGACGAGGGTTTTCTTCCGGGCGGTGATAACGAAACGACAAGACGATGGGACGTGAGACAGGGGTGGGAGGTGACGGCAGTGGAGAGAGAGAGTGTGTGGGGAGTTATTCGCGTCTCCCGCGCTTCTCCACGCATATAACCGCTCGGAGGAAAAGTGACACGCTGCGTTTCTAGGCCTCAAGTAGGATTCTAGATCTGCTAGGATGTGGTGGATGGATTTGTAATTCCTTTGGTGGAATCACGAATCTAGCTCTCATCTAATTCCCCACAAAGTTATGGAGTGATTGGGTGGTTGGAGGGGAGATCTAGGAGGTTGAATCTTTCATTAATGGCTAGGAGAGAGAGTGTGCAAATCATAGCATTTATGAGGTAGGGGAAGGGCTTTAAATACCACTTCCCGAATCGAACCGTTGCCCTCTCCCACGCAGCACCGGAGGCTCCGGTGGTCTTCACTCACATGCGCTCGCACGACTCCTTTTCCTTTTCTGTGGGATCTTCAGGGGCGGAGGTTCCGGTGGACCTGGCGGATGTTCCGCCCACCGAAGGTTCCGGTGGGTTCTGCCACAGCCTTCGCTCTTATGCACCCGAAGGTGTTTTTAGCGGAGGTAGCACCGGAGCCTAACCCCACCTGTAGCGCAATGGAACCGGCGGAGGTTCCGGTGGATTGGGCGGAGGTTCCGGCGGGTTCGGCCACAACCTCCGCTCTTATGCACCCGAAGGTGTTTTTTGCGGAGGTAACACCGGAGGCACCACCGGAGGCTAGCGCCTGGGATACGCTGGGAAATAGCACGGGGGCAGAGGTTCCGGTGGCTTCACCAGAGCCTCTTTAGCCTGTAAAAACTGCTCCCCAGCTTTGTCTCTCTGAGCCCTTTCCTTTAGGATAAACCTTGTAGCCCTTTGAGGATGTTTCTTTGAAGTACTTTGGCATTTTCATAGGTATCAAATAAACCTTGCAAATGCTCTAAACAGAGGTTAGTTTGATAGTTATGTTGTCATGAATTATTGTCACATCCCAGATTTTTGAAATGTTTAATAATCACTAAAATTGGAAACTTGGCAAATAAAATACTCAAACCTTGAAGTTTGACTTGAAATAATTAAATTTTTGGTATTTAATAAACCCATAATACAAGTTTTGCAAAGTAATTTAAGACAAGATCTATTTTACAAAATGGGTTGTTTCCAATATTTTATTTTGGAAGTCAATTTTGACATGAAAGTGTTTTAATAATTGTTTTAAATAATAATTCCTAGCTTTTAATAAATATTTTCATAAGCCAAAGCATTTTGCAGAATCCTTAAAGGTTTTAAAAAGGGTTAAATCATAAAGTGGTTTCCAAGACTTATTTTATTATGAAAATGAGCTTATATATTTTATATCAAACACTATTGTTGGTGGTGTTTTTCTGAATTTTAGTAAACCGCCAATGCTTTTATTAAAACCCTATTTTTAAAAAGAATTAACATAAGGTGTCAAATAAGCATTTATGTAAATTTGAAATTTTCAAACTTGAAATGTGTCGGAATTAGTCCATAATGGTTTTTAGTTGAAATGTGTGATTTTGTTTTTTACAATTTTCCAGAAACTTGTTTGAATTGTTTCTATGTTTCAAAAGCTATAAAGAAAAGGAGAAATTTAGAGAAAAAAAAGAGAGCCTAATGGGCCGACCCAGCCAACGAACCGATCGGTCTCTTCCTCCTCATGTTCACATACGTGTTGTACTTTAGCAGCCAGCCATGGCAGTTTCCAGCCCCTCCTTCTATAGGACATTAAAGACCCCGAAATGAATTGCACTAAAGATAAAAACTGCTCACCACTTAACCACGAATTCATTCAGGGAATTTAAACTCCGTTTTAATGCCTTAATCATCTAAATCGACTCGGTGAACCGAATGCCATCCGTGGGCATACGTATCTCGATCTCCCTCCTCAAACCATAAGAAGCCAAAGCATTTTGTCCACCGCGTGCCCCTCTTTCTCTTCCTTCAACTTCGTTCTCTAACTTCCTTAGAAGGATCTCTGTATAAGCGGTGCCATCGACGTCTTGTTTAAGTTTTGGTGAGTTCATCGGACTGGTATGGCTTCTACGTGACTTCTCCGGCATATTCTTTTCACCACATAATTTCTCTTGATCGTTCCTACCTGCAGGACATGGTTATGCGTCCTATCTTTGTTGTTGACCACGCCGCCGCCGCTTCCGTACACCGTGTGCTGTAGACTAACGCCATACCCGAGCAAGTTGGAGAAGCTGGCAAAATATTCATGTCCTGCTGCATCTTGTAAGTGTCGGACAAGGAGTGGGGCTGGTCTGTGCCGTCAAGTACCTCCAGCGACGACGGCGACAAAAATCCATCGAGAGACGTACGTACAGCTACCTGGTTTTGTTGATTCACGTTTTCAGTTAGCAATAGTAGCATGCACTCACACAAGTGGCTATAGGACCTCATCGAGCCTGCTCTTTTAGTTGTTTCAACATTTTCTCTTATTTCGGCACATAGAAGCAGAGATCCGACGACAATGCATGTATACGCGTTGTACCCATCTTGTACTAATACTACTAGAACTAGAAAACTAGGTTCCACTCAAATACCACTCACGTGGGCTAACTAGTTTGGATTGTGACCCTTGATAGATTCGGGTACGTGGATGCTCCAATCGTGTACATTTTTTTTTCCAACGACTTGTACGCGAACTTGGCAATGGAATAAATGGTAGATCAGAGAATCCTTGATTACCATAGACACATACAATATGGCAGCTAATGGAAAATTGATTCAACATTTCCTAACTTCACACTGTGTTGATGCCCACCATGAGACACTAGCAGGACATGTCATGATCTTCTAAAAATCATATCTTTAGTTGTGTTTCTCCGAAATTTGCAATTTTAGTATCTCTAAAACCTTTAGAAAATATAGAATCCAATGGAACCATTAGTTTCAAGTTTTGACATTCATAAAATGCTCAAATTTCAAATATAGATATAGAATATTTTTTTCATAACTAAATTTTACACATCTGTTTACTCCCTTTGCGAAATAGTGATAATGGCATTGTAAATCCAGTAGCACCCCTGTTTAAAATATTTGAACTCGTTCACTACATATTATTTTAATTTTGACCTCAAATCCTTCTATACCACTTGTTAGAATATATAAACCAATTAAGTTGAACTCTTTTGGTAAAGGTAGATAATAAAACCCTCTGTCAAGTGCGATCGAAAAAAAAAAAATGTTGAATCAATATAACACATTAATTTTTAAACTTTATTTGAAACCTATAAATAACATAAAATGCAAATTAAGTACTAAAATACAATAGCCTTTTGACCAAATATCTCTGTGATCACCTTGACCGTGACCAACCATTATAACCATTGACCCGAATGAAAAATCCTAAATCCTATCACAATAAATATTTTTGTAATTTAATTATGTGATTAACCTTGGCCTACCATAAAACAAATCATCATAATTCCATTTTGCATATTGAGTTAAAAAAAAACTACGAAAAGAAATAAACCAATATTGTGTGAACGCTTAGATAAGTTTGTCGTGTATGCTCTATTCATTTGTTTGTATGTTTGTTTGAATGCTTGTTTATTGCATTGTTCTTTCAATGTATAGATTGTACGGAGAACAACGATATATTATTGAAGAGTGTGTGATTCTGCACCAACAGCAAAAAGGCAAGTGACACACTTCATAAACCTCCTAAGATTTTATATGCATTAGTGTTTCACAAAATTGCATGGTTAGGACTTTGTTAAACAATGCTATGCAAACCAAGTAGAGATAGTTACCTGTTATATTGATCCTAGTAGATCCCAAAGTGAAATTTGTTTGCTTAGCCATGCTTGTAGACTAAGTTGGATATTATTCCAATCATGATTGTTGTATGGGAGATGGATTATTATTTTACTTGGCAAGGGAGATAGACCCAAATTGCCTATGGAGATAGACCATTACTTGGCACTCGAGATAGTCCCTCGTAGCCACTGGAGATAGACCAGCACCACCTTTGGAGATAGACCATTGGTGTTACATGGCAAAGGAGAAAGACCTGCCACTGGAGATAGACCAGCACCACCATTGGAGATAGACCATTGGTGTTACAAGGCAAAGGAGAAAGACCTGCCATTGGAGATAGACCAGCACCACCTATGGAGATAGATCATTGGTGTTACAAGGCAAAGGAGAAAGACCTGCCACTGGAGATAGACCAGCACCACCTCTGGAGATAGACCATTGGTGTTAAAAGGCTCTGGAGATAGACCAGCATAGCCTATGGAGATAGACCAGCACAACCTTTGGAGATAGACCATTGGTGTTAAAAGGCTCTGGAGATAGACCAGGATAGCCTATGGGGATATACCCATGTTGTTGAAAGACCTTGGAACCAAATTCTTCATAGTTCACTAAACTGTACATGTGAACCACTGTAGATGTAAGTGTTTTATAAAAGGATATGATAAAACTAGCTTTCTGCAAAATCCATCCTTGAACTCCACTTAGCCAAATAAGCATGTAGAAGATAGAAATTTCCAACACATCCACCATAGTGTCATTTGCCAATACATTAAATTGTATTGACCCCCTTGTGGCTGCATATTCCATATTGCAGATATTTTTGAAGACGAGTGAGGATTTTGTTTAGGATCTCGAGACTATCGCTAACATGTTTTGCCTGTGGCACATGAAGAAGATGGGCTCAATGTTATTCTTGTTTTCCGTTGTATATCTTAGTTTTTTGCTAGTCTTCTAAGACTATGCAAGTTGTAATACTATTTTGTAAAGACTGGATCATGCGATGTAATAGAATTTGATGCATTTGCATGATATTTCATTTTTTACTGTGGTGCTAGCAATTGATCCAGGGGCTAGCACAGTAACATAGGTGTCCTTACATTATTTAAATGTGGGAACGCTACAATTATCAAAACGGAAGATGATATTTCATTCTCCCCCTTTTTGTTAATTGATGACAACACAACCATTTGCATAGCTAGATCACAAACAACATGGATGGAGCTCCCCTAGAGATATGCTCCCTCCATGTTGAGAGAATAAACACATATTAAGGAGCACATAAAATTGATAGAATTAAAGCACTAGGTTCATATGTCTCACACCATGCATCACGAGGTTCACATCGAACAAATAATTAAACATACGAAGTCTTCAAATAACCAACTCTCTCAAGCAAGACGAAATAGGCAAAGAGAAAACACGGCTTGAGAGATAACCCATGCAAATGCCCAACGCTCCTAAGTAGATATATCTCCCCCTTTGACATCAAGATACCAAAAGAGGGAAAAGACCGATGCTAACTCCCCACGGTTTACTCAGAGGAGCTGTCCATGCTAGGAGAACGGGCACAACGGCGAGAGCTAGTCACTTCTTCTCCGGGTTCCTCATCTGACTACCCTATGATGTTGCCCTTGGAATCCTTGGCCTGCCACTTGTCCCAGTTTGTGATGTTTTCTTGAACCGGAGACTCCACAGTCTCCCCATCATCACGACGAAGCTGCCTAGCTGCCTCTGCTACCTTGCGGTGCTTGAGTTCCTTGTCATAGTGAAGTTCCCACTTATGCTGCTCTATCTTCTTGTTCACTTTGGACACTTTCTTGAGAGACCTAGGCATCCATTTAAAGGCATTGTCAGAAGGAGGAGGACAAGATGGACCGGCTTGTTCTTTGTCTTCTTCATCAACAATGATCCGTGGCTTGGCCTTGCCCTTGCGAGCAGCGAGAGTGGGATAAACAACAAGCTCAGTACGGTCCTTGATAAGAAGTCGTTTCTCCGTGTGCGGAATCCAATGGGTATCATCAAGGGGAACCTCCGAGAACTTTTCCTCCCACACATGCAAGATGATATTCATAATGAATGGCCCAAAGCAAGCATTCTTCCTTTGCACTATGACGTGCCACAGTTCATTCCAGAGATAGTCAAGCACATCAAGTTTTTGATTCATACCGGAGAGTCGCTTCTCATGAGTGAGGAGCATGAGGTTCTTGAGGAAGCCTTATATCTCATCAATGTTGCCCGCCTTGGGGTTGATAGTCTCTCGGTAGATCCGAAGCATAATGTCATAGGTGGGATAGAGGCCCTTGAAAAAACCAACTCCAAACTTCTTCCAGTGATAGAGAGGAGTAAGTTGATCCTTGGAGATGGAGGAGGCATTAGGCTCGTGAACACGGAACCACTCACTGTCATATTCCGGGCCACCACCAAAAGGTCCATGATCCAGATAGCCACCAAGAATAACACCAACCTCAGACCACTTAATAGTGAACTTATGTCCCTTTGTCATCCAAATGAGGTGACGCTCAACTTCATTTGCAAGATGCACTGTGGCCAAGAACTCACAGACAAGTCCCTCATCATAGTCTTATTGCACTTGCATAATGGGACGAAGACCGAAGGCATCAACAATTTCCAGGGCTTCTCCAAAGTAGTCGGGCTTCTCCAAAGTAGTCGGGCTTCCTCTCCATATGACCAAGATTGATAGCATGTTGGGGTGTAATATTTTCCATGGTCTTCCTCATAAGAATTTCATTGTAGATCTGAGCTTGTAACATGGTATGGAATCTTGTGTCCCGTCCCCGAAATTGTGGCATCAAACGGTCCCGGTCAATGATGTACGGGTTCTCGCGGCAAGTTTCCTAGAACACACTCTCGGACACTTGAGAGGCGGATTTCTCCTTCCGGGGCAATGTCTTCTCCGGGGCCGGGAACCTTGTCTTGCGATTGGTTTGATAAGGATCCACCGTCTCTTCAATCTCATCCACTCGTGGTCCCTTGCGACCACCCATCTTCTTGGTGCGAGGGCCCTTGCCCTTGGAACCGGATGCATCTATGAAAGAACTATAGAGAGAAAATCACGACGAAGAGATAATGCTCAAGTTTAATCAACACACAAATCAAAGAAACCAAGATTTGAGGAATATTAGAGATGAATACCAACGAGGTGAGGCATATGAACACAACCCACCCTAGGAACCGAGGTAATTCATGCCTAATACTCACAATATAGGTTTCTAGGGTTTGTACTCGCGATTTCCTACTCCAAAACCCAACTCCATACATCTAGATGTGAAGAAAATGTTGCTCCTAGTGCTTCTCCACCCGTCAACGAGATGGGAGAGAGAGAGCTACATACCCGCATCCATGGTGAAAGGTGAAGATCCCAGAGCCTTCCAAGGCAAGGAGAAGGGCCTCCTGGCGGTGGAGAGCTCTTCCCGGTGGCGGAGAGGAAGGGGGCGGCAGCGGTTTGGAGGAGGAGGAGTGGGGCGAGTGGGGAAAATGAGATCTAAGATCTCTTTGCCCCGCTCGCCCTAGCCTTATCCTCGCAGAACCGCAGCGGGTGGAGGCTCCGGTGCTTTCACCGGAGGTTCCGCCCCCTGCCCACGCGGTGCGGTTCGGTATAGATCCACTGGGTGAGATTTTCGCACCAGCGGAGGTACCGATGGGCTCCGGTGGTCAGGCGCAGCGGAGGCTCTGGTGGTTTCACCGGAGGTTCCACCAGACCCAGTCTCAGCATGCCAAGATCAGAAAAACGAGAGCATCGTGATGGAGATGGGATTTTGCGAAAAAGGATCTTGGGCTGGATAGTTGTAACTTTCATACGAGAGACATTACTTGATGTGAATTCGCAAGATGCAAAGGAGAAAAAGCCGAACTCGCACAAGTTGTCAAGGGGGAATAGTATGTGCGTGAGAGAGCCAAAATAAAATCAACTCCTTGAGTAGGAGGTTAGTGGTCGTGGCCACCATGTTTGAGTGTGTACTTTGGCACCGCAAAGATGTATCTTGGGTCCAAGAGTACTACTCAAATTAAGCACAATGAGTCACAAATGACTAGATATGCAATGAAGAATTGATTTCCGCATAATAAGAGGAGGGTACACTCATGAGTTGAGTGATGCTCCCCCAATGTCCATGCCTACATCCAAACCTAATAACACATACAATGAAGGTACATATGCAAGGTTTCAAGTGAAGTTGGATGAATCTATGACATTTAGTTCATTCCTCAAAGCTCAAAATCTTGGTTCATCAAGGGCCTTCGTGAAGATATCCGCAAGTTAATCCTTGGTTGAAACATAAGAGAGATCAATATCACCTTTCTCAACATGATCCCGAATAAAATGATGACGGATCTCAATGTGCTTCGTCTTGGAGTGAAGAACGGGGTTGTAGGCGATCTTGATAGCACTCTCATTATCACAAAGAAGAGGCACCTTGTAAAAATGAATACCATAATCCTTCAAGGTTTGCCTCATCCAAAGCAATTGGGCACAACAACTTGCTGCAGAAATGTACTCGGCCTCGGTGGTGGAGAGAGCAATGCAGTGTTGCTTCTTTGAAGACCAACACACCAAGGAGCGACCAAGGAATTGGCAACCCCGGATGTAGACTTCCTATATGTCTTCTCTCCCGCATAATCCACATCCGAATACCCAATGAGCTGAAAGCTTGAACACTTGGGATACCAAAGACCAAAATTTGAGGTATGAACTAAATATCTTAAGATTTGTTTGAACGCTTCCAAATGACTTTACCTCGGAGAGGCTTGAAACCTTGCACATTTACCTACTCTATACATGATATCCAGTCTAGATGCACAAAGGTAAAGCAAAAAGTCAATCATGGAGCGGTATACCTTTTGATCTACCCCTTTACCGTTGGGTCAGGTTTCAAGTCAAGGGTTGTGGACATGGGAGTCTTCATAGGATCGACATCATGCATATTGAATCTCTTGAGCATGTATTGAGTTTATTTGGCTTGTTTGATGAAAGTTCCTTCATGAAATTGATTCACTTCAAAGCCAAGGAAATACTCCAATTCTCCCATCATAGACATCTCAAACCTATCGGTTATATGCTTGCAAAACTCTTCATTGAACAAAGTGTTAGTAGATCCAAAAATGATGTCATCCACATAGAGTTGGCATATGAACAAGTCACCTCCAACCATCTGGGTAAAGAGGGTGGGATCGATTAAACCAACATTAAACCCACGATCCACTAGAAACTCTTTAAGGTGCTTGTACCACGCACGTGGAGCTTGTTTAAGTCCATAGAGTGCCTTATCGAGTTTGTAGACATAATCGGGGTGGTTAGGATCCTCGAAACCTGGAGGTTGCTTGACATATACTAACTCATTAATGGGACCATTTAGGAAATCACTCTTAACATCCATTTGTTGTAGCTTGAAATTATGATGAGATGCATAAGCAAGTAAGATGCGAATAGATTCAAGGCGAGCTACGAGGGCAAAGGTTTCACCGAAATCAACACATTCGACTTGAGAAAACCCTTGGGCCACCAATCTTGCCTTGTTGTGGATGACGATTCCATCTTTGTCTTGCTTGTTCTTGAACACCCATTTTGTACCAATAACATTCTTACAATCCTTGGGTCTTGGCACTAACTTCCAAACTTTGTTGCGCTCGAAGTTGTTGAGTTCATCATGCACGGCTTCAAACCAATCTTGATCTTCGAGAGCTTCATACACCTTCTTGGGTTCAATGAAAGAGACAAATGCATGAGATTTTCTAAAGTCTGACAATTGCTTCCTCATGACAACCCTTCCACGAACTTGCCCAAGTATCTTGTCCTCCATATGACCCGTTCGTTCAAGATTCTCTACCCTTCTGTTTGCTCTACGAGCTAGCATCTCCTCCAAAGATTCTTTGGATATTGCTTGAGAATCACCTTCTTCATCAGAGATATGTCCATCTTCAGCTTGGCCTTGATCGTCAATGGGTGAAGGATCACAACTAGGTTGAGCTCTCTCAACGATGATGGGACTTTGATCATGACTTTGATGAGTAGCTTGGCCTTGATCATTAGCTTGGCCTTTATTACTTGATTGACCTTGATCTTTAGCTTTACGGCTTGGTGCATCTTGTTGGGTAGCTTGTGTATTAATGGGTGTAGTCAATGGCTCCACTTGAGTGGGGCATAGTCCTTCTCCCTCCGTCATCCGGTAAACTTCAACGGGAATTATTTAACCAATCCCCATTCTTCTTATGACGATGGGAGGAATTGCATCTCCTACAACACCATGATCTATACGCCCCCCTTGGGAGCCGTTATCCTCATCAAACACCACGTCTATAGCTTCTTCAACTTGTCTGGTAGACTTGTTGTAGACTCTATAGGCACGAGCATTTGTGGCATAGCCAAAAAAGATACCCTCATAGGGTTTGGTCTCAAATTTTGACAAGCGTTTACCTTTATTATGAATGAAGCACTTGCAACCGAAGACCTTGAAGTAAGATACGCCTGGTTTCTTGCCCGTGAGAATATCATAGGGAGTCTTGTTCAAAATCTTGCGTAGATATAACCGGTTGGTAGCATGACACGCGGTGAAGACGGCTTCGGCCAAAAAATTATAAGGAGAAGAGAACTCCGCAATCATTGTCCTAGCCGCATCCATCAAAGTCCGGTTCTTTCTTTCCGCAACACCATTTTGTTGAGGGGTATAGGGAGTTGAATATTGATGAGCAATGCCCTCTTCACTAAGAAAACCCTCAACGGTATAGTTCTTGAACTCCGAGCCATTATCACTCCGGATGGCTAATATGGAAGTATTGTGTTGGAGCTCCACTAGAGTGATGAACTCGATGACTCTCTTTTGAGTCTCACTTTTTCTCTTGAAGAAATACACCCAACAATATCTCGAATAATCATCCACTATCACAAAGCAATACTTCTTTCCTCTGATACTATCATAAGATAGTGGAATAAAGAGATCTAAGTGAATGAGCTCGAGAATTCTTGTGGTGGAGATATTGGTCTTGGTTGGGTGAAGTTCTCCATGTTGCTTCCCAAAGGCGCAAGAGCTACACACATGATCTTTAGCAAACTTAGCCTTGGTTAGTCCTAGAACATGATTGCCACTTTGAAAGTCATGCAACATTCTCATATTTGTGTGGGGAAACCTGCGATGCCAAAGCCAACCCACATCAAATTTAGCCATTAGGCATGTAGCGACACATGTGTCTCCTTTAGACAAGTCCACTACATACATGTCGTTCTCGACAAACCCAACAAATGATACTTTAAGAGTTGTTTCCCAAGTGACAATCACATTATATTTATTAAAGAAAGAGGTAAATCCACAATTTTCAAGTTGGAGAACGGACATCAAGTTATAACCAAGGTTCTCAACAAGGAGAACATTCTCAATTGATAAATCATTTGAGATAGCCACCTTGCTTCGTCCCAATACCTTAAGTTTGGAATTCTCACCAATAGTGATGCAATTGATATGAGGTAATGGAGGTTCAATATTACTCATTGTGTCATTGCTTCCAGTCATATGTTGGGATGCACTACTATCCACCGTCCATCTACCCGACCCGGAAGCACTTCCCTATAAGAGATCAATTTCTTGATTTAGGTACCCATCCTTCAATGGGTCTTCTTTTGTTAGTAAAAAGTGTCATCACCATAAGAAGTACCAACGTATTTAGCATAAACATGACCATCTCTAGATTTCATGAGGACATAAGAGGGGTTATATTTTCCGGCGAAATCATTGTGAGTGATGCTCCCCCTAGAGGTATCACCACCCACAATGGCGTTGGTCTCCTTCTCCTTGGTCACCTCTCCCTCCTTCACAAAGACAACATTTTGATAGGAAGAGGTGACACTCTTGGTTTTCTTCTTGTTCTTCTTCTTAGACTTGGCCACAAAGTTGGGTCCTTCCTTTCCTTTCTTAGCTCCTTGAGGGCTCATGGCGTCATTGAGTACTTTCTCTCCTCGTACAATGTTAGTAGTAGTACAAGAGGTAGGCATGATAACAATACTACTAGTGGAAGGTATCACATGCTTATTGGATTTTTGAGCTAGAAGCTTATTCCAAGACGTGGTGAGTTTGTCATGAATTTCTTTAAGAGACGTAAACTCCTTTTCTAGTTTTTGATGACGCTCAACAAGACTGTCATGAGCTATACCTAGCTTCAACTCTTCTGCTTCAAAGATTTTTACCAAGCAAGACATTGTTCATTATACTTCCTAAGTTTGGAGATGCTAATAGCTAGGTCTAGTCTAGATAGTTTCTCCTCAAGGGAGTCTCTCATGGATCTTTCTTTCTCAAGAGATTCTACAAGCTCCTTGTTATCATTCTCATTTCCACCACCATAAATTTACAAGGTCATGATGATCTCTTCCTTCTCATCAATGAGAAAGTTAGCATCATTAAGTTGCCTCAAAAGGGCCTTTACCTTTTCTTTGGTTTCACCCTCAAGACTAGATAACCAAGAGCCAAGATTCTTGGCCTCCTCATCCTCATTGACAATGTTTTCAAAACAATCCAACAATGAGGGAGAACTAGTAGCAATAGGCTTGGAGGTGGAATATATTACCATGGTGGCTTTTTCCGTGAGACATGTAGGTCGGATCAATGCCTTCTCATTGGGGGATTCGAATAGAGAGAGACCGATGAAGAGGAAGACGTAGCTATGGCGACGTGGGACACACCTACGACTTCATCTTCTCCTTCATCTCCGGAGTAGTATGTTTCCAATGTGGGCCCTTCTTTAACATATAGAGCCCTTGGGACTCTCCTAGCAAGGTTCTTGTTTTGTGGTGCTTTGTTCTTGTCCTTGAGAACAAGCTTCCCTCCATTCTCTTCTCTTGGCTCAAAAGGACACTCCTTGACGAAGTGATTTGGACTCCCAAAATTGAAGCACGTCCTTGGACGCTCCCCCTTTTTCTTGTAGATCTTGTTTCTCGAAGGTCTAGGAGCACCGGCCTTGTGAGCCTCCCATATCTTCCAATAGCCATGCATGGCAAGAGCGGTGCACTTATGAGCACCCGTGTATGTGTCTTCATAATCCTCATCATCCTCATCCACTTCTTCTATCCGAGCAATCTCCTTAGACTTCAAGGTGAGATTGGGCGACTTCCCAACTCCTCTTGAGCGAGCTAGAGCATCATCAGCGCTCTTGTGAGATAGGGATATGGCTATTAACGCAATAATAACACCAATGGATTTGGGAGAGTTTTAATACGATCTTGTTCGAATACTAGTGGATAGGTTCTTCTCAAAAGGTGTTATGCCCTTGACAAACTTCCTCTTGATCCACTCATCGAAGATTTCCTGTTTTCCAAAGTCCCTCAATTAATTGCCAAGGGTGACAACTCTTCTATATAGTTCCTTGGGTCTTTTATCCTCAAGCATGACGAAGTTCTCGGATTTGTCAAGAGCCACATCATACTTGGAGGATTGGATGCTAGCATTTCCTTGGAACAAAGAGTCAAGTTTATCCCAAGCCTCCTTGGCTTTCTTGATACGGCGGATGTGTTCAAGATGTTCTCTTGGTAGAGCCTTTTGAATAGTGACAAGAACGGTCTTGTTGAGTTGAAATTCAATGTCCTCCCTTGGAGTCAATTTTCTTGCATCATGAGGATAGAATCCATGGAGTACACTCCTCCACAAGGCGGTGCAAGACCCTGAAATATGAGACTCCATATCAAACTTCCAAGAAGAAAATTCATTAGTGTTAAGCATGGGAGGAAGTCCGACATTTACCATGTGTGGCATTGTGGCAATGGGATGGATAGAGTCATAATTGGCAGGTGGTGGAACTCTTGAATTAGACCTCGAACCATTATCGGTTTGAGACTTGGAGTCTTCGGAACTCCCACCGCCCTTAGCCTTTTTATCGGCCTTTTCCTTGGCTTTATCCTTGGCTAAAGCAATGTTAGCTTCAATTTCGGCGATGTCCAGAATGGACTCATCATCCGAGCTAACATCTTCGGCGGTGGGGAGTGGTTCCTCAAGCTCCTTGGTTTTCCCCATCATGGCCTCCAACATTTTATTTATGCTAGAAACCTTCGAACCAACACTAGAACTAACCTTTGACAATTCGGTTTGGAGATTTCCAACTGTTTCTTGTAGGTTAGTTATAGTGTCAGCCATTTTGGCGATTTCCGCATTAGAACTGTCGGGCTCATTTTCATTGACCAATATACTCTTAGGCGGTTAAGCCCTTAGCAAGAGCCGAGGCTCTGATACCAATTGAAAGTGCACTATGGTCAACTAGAGGGGGGGTGAATAGGTTGACTACCATTTTTTGTTCTTTTCCTTTTAATTATGGCTAAACAAGATAAGACAAGGTTCTCTAGATGTGCAACTAGGTGAGCAACCTATGTGATGCAAGATAAGATACGCAACGTAAGTAAAACGAAAGGTAACAAGATAAATCACAAGTGTAAACAAGGAGACAAGGATATGTTTCCCGTAGTTCCTTCTCAAGAGAAGTACGTCTACGTTGAAGAGGTGGGCAGCCACCTAGGTGCTCCTCAATAGCACGGTTGTGCACACCTTATTCTCCTTGAGCTTCTCCGGTGAGGGAGATTCTCGTTTCCACTGTGAGGTCGACTTGAAGGCGTTGACCAAACCTTTACACGAGGTTGAGGACACTCCACAAGATGGATGGAGGCTCTCAAACAATCCGAAGCTTCTTTGCAACAAGGTGGAAGCTACAAGCACAAGATCTACTAAGGTTTATAGGCCTCAAGTAGGATTCTATACCTACTAGGATGTGGTGTATGGATTTGTAATTCCTTTGGTGGAATCACGGATCTAGCTCTCCTCTAGCTCTCCACAAAGTTATGGAGTTATTGGGTGATTGGAGAGGGAGATCGGTTGAAGCTTTCATTAATGCCTAGGGGAGAGAGTGGGCAAAGCTTAGCATTTATGAGGCAGGGGAAGGGCTTTAAACGCCCCTTCCCCAATCGAACCTCTGGTGGTCTTCACTCACATGCGCTCGCACGACTCCTTTTCCTCTTCTGTGGAATCTTTAGGGGCGGAGGTTCCGATGGACCTAGCGGATGTTCTGCCCACCGGAGGTTCCGGTGGGTTCCGCCACAGCTTCCGCTCTTATGCACCCGAAGATGTTTTTAGCGGAGGTAGCACCGGAGCCCAACCCCACCAGTAGTGCAATGGAACCGGCGGAGGTTCCGGTGGATTGGGCGGAGGTTCCGCCCACCGTAGGTTCCGGTGGGTTCTGCCATAGCCTCCGCTCTTATGCACCCAAAGGTGTTTTTAGCGGAGGTAACACCGGAGGCACCACCGGAGGCCTGGGACACGCTGGGAAATAGCAGGGGGGCAGAGGTTCTGGTGGTTTCACCGGAGCTTCCGCTGCCTGTAAAAACTGCTCCCCAGCTTTGTCTCTTTGCGCCCTTTCCTTTAGGATAAACCTTGTATCCCTTTGAGGATGTTTCTTTGAAGTACTTTGGCATTTTCATAGGTATCAAATAAATCATGCAAATGCTCTAAATAGAGGTTAGTCCGATAGTTATGTTGTCATAAATTATCAAAACGGAAGATGATCTTTCAGCTAGTTCCTTGTATCTCTCACCTAGGGCGCGTTTGGTAGCCTGCAGCCCGCTAGGCCAGGCCCTGGCGGTGCGAGGCAGGCCACGCGTTTGGTTTCGTGCAGAAAAAAATATAGCCCGCACTAACATCAAAGCGCCTCCGGGCCAGGCTCTTAGTAGATCTTGTGCTTGTAGCTTCCATCTTTTTGCAAAGAAGTTTCGGATTGGTTGAGAGCCTCCATCCATCTTGTGGAGTGTCCTCAACCTCGTGTAAAGGTTTGGTCAACGCCTTCAAGTCGACCTCATAGTGGAAACAAGAATCTCCCTCACCGGAGAAGCTTAAGGAGAATAAGGTGTGAACAACCGTGCTATTGAGGAGCGCCTAGGTGGCTCCCCACCTCTCCAAAGTAGACGTACTTACCTTGAGAAGGAACTACGAGAAACATATCCTTATCTCCTTGTTTACACTTGTGGTTTATCTTGTTACCTTTCATTTTACTTCCGTTTCTTATCTTATCTTGCATCACATAGGTTGCTCACCTAGTTGCACATCTAGAGAATCTTGTCTTATCTTGTTTAGCCATAATTAAAAGGAAAAGAATAAAAATTGGTAGTCAACCTATTCACCCCCTCTAGTTCACCATAGTGCACTTTCACTAGCTGGAAGCTTCATTTGCTATTTGTTCAAGCATGGTTGTGGTACTTCGAATGCCACCGCACACATTCTAGCTCAGTTCTTCAGTACTCTCTATATGTAATATCTCTGTTGCTGTTATTCTTGGCTTAATCTGGGCTTAACTTTGTAATGGTATTACTTGATCAATAAAGTGGGGGTACCACTAGAAAAAGGCTTCCTTCTCGGAAGGAAACATAAGAGAAGAATAAGCTCACTCGACAGCGCCACGTGGCAGACTCGTACGCGAGGAACCGGACGGAGGGAGAGCATGCATTTATTTTGAAATTCGTTTTTTAGAAATGAAATAACTCGAGAATCGTATTTTGAAATTACGAATCGTTTTCGTATTTGAGATTCTCGCGTCGTGATCTTCTAAACTAGACCCTATATTGATAGATTTCGTGAAACTTTTTTTCCCGTACTTTATGCTCCCTGTTCTATACACTTTGTACTTTCAGTATCAGTTTATACTTCCAGTAGCAACGTGAGTGTACATTCAGTAGCAGACGCGTGAGTGTACACCATGTACACAGTGTACATCCATGCTTGTACACCATGTACTTTCAGTAGCAACATGAGTGTACATCTGTCTGGGTGTACATCGGCCCTGCACCTGGGCATACACCCGTGTTGCACGTGGGTGTACGTCAGCACTTCACTCGGGACGTACTTCGGTCACTGCATCTGGGCCTACATCTGTGTGTAACTGGGCGTACGTCCGTGTTGATTCTGGGTGTAAAAAAAAGTTTATCGAAGCCAATCAACATGGGATCTAGTTTTGAAGATCTCGACCCGAGGATCTCAAATATGGAAAGGGTTCATAATTTCAAAACATGGTTAGCGAGATATTTCATTTTGAAGAAAGGAATGCTGAAATAAATGCGTGCACACCCGTCTACACGTCCGTACATGGGAAGGGAAAACCCCACCAAAACTCTCTCATGGTGACACTTGTCACACATGCAAGCACTCTTGGGAGGCTAGGGGAAGGAGAAGGTGACACTTATCGCAAGGGGAGGACAGACCTTTCCGAAGGTTTTAAAGCGGTGACGATACCCTTAGGATAGTCACAGTGGGCAGTAACTTAGTAGTAACATGGATGTCACGTAGGACAAAAAACTGATGTGACAAGTAATTAATGAGAAAAGAGAGAGTAGTGGTAACATGGCTAGTTACCGTAACATCATATATCCCAATACACTTTGAGTCTACAAGCTAAATTAATAGAGTTTTGCATGAGACCACATGTTGGTTAGGCTACTCCAAGTGGGAGTAACTTCACTAGTAACATAGATCACTGGTAGAAAATAGGCCTATAGTCCTGGTTCGCCAGGGCCAGTAGTCCCGGCCGCGCAACCGGGACTAGCTATCCGCGACTAAAGACCCCCCCTATAGTCCCGCCGCTTACGGACCAGGACTAAAGGCCCGTCCACATGGGCGCCAGGAGTCCGTCTCGGCGGAGGACCTTTAGTTCCGGTTCTTGTGGCTAACCGGGACTGAAAACCTGCGCAGGTTTAGGTTTTAGGCCCCCTAAACCTGGTTTCTTTTTAATTTGTTTTGTTTTATTTCTTTTATATTTTATTTTGTATTTATTTTAATTTTGATGAAGTTTCAGTACACATATATATATATATATTTTACGCTACTATATACATGCATATATATATATGAAATTTCAAACAAGGAGAATTCAATAGGAATATATAATATATATTCAATATCGGGTGACCATATACAACCTCGAACAAGTTTCCATATTACACAATTAAGATGGATGACCATACACAAATTCGAACAAGTTTCAAAGTACTCGGGGCTGCAGATGAGTATAATAGTCATCGTCGGTGGACGTATGGTGTTCTCCTTTGGAATCGATGACATGCCTAAGGAAAATCCTGCTATTTCCTCTTGAATTGGTCGGAAGCGAGCTTCTGGAGTAAGCGCCCTCCGCAAGTTATTGAGACTCCTCCGCGTGGTCTCGTCCTTCTTCCTCTCAGAGATTTCTTTCCGTATGTTCTCACAGACATAGTATCTGAATTCATAGAGTCAATGATATAAACTATGGAGCTGTGAAGTTCAATTTTTAGCAGAATCCAGTGGAACCTGCGGACACGTTACATGCACAGTCATGCATAACTTATCGATTAGACATACCATGCATGGAGTAAACAAAAGAGAATGGGAACATGAGAGAAACACTCACCCAAAATGGTAAGGAAATAGAATATAACTTTTGAGTTCATGCTTTCTAAGAAAATTGTACAAGTCTTTCTCCACGTCTTTGGGGTGACGTTCTAACATAGTTCCATTAATGATTTGTGGGTCAATGAACCCAACATCATGGATGAGTCTTATTTTGCATTCCCAAATCTTCAATCTGCATAATAGCGTACGCAATAATATAGTTAGGACAATATATATATATATATAATGAAGAACGAGATGAGGTAGAAATAAATCACTTACAGAACGTAGCAACTCAGGATAGATTTGTCGAGCTCGCGCAGATTGAACAGCTGGAACAGTTCACTCATCTCAACTTGTACAGAGTACTTTTTGGTGTGATGCTCCTCTGTAACATCCACATACACAAATTCTTTGTCGGTCCATGATATGAATTGTTTGTACCAACGTAGCAGACTTTGCATTAGTGGTGGTAGATCCTTTTCCTTCGTAGGCTCGACGAGAGGCCCTTTCTTCACATATTGTAATGCTACCTCACAAATTGGCGCAGCGTCCAGGCCTAACATGGCACGAAGAGACATACCCATCTCGGACGCAGTTTGCATGGCAGTAGCTACAGTCAATCCCATTGATGTCGCAGCTTTTATGACCTCGGGGTCCTGTTCCGGAGCGGCTTTCACTATGAGCGGGGGGGTCGATTGTTTACTCCGCATCCCGAGCTGGTCAACTTGTTTCCCGCTTTTTTTTTCTTTTTCCTTTCTCCTCCTTCAATATTTTTGCTTTCTCCTCCTCCAATATTTTTGCTTGCTTGCGACGTTCAATATCATAGTCTTTAGGCAAATTCTTCTCGGCTTGGGACGGTGTCGACAAAAAACCCGTAGCCAACTTGTCTACAATCGGAGGGAATACTTCCTTGGGCTCAGGCTCCTTTAGCGCATTCTGACGGGCCTTCCATTTCTCAACGTCAGCCTTCACGGCCAATTTGGTTTCAGCATCACTAAGTTCCCAAGGCCTTGTGGGGATAGGCTTCAGTGATGGCTCCGGTACGCGTGTGGTCTTAGGTACATAAGGCTCCGGGTTAATAGTCCAAGAGCAGGTTCCCTTGTTGTCTGCCTGCTTCTGTTTCTTCGCTGGAGGAGGAATGGGGGGCAACGTCTGCTTATCCTCCGGAGGAGGAATGGGGGGCGACGACTGCTTATCCTCCGGAGGAGGAATGGGGGGAGACGGCTGCTTTTCCTCCGGAGGAGGAATGGGGGGAGACGGCTGCTTAACGGCCGGAGGAGGAATGGGGGCGACGGCTGCTTAACCGCCGGAGGAGGAATGGGGGGTGACGGCTGCTTACTCGCCGGAGATTATGGATCGGGGGACGACGTCGAATGGCGTGAAGGAGGCATAGGTGAACCAGCACCACCACCACCACCACCACCAGCACCTGCACCATCGGAGGGGGGTGGACTTGTTAGCCTTGGCGTCTCGCCTGGAAACACTATGTACTTCTTTTTCCATAGAATGAACTGGCGCTTGACATCTCCAAGTCTTCTCTCCCCTTCGGGTGTAGCTATGTCAATCTCCATGTCCTCAAACGCTTGGACTATGTCTTCCACCGTGACGGAGTGGGGTTGTTGTGATGGAGTGCTCTAGGTGTACAGGGTAAAGCACTGCCGGTAGCTACCTTCATGGAAATGTTCCCCACGGGATAATGGAGATCACATTCTTTCATCTCCTTTACATCATCCACGGGGTAGTGAGGCTCCGGTGCATGACTCTCGATCATCGGTGCATTAGCACCTGCAGTCGGGGCCTCCGTGGAAGCCACGCTGCTTCTCCGCTGATGCTGGCTTCCGAGATCCGCTGCATGTTCTTCATGCGGCCCTGCAGCCGCCGCTTTTTCTTTCTCAAGTATTCCCGCCACCGGTCTTCTTCAACTCACTAACTTCCGTTGCAAGATTCGACAGTTGATCTGCAGCCCGGTCCGTACCTCTCTTACGGCTTCTGTAACAGTACGGGTCACCCTCCTGGGAAAACCCTACTTTCCACGACAATCTGCCTTTGCCTCGTATATGTCCTCCGTGTTCAGAATTCCCGAGGGCATGGGTCAGTTGGTCTCTCTCTCTGTTGAACGTGAGCAAGCCCTGTTGAGCTTTGGTCATTGCGTCAACAAGGTTTTTTGTGGGAGCAAACATTTTCTTCCGGTGAACACACACCCCTGTCTCCGGGTCTAGCAATCCCCCATGCCCGTACCACCACATTTTGGCTCTTTCGTCCCATCCCTATGTACCTAGACGGATTCCTCTTGCCGTCAGGCCGTCCTCCATCGCCTGCCACTTAGGCGCCGAAACGCGGTATCCTCCTGGCCCCATAACATGATGGTACTGTTTCTTATCCGCATTAGCCTTATTTTTTCGACATTTCCTTGAAATGCTCCGATTTATGTTGCGTCACAAATTCTGTCCAATCATCTCTCAGTTTCTCATGTTGTCCAGTGAAAATCGGAGTCTTGCCCTTGCTGACATATTCACGGAACAATTTTTTCTTGAAGTTCCGGAATGCTTCGGCCATCTTCTGAAGAGCGAACTCTTTGACTATCCTCCTCCTCGCACGTCCACCCGGAACCTCCTCACCGAATTCATCTTTTTTGTTGTATTCCGGAGGTAGAATGAAATGTGCCATAAGCTTTATAAACATAATCTTTTACGTTCTCTTGTCGACATAACTGAAACCAAGACGTGCTTTCTTTGGCTCCTTCCATTCCTGGATGGTGATCGGGACGATGTCTCTAACAATGACTCCGCATTGGTTGATAAACTTTGTGGTGTGCTGTAGGGGCTTGCCGGTTTCACTGACTGATTCGATGGTATATGTTTCTCCATCTTTCATCGCCTTGGATTTGCCACGCTTTGTCGTACTAGATCCGGCCGAGGGCTAAAATAAGAAAGAGAGTCGCGCGCGTTAGTGCATATGTATTCACATTTCAGTATATATATATACCTCGCCGGAGGTGGTTGTTCTTTGCAATTGGAGATCGTCGTTTGTCGACGGTTGACCTCCGTCATCAATGTCCATTCCTTCACCTCCTTGATCATCGACAATGTTCGTTCCTTCACCTGTTTGATCATCGACAATGTCCGTTCCTTCACGTTCTTGATCATCAAGGTTCAGATAAGAAGAGACTACATCCTCTTGTTGCTCATCTTCTGGGCCCGACACATAAGGGATCTGGTTGGCTATCATGCCGTATATAATACCTTCAGCCTCCTGATCCGTAAGCGGCAAGGCTCTATTGTCCGCCATATGTCACTCCTGCAGACATGCATATAGTAAAAATTAATTAAGTATATAGGAGACTTAGCAAATATTATCGTAGAAGGAGGGAAAACAGATTGCTAGGGTTTGGGGTGGAAGAACGATGACCACCGGAGGGGGAAAACCATAATTTAGAGGTGTGTCCAAGATTAGTTGCTCAAATGACTTGGAGAACCCCATAGCTAGGTTGCATTTGCTTTTCTGGTCATTTTGGTATATTACACTTAATATTCTGAATTTATTGAATTAAAACTTATTTTCATTATTTTTTTGACTTAGGAATATTTAGGGTTAGTAGACTTAGGGATTTTTTTAGCTTTTCTTTGACTTAGGAATATTTAGGGTTAGTAGACTTAGCAAATATTAGTACAAATATATTTTTAGGGTTAGTAGACTTAGGGTTATTAGGAAATTTTTTGACTTACAAATATATTTTTAGGGTTAGCAGCCCAATTTTTTTTTTTTGAGAATCCGAGTGCAGCCCAACTAAGCGTTTTTTTTCCTCCTCCGCGGGCCGTGACGTCAACGTGACATCAGCGTTTTTTTTTCCTCCTCCGGCGAGGGCCACGGCCACGGCCACTCCCCTCACTCCCCCGCGAGCACGGCCACGGCCACGGCCACGCACCACCGTGTACGCACGCACGGCCACGGCCACTGCACGAGCACGGCCGCGGCCCCGGGCAAGCACCACCGTGCACGCACCACCGTGCACGTACCACCGTGCACGCACGCACGGCCACGACCACGGCACGAGCACGGGCGCCGCGGCCACGGCCACGCACCACCGTGCACGCACGCACGGCCACTGCACGGGCATGGCCAAGCACGCACGCACGCACGGGCACCTAAACCCTAAACAGAATCCTCCGGCGAGGGCCATGGCCGTCGTCGTCGTTTCCGATCGTCGTGCACGGTCCTCCACAGATCCTCAAGCACGCACGCACGGGCACCTACCGGAGACAGAATCGGCGAGGGCGGCGGGCAGCAACCGGAGACGGAATCGGCGAGTGCGGCGGACAGCAACCGGAGAGGAATCGGCGAGGGCGGCGCGGAGAAGACGAGGGACTTCGAAATTTTTGGGGGCAGAGAATATATAGGGCCAGCCTTTAGTCCCGGTTCGTGACAGCAACCGGGACTAAAGGTCCCCCGGGGTACCCTCCGCGGGCCTTTAGTCCCGGTTGGTGTCACGAACCGGGACTAAAGGTGCAATTTTTCGCGACGTTTTCGTTCCCGCGCAGAACGAGCCTTTAGTCCCGGTTCGTGACACGAACCGCGACTAAAGGTGGTTATTCGAATACTTTCCCCTTTCCCAATCTTAAAAGTACAAATAATATATCAGAAAATTCTGAAAAATAAAACTAATTCTTTTTAAAATCTTACAAATACAAATAATATATCAGAAAATTCAGAAAATAAAACTAATCCTTTTCCCAAACTTAAAAGTACAAATAATATATCAGAAAATTCAGAAAAAAAGCTATTTCTTTTTCCAATCTTAAAAATACAAATAATATATCAGAAAATTCAGAAAAATAAAACTAATGCTTTTTCCAATCTTCAAAATACAAATAATATATCAGAAAATTCAGAAAAATAAAACTAATCCTTTTCCCAAACTTAAAAGTACAAATAATATATCAGAAAATTCAGAAAAAAAACTAATTCTTTTTAAAATCTTGAATATATATATATAGATGGCGGGAGTGGATCTAAACCTAAACGGAGAGCATAGATGCATGATCTGATATCTGCTGCTAGTCATACTCCTGCCTAGGCCTATAGTACATCCACTTGTAGTCGTCGCAGTCGCCGCCGTCGTCGTCACTATCGTCTGACGGTGCTCTGCACTCCTCGGAGGATCACGACTCCAGGACTGGGCCTGAGGGTAGCGCAGGCGAGGGATATCGCCGGCCCTGATGTAGTCCATGACGCTCTGTAGAGTCCGGACGGACCACCATAGCCGACGACAGGCCTCGTGAAAGTTCCCAGGAGGCAGGCTGTCCTCCTCATACCTGGCGAGCGCCCTCTCACGCCGATTGATGAAGAAGGCATCCCAAGTATGCTGGTTATCGGGATGCCAACTGGGATTCCTCCGCTGCTCCGGCGTGAGCTCGTGGTAGTAGTGGTTCGTGATGGCCGCCCGACGCGCCACACCTTGAGGAAGAGGAGGGACCGGCACTCCTCCGGCGCTCAGCATCCAACCGGCGGGAACGCTGTAGCCGGGCGGGCAGGGGTAGTTCGATGCGGAAAGTGCCTCCGCCTGGATGAATGTTAGAGTGGGTACGGTAGAAGCCATGAGAGAGTGGTGAGTTTGTATGTGTTTATGCCAATGGTGTGGCAATGCATACATATATATAGCGAGAAGAAAACATCCCTTTATGCATACATAAATGGGTTAGGGTTTCATTGGGAAACGGATCATCCCTTTAGTCCCGGTTGGTGACACCAACTGGGACTACATGGGAATTAGGGTTTTGTTTGGACCAATCAGATAGAATCACACGGATCGTGTGTTTCTTTCAAGCGCTTGTGATTCGTTGGATCCGGGTGTGTTTTTTTCGAGCTGTTGTGAGCCGTTCGATCAGGGCTATGGTATGTTTCTTTCGAGCTGCTGTGAGCCGTTGGATGAGGTGTTTCTTAACCGTTGGATCAAAACCCTAGGTCAACACTTTGTGAGCCAGAGGACCCTATATATAGCCCAGCTTCATACACCGGTCAGTTCATCTCCCAAATACAAAACATCCGGATTCGCCAGCATACGTCCTGCCGTGCATTTGGTATGCATATATGCACTCAGTAGCCACGGCAGGGTTGTATGCTGGCGATACCGATTGTTTTGTTCTACACCCCCTTTAAGGTTTCATACATCATATATTCAGGTCATCGAGCAAAAACAAAACATCCGGATTCGCCATCATACGTCCAGCCGTGCATTTGGTATGCATATATGCACCCAGTAGCCACGGTTGGGGTGTATGATGGCGATACCGTTTGTTTTGTTCTACACCCCCTTTAAGGTTTGATACATCATATATTCAGTTCATCGAGCAAATACAAAACATCCGGATTCGCCATCATACGTCCTGCCGTGCATTTGGTATACAAATTGCACCCAGTAGCCACGGTGGGGCTGTATGATGGCGATACCGATTGTTTTGTTCTACACCCCCCCTTTAACACATCCATCCATGCTTGGGTTGTGTTATGGTGGCGCGTGGCACGGGAGTTGTGACGCGTGGCGCGGGAGTTGTGACGCGTGGCCTGGAGGGCGCGGTATAAACTGTCGCGCCTCGAGCGCGTCTTCTCCATCCCTCTGCACCATCGCGCTTCCACCATGCCTCCGAGGAGGAACAGCACCACCGGCTTCCGCGGCGTCCGAGGACGGCAGAACGGAATGTTCAGCGCAGATATCCGCTGGGGGGACGACCGCATCCCCCTCGGCACCTTTGCGACGGCGGCGGAGGCCGCCCGCGCCTGGGACGCGGCGGCCTGGCGCCTCAACCGACCGCGGTCGCTGATGAACTTCAACGACTGCCACACCGTCTGAGAAGCGGAGGCAAGGGCGCCGAAGCCGCAGATCATCACTGCCGCCGACCACCTCCACCTCCGCCACCGCGCGTTTCAGGGCCTAGTCGACGCCAGGGAAGACCGCGTCGTCTGCGAGTATTACCGGAACAACCCGGGGGAGGAGAGCGCCGACGAGGAGCTCTGGCAGACCCGCGCGGCTCAGCGGGCGGAGCGCCGCCTCGAACGCCACCTCGCGTTAGATGCCGCTCGGGAGGCGAGGACGAAGGCGCTGCAAGAGCTTCGTCAGGCCGACCACGCCGGCGAAGTCTGGGCCTCCGACGATCCGAGGTGGGGGCCTATCTCGTACATACCATCATGCACCTCCGACGACGACGAGGAGGTCACCGACGAGTTCGGCGACGATGATGACCCGGAGGAGTTCGGCGACTTGTAATGCATGCCAAATTTATTCTACAACTCAAAACATCACACAAATCTAGGATATGATATATCTAACCATACATAAGCACATCCAAAAGGATTTATCTCAAAAAGCATTTTAGAAAAATTCATAAAATTCATTTAGTGGATCTCTGGTTGTTTACCATTTTGCATGTCATTTTAAATAGGAAACTCAAGTGCATGTGAGGTCAACTGCTCTAGTTAGAGCTCAACAAGATATATCCAGAGAGATCAACCTCACTTCCATTGGATTCCTAAACCAAAAGTTATTGCATGTTTATGTTTTCAGATAGGCTCGTTTGTAGGATTTTTCATACTCAAACCAGGGCTGCAAATGTGGATCTGCCACTTGCATGTGGTTGGGAAAACATGGAAGTACATTGGAGAAAATTGGAGTGGCCAGATTTGGAGTTTTAGTATTTTTAGAATGATTAAAGTGATTAGGCAGATTTCTGGAATTTCAAAAATGAATTAAAACGGCCAGCGCAGGCCTAGCGGGCCTTTGGCCACTGCGCGCCAGAGCGCGTTGCGCTGGGCCGGCCCAGTTCGCTTGCGCGCGCGAGCGAACCGGTATGCTGCCGTTAGATCAAAAGACAACGGCTAGGATCACATCGCAGATGGATTCAAACGGGTGCGTTGATCAACGATCGAACGGTACCCGCTGCGTCTTCCTCCTCGCGACCAAAACAGAGCCACGGTGAGCTCGGGAAGAGCCCGTACGGGCAGAGGCTCACCTTGGGCTCGTTTGGAATCGATGGGTGGGGACGAGGCGGTGCAGTGAAGATGCCGCGGCCGATTAGAGGCAGCAGCGAGTCCTGGATCACCCCGTACTGCCCGTGCGCACCGAGTGGTTCCCGGCGGCGTCGAGCACGGCGGCGGCAGATCTGCAGGTCATTGAGCCAGAATTGATGTCAGGCATGCATGCCTCGATTAGGGGAAACAAATGAACTGATAATGGAGGTGGGAGAGGGAGAGACGAAGGCAGTGCGTCGGGATTTCTTCCGCGGACAGAACGGCGAGATCGCGTCCCTCTGGCTCTGTCAGAGAGAGCAGCAGAGAGGGGAGCGGGTGGGGGTTAGTGCGGTGGATGAGTGGGGGTGGGTGGCAAGCAGAGAGGAGCAGGGGGTACATATACAGAGGGTTTCACGGGAGGGATTTTGTTCGGGAGCTTGCCACGACTTGCAATGGCCGTGCCACCTTGCTCGAGCTTCCAAGGCACAAGCAGCACGTGTATGGGCATGCGCGAGCTGGGTGGCAACCCTACCGTGCCGGTTCTGGCCCTAGGCCGTGGAGGAGACGGAGCAGGGCACGGGTGCCACTGTTCTCCGATGACAGGGTGGCCCGGCGGGGCACCATCCTTGGCACGGAGTTGCTCTCCTCCTCTGCAGTGCCCAGAGCAAAACCAGGGGCTGGAAACGAGAGAGGGGAGAGTGGTTAGATGGTTTGGCAACAGGGGATAGCACCACGATGATCAACCACACGAATTGGAGCTGAATCAAATCGGGCACACACACTGTCAGGTTTAGGTTCAGTTTCAGAAAAAAATCCAGTTAAGAATTTCTGAATTTTTCTAAGTCTGAAAACAGACAGCAGATAGGGAAAGTAGATGCTGTTTTGGAGCAGCAAATAAATTTCACATGGAAAGATGAAGGTATGGTTTCAAAGAGCACATCACCTAGATTCAGAAACACATTTTTATTTGAATTTAGAAATTGTGTAAGTGGATGAAAACAAGGGTGAAACAGGGGTAGTTTTCTGTTTTCTTGTTTTTCCTTTTTCCTGTTCTCCAACTAGGTAGAAAAACAACCATGAAAACATAAGTTCCACTGGTTCAAAAATATTTCTTTGAACATGTTGAGCAACTCCATATCATAAACATGGATGACAACCAAATAAATATTCAAAAAGAATTTGGATTTAAGGATAGAAATGGTGTCAAAAAGTGTATGTGATATCTAGAAAAAGAAAAGGAAAAATCATGTTTTTCCTTAGAGTTTTCAAATTCAAATCTTGTTTTCTTTCTTGGGTGATCAAATACCAAGTTCAACAAGTTTGAAAAGTGACAAGAACAATAAGATAACCATCCTATCTTTATTTCTCAAAGGAGACATCATATTTACATAAGGAGTTTAAAAACTCAGAAAAACAACAGGATCAACTGAAAGTTTTTGTTGGTCCCTAATTCTATGTTTTTCTCCTTACAACCTTGTCTCCAAAAAGAGGATGTGACAGACCTCCCCTCCTTAAAAGAATCTCGTCCCGAGATTCGGGGGTTTAGTCATAGAGGAAGTCAGGAAACTCCTTGTTAATATAATCTTCGCGTTCCCAGGTGGCTTCTTCCTCGGAGTGATTAGTCCACTGAATCTTGAGGAAATTTATTTTACACCTCCTGATCATACGAACATCTTTGGCAAGCACACGGAGTGGTCGATCACGATAAGTCAAATCATGATTGATGTCAATGGTACGGTAATCGATGTCCTTATAAGAATGATCCTTATTAGGCACTTGGAGACACTTCCGGAGCAGAGACACATGAAAGACATCGTGGAATTCCGAGAGATCAGCGGGCAGCTCGAGTTGGTAAGATACTTCACCACGTCGGGCTATGATCTTGAATGGCCCAATGTAACGTGGTGCAAGCTTCCCTTTAACATGAAAACGCTGCATCCCCTTGAGAGGTGTGACTCTAAGATACACGAAATCTCCTACACGAAAAGAAACTTCGCGTCGCTTGGAGTCTGCATAACTCTTCTGACGAGATTGAGCAGCCTTGAGACGATCACGGATAAGTTGAACTTGCTCTTCGGCGGCACGCAAGGTATCCACACCAAATATCTGACTGTCACCAGACTCAGACCAGTTCAAGGGTGTGCGACACTTGCGACCATACAAGGCTTCAAAAGGAGCCATTTGCAGGCTAGCTTGATAGCTATTGTTGTAAGAGAATTCCGCAAATGGTAGACAATCCTCCCACTTAGCACCATAGGACAAAACACAAGCACGAAGCATGTCCTCCAAAATTTGGTTAACACGCTCGGTTTGTCCTCCGGTTTGTGGGTGATAAGCGGTACTGAAAGACAACTTGGTTCCAAGCGCTTCATGCAGTTTCCTCCAGAACCGAGATGTGAATTGAGTACCCCGATCAGAGACAATCTTCTCGGGTACACCATGTAAACTCACGATTCGAGATATATAGAGATCAGCCAATTGGTCTCCACGATGAGTGGTGCGAACAGGAATAAAGTGAGCAACTTTTGTAAGCCTGTCCACAATAACCCATATGGCATCATGTCCTCGGTTTGACTTGGGAAGTCCAGTGATGAAATCCATTCCAACTTCATCCCATTTCCACTTGGGTATTTGGAGTGGTTGCAATAGACCAGCTGGACGTTGGTGTTCTGCCTTCACACACTGACAGATATCACACTTGGCGATGTATAAAGCAATCTCTCGCTTCATACCATTCCACCAGAATTTTTCCTTAAGGTCTTGATACATCTTCGTTCCTCCGGGATGGATGGAATAAGGAGTTTCATGAGCCTCGGCGAGTATAACTTGCTTTAGCTCAGATTCATATGGAACACAAATGCGACCTTTGTACCAGAGTATTCCTTCAGAATCGATAGAGAAACCAGGCACGGGTTCCTTCTTCATTCGATTCTTAATTCCCTCAATACTCTTTTGGCCCTTCTGAGATTGTTTCACTTGATCAATTAGAGCAGGCTTGAGCTCAATAGTATTCAACATCCCATGGCTGACTACTTCGATACCCAGTTGATCAAGTTCCTTCCATAACTCAGGTTGTCTGACCTTGATGATAGCATTCAAAGAGGCAGGTTCTCGACTGAGTGCATCAGCGAAAACATTTGCCTTGCCAGGGTGATAGTGGATACTCAGATCATAATCTTTGATGAGTTCAATCCACCGGCGTTGCCTCATATTGAGTTCACGCTGAGAGAAGATATACTTCAAGCTCTTGTGGTCAGTATAGATCTCACATCTATTTCCCATAAGGAAATGTCGCCATGCCTTGAGAGCATGAACAACAGCTGCGAGCTCCAAGTCATGGGTAGGATAATTTTGTTCATGAGGCTTCAACTGACGAGAGATGTAAGAGATGACCTTCCCGTCGTGCATAAGGACATTGCCGAGCCCAAGTTTTGAGGCATCACAATACACATAAAAACTCTTTGTGACATCCGGCATAGGTAGAACAGGAGCGGTCACCAATCTTCTCTTCAATTCTTGGAAACTTTCCTCACATTTGTCAGTCCACTCAAACTTCTAGTCTTTCTTGAGCAACTGAGTGAGTGTTCTGGCGATACTGGAAAATCCTTGAACAAATTTGCGGTAATACCCCGCCAAACCAAGAAATGATCTTACTTCGGTTGGGTTGGTAGGAGCATTACGCTTCATGACGGACTGAACCAAAGCGGGATCAACAGAGATTGCACCTTCAGATACCACATGTCCAAGAAATCCCACTTCTCTAAGCCAGAATTGGCACTTGCTGAATTTAGCATACAACTGATGCTTCCGAAGGGTTCCGAGCACCAATCTCAGATGTTCTTCGTGTTCAGCTTCATCTTTAGAATAGATAAGAATGTCGTCGATGAACACCACGACGAATTTATCCAAGAAATCCATGAATACCTTGTTCATGAGATTCATGAAATAAGCAGGAGCATTGGTTAGACCAAAGGACATTACGACATATTCATACAGCCCGTAACGTGTGGTGAAAGCAGTCTTCGGAATATCCGAATCCCGTATTTTCAATTGGTGATAACCAGTACGGAGATCTATCTTGGAGAAGACACGAGCCCCATTCATCTGGTCAAAGAGATCTTCAATATTGGGCAATGGGTATTTGTTCTTGATGGTAACATCATTTAACTTCCGGTAATCCACACATAGACGTGAGGTACCGTCCCGTTTATCCACAAAGATGACAAGTGATCCCCAAGGCGAAGCGCTTGGGCGAATCAAACCTTTTTGCAACATCTCATCCAATTGTTTCTTCAACTCCTCTAGTTCCTCCGGGTTCATCCGGTAAGGTTTTTGAGCTATGGGTCCGGTTCCAGGAACTAACTCAGTAATGAATTCAATATCCCGGTCAGGAGGCATACCGGGTAGTTCTTATGGAAAGACATCCGGATACTCACATACCACAGGAATCTGTTCAAGAGAGGGGTTTGACACGCTCTTATGACAATGAGCTTTGGAGGTGGGTTTGACTGCCTTATACTTGACTTCTTCCCCCGTGCTACTGGTCAAGGATATAGTTTTAGTGGGGCAGTCAATGACTCCTTTGTACTTAGTCATCCAATTCATACCAAGTACAACCTCAATGCCTGTAACATCCCAGTGTTTGGGAGGTTATAAGGATCTAAATGTAATATGTGCATTTGCAAAGCATGCATCTAAAAGTACGGGAAATTTTGGCGCGAAAGTTTAAACGAAACAAAGTGACCAAAGTTTCACATGACATGATGAAATAGGTCTAGTTCATCTAGTCAAGAGTACATTTGGAGTGATCTTTATAACAAGTATCTTAAGAAACCAAATCATCTGGTTACACAAACCATAATTGGTTGTGACCAACACAAACTCATAACAACCTTAACCACAAGTCTTATAGTGACTTGGGATAATTCACTAGGTATCTAGAACTCAAAGAGGGGTGAGTATCCAAATCAAATATCTGATGATCATACTTCCACCAATAAGTAATACACAATTGAACCATCTCATTAACAGAGGTGTTATGTTCTCTCAAACAATAACTCTTAAGTTATAGACCATCCACACAACATCATTCTAAATTATTTAGTAACTACTAAGTGAACCATCACAAGTAAATAACAAAGTTTCAATAGAACACAAGTGATACAAACAAGTATTAACTTAAACCCCACAAGTGGGAAAGGACATAATAATTGTATTAACATATTTATCGAATATGTACATATCTCCTCAACCATAAAAGAAGTACCTAAGGGAATAATCAAATCTTCTTTAACCACTGTTAAAACCTTGATCATTACATATGATATTCCCAAATCTCTATATCTGCATTAAGAATAACAAAGTTAATAAAGTTATGAATATAAAGTAGATCATGACACATGGGAGAATAAATAACAACTTTGACATAAGTTCTTAAACCTCAATAACTATCACATTCTCATTGTTTCAATCATCTTATACAAGTGAGCATATGAAATCTCAACACCTCAATAAACCCTTTGATAAGCTTACTATTAAGTCATCATTCCATAAGCATTCCAAACTTTTATTCAAATCATCATTCCACAACTAAAGTATCTCTGGATACAACTAAGTAATAACAAAAAGTTATAACCTGTATTAGAGGAATTTAATGGAAAGCTAAGTAAAACTAATCATGTATGAAACAAGTACCTATCCTATGGGAAACAAAATAAGAAGTATAAGAAACAAGAATAAAAGTTGAACTAACTCTTAACCTAGATCTTATTACTTTGTCTAGATCATTTCTATCTGGTTATCTCCCAATCTTCTCTAAGTCATTCTGCAAGAGAAGCAACCACAAGAACAGAGGAACTACCACAAGAAGATCTTCAGAAGGATTATTTGAAGGATTCTAGAAGTGCTATTTCTATTTATCATAAGAGTATTTGGCAACTCTTATATCCTGATATGATCTTATTAACTCTCTTGAAATAGGATGATACTCCAATGTTAGTGTTATATAGAAGTAGTTTGGTAACAAGCTTGTACACCTTGTTAACAGATCACTTTTGTATACTCAAACAATTGAGTGTCATACACAAACAAACATAAGATCATATAAACCTAGTACATCTCAACCTATTGTGTATGAACAGTAATTTGGAGGCAAGTCTGGCCCACTTGTTAACAAGTTATTCTTGTATGCATATGGCAACTGGATGTTACAAAATTAACTCACATTCTTTTACAATCATCTAAGTAAAATCCTTGCTTCGAGTAACTGGATGTTTTCACCACAATGGTGAAACAGTTGAGGTTGGAAACCATGAAAGGAACCTACCTGCAATGGACAAAGGTGATAACAGAAGACTAGTGACAAACAGTGACAAGAACATCAAGCAACAGGAGTCAACAAGGAGGAACACTAGTTTAGCAAGGAAGCCTAGCATCAGAAATTCACAAGTGAAATGTTCAGTGATATTAGAGAAACTATAACCCAATGTCTTATTAAGACTCATCATAGATGAGAAACAAATAACAATCACTTTAATGGAAACAATTGGCAAGAGAGAAAATAGCAACACTGCCTCAGTAAGGAAGCATAAGAAAATATCCAGTGAATGATTAGGTATTATCAGAGAACCTATAATCTCTATGCCTTGTCAAGCTCAACAGAGATGAGGCATACATAGTAACTCTATTAATGTAAACAACTATCAAATATGAAATAATAACAAGCCATGTCATCCACATGTCTTGATATGTGGAGGGAAGATGCAAACAAGCTTAATACCTTTGTTTCCAATCCTTTTCTTATGTAAGACTAACAGATGATAACATATATTCATCTAAATATAACCATGTAGATGATTGCATGACCTAAAACAAACATGTGATATATTCCACACTTGGAGAAACTGGTGGGAAAACAAACAAATAGGTTCCAAAGACACACATGTTTTCCACTTGATAAAGAACCCAATTTCTCAAATAAGGCTTACACCTACCTAAGTAAAATGTCTACTAAAATTGTTAAGAGTTTTAACTCTGAAAAATAACAGGGTATATAAAAAGGAAATAAGTCCATTCATTAACCAACACCATTTGGTTTGATATGGAATAAAATCCTCTCTTGATGATTTTCATTACAGTGTATAAAAAAACATAACCAAATTATCTTCTAAAAAGAATTGTATCTAAATTATCCAATTAAGTTATACTACCTTGTTAAACAACATGGTTGTTGTGTGTGATCATAATAATCATACTTAAAATAATTTAAAACCATTTAATAAATGAAATGGAGAGAAAACAATAAAACCACTTAAATTGAACACTTAAATGAGAAGCTCATATCTCCATCAATTTCACCAAAATAAACATGGTGGGATTGTATTTTTGATGAGGATTCTAATATGATTTTTAATAATTTTTCAGTTCACAAAAAAATCCAGAAAACATAGATTTTCTTCTCAGTTTTATAACAGAAGGACTTGATTGCAAATTATAGAAGTTATAGGGGGGTATCAAAAATCGCCTTTATGTTTCCTTTCTTCTTCCTCTGCCAGAAGGCAGAGGAGATCGATGCCGTGGCACCGCCACTGCCACCTTCCCGTGGCCGCCCTTCCGCGCGGATAAGAGGGAGGTGAAGCCCTCCAACTTGGCCTCTGTCGCCTCTCTTCTCCCTCACTCCATCTCGCTCTCTCTCTCTGTACCAAAGCAAGCAGGAACCCGAAACCCTAGCTAGTCCGGCCGCCGCCGTGCCCCATCGACTCCGGCCACCACTGGAGCAATTGAGGCCATCAAGAGATGCGTCTAGTCCTCCTCGACATCCTCGAGCACACACATGGACTGGGATGGCCGGAAGAAACCGAATCGAGTCCCCTTCTCCGAGTCCGGCCGCCGCGGAAATTGGCACGCCGCCGTCGATTGGGACTGCGCCGAGCGCCCTCGACCACTTCTTCCTGCTCCTGGTGAGCTCACGCATCCGGGGGTGCCCTCTGTTCCCTTTATTCCACTCCCTAGCACCGTCGCGCCGTCGGCCATTGCCGCCGCCGCCAAAACTGCTCACCGGCGGCAACTCCGGTGACCAATTGGTCACTAGCGCCGCTCATCCGCATCGCCTTTGCCCCCTTGAGCTTGTGGAGTGCACCAATCGAACCAATTTACACTCAATCAACGGATTGCTAAACCACAGTACAAATCCCCAATTGCGATGACCTAGCCATGACGTCACCATGACGTCATATCCCCTTTCTCTTTTATTTTTGAATTAAATCGGTTTATGACAGGTGGACCCCACCTGTCAATTAAATAAAACAGAAATTTAAATAAACTTAATGATTCAATAACTACTAAAATAATTATCAGAAAAATATAAAAAAAATATGGAAATGTTTAGAAAAATATAATCTAAATGTTTATGAACTTTTCATAAGTGTTTGATGAATTTAAAAATTAAACATTTTCTTTAATTAATTAAATCATTTAAAATAAAGAAAAATAATAAATAATTCATAAAATCAGAAAAATACAAGTTATATACCAAAATGCTTAAAATGACATATACAACTCATCTATGATGTTTACAAAGTCATTTTACCAAGTTTTAATGTGTGCAATGTTTTGCCTAGTCCTTTAATTTATTTAAAATTAGTAAATTAATAGTTTATTCAAATATTTTCAGAAAGCATTGAATAATATACCAAATTAAAGAGAAAATCATTTCCAATTAAAATATGTCATCATAAAAACATTTTATTGAACTTATAAACTTGTTATTCAAGGTATATTGGAATTCTATAATATTTCATTATAACCAGAAATAACCACCAACATTATTTTCCTTATTAATAAAAAACCACATGTTTTCACATCTACAAAACCTATCATCACAAGTAATTATCAAGTGTTGTGATGATAGAGCTTACTGTACTAGTTCATCATTTTCAACTAAACTCGTTTTCATTACCTCTCCACTTTTGGAAAATAAAATCAAACATGTTTGTTATCTTTTCAATAGTTGTTTTCCATATGTCGTTGTCTTATTGCCTAATCAAGTAATAACCACTTATAACTAAACATGATAACAATTGTTTGCTAAGTAAAAGTGAAACACATGTAAGTCTAAACGAAGTAATACCCACATCACCACAAGTAATGAAACCATTCACCTAAAACCTGTGTGCTTAAGTTATCGAATCAAACGTAGCTTACACTTGTAAGCTGGGGTATTTCCCTGGGGATTTCACGATGCATCTCATTACTATGCATATATCATCTTGCCAGTGTTTCTGTAGTCCTTACCGGGACTACTTTGCTATCTTTCAGATGTTTGGATTTCTCTACGCGACCCTCGAACCCCGAAGACCTGGATTATTATGGTTATTTCTCAGGCAAGTTCATCACTTGTTCATATCCTTTGCAGTACTTCATAACAAACTAATTGCAAAAACCCTATCGTCTTATCACATACTCTCAAAAGAGTGCATGATCCTATTTTTATAATAATATGACTAATTGAATGACTACCCGAGTGGTAGTGTTCTGTTTGGTGGGCGGATGGAACCATGGTAAGATGAATAGGTCAAAGGAAGGTTCCATCTGCATGGGAAAGTATTACCTAGGAATTAACAACAAATGCCGTCAGGATTCTTAGCCGTAAATTCGCGTTGACCATGGATCTTCTATGGGGGGAGTAAGTCAACCGTGATACTTTTCTCGTTCGCATGTCAACGGATGCGCCAGAGACGTACGCTGTAGGTCTTGCGAGACTACATACACATGGGTGGGAGCCCTTACGTCCCACGGACTCTGGGGTCTATGAGTGTCTGCCAGGGGCGCGTAGATCTCCATCGTGAGGGGTGGAATCAGGCGTTCAACCTACTGGCAGAAATGGGTGGGCATGCGTTGTGCGGAGAAGCACGGTTTGGCTTGGACCAACTACCGGGCCCCACACCTGAGTGGGCGTGGACAGGAACGATCGCCTGGTTGTGCAACATGGTCTTGGTCGTCCATGGGTAAAGTAACGCACCTCTGCAGAGTGTAAAAGGATGTGGCATGTTACCCCTTGTTCCGGGAAGGAGCTGCGAACGCCGCAGGAAAGGCAACTCCATGAAAGTTCTAATCCTGTGAAGAATGGCGGGCATAGTTTTCAGAAGTAAAAGCAACCTCTTGAAGAAAGTTTTACAAAACCTTGCATTACTTTATGACTCTTTCGAGTCTAAAGCTGTAGTTAGTGCATCAACCACCCACTATATATCATGAACTTGCTGAGTAACGCTCGTTACTCATTCTATCCCGTTTGACCCCTTGCTTAGAGTTGAAGCCTATGGAAGTCGTCATCGTGAAGCCATCTATACCTTATGAAGCTAGGTGGAGTCTTATACTACTTAGCCAGTAAAGCATCATCACCAACAACGCTGATGGAGGAGAAGCTATCAAGGTGTAGGTAGAGACCATTCTTGGACTTAGCATTTACTAGCCATAGATTAGGGCTGACATCAGCCGTAGTGGATTAGTTCTGAGCTAGAGTTCTTCTCCGGCTCGGAGCTTCGAATTGCTTCTTCTGATGTTTCTTTTGCAGGAGATCTTCTTGATTCATTAAGGAGATTCTCAGGATTTTGTATTGAGGTTTGTATCCTATAGTTTTACCTGGTCCCGCTGTGTTTCTGTTGTACCACTCTGAGAGATGTAATATTCACGGATAAGTCCTTCTGTGAGTATTATGTCACCGACTTGCGCACTACACATGCAGTGGTGTGCTGGGTCACCACAGGTGGTATCAGAGCGAAGCGACCTTAGGTTTAAAACCTTTTAGGAGATCTGTAGGTTGGTAAAGATTATAGGAAGCCATCTTATCTAAACCCTATTTCCTACAACTATGATGATCATTCACTTGAGAATGATATTATTATACCTGTATAGAATTTCTTACTCAACTTGAGTAAATCTACTTATCTATTTTCTTTATACCTAGGTATGTATAGTTAGAAGTTAGTGAGTATTAGTGCTGTTGAGAACAAGAGTAATCTGACATAGTCAGAGATGGTTAAGTCAAAGTGATGATTACCCCATTCTATGAATGTATAGAATGGAGTAGAACATGGTATAGAATAAGTATAGGAGTCATCAAGAAGGGATGTCTCATAGTCATAAAGAGTTATTAAACCATGGTAACTATGGGATATATACTATATCCTTTGTTATCAAGTCTAGAGGTGAATTAGTATAGTATAGTATAATGTAGAATTAGGAGAAGGCATAAGCATTGATGGAAGCTACATTACTACTCCTACGATGTGATCAACACCATGAAGGATCAACAGATACCATGAGAAGCGTATCATAATCAAGATGAAGTAATTCAAATACATGGTACTTAGTCCTATATGGAACCAAGTTAGACAATAACTACTATAGGAACATTTTGTCTTGGTTTATTCCATTGCAATAAGGCATGCAATTGGAGTAATTACCTGGGCAAACAGTGGTTGTGTAGAATAGGATTACAAGGTACTATATATCTACTTGTAGTGTATAGCATTTAAGAGCCTTGGTACTTGAGATGTTTTACTCAAAGTGCTATTATTTCATGGGCTTTTGATGCATGAGTGATAACTGCATTTGGGATTTATTGGATCTTATTTGGATCTTTGATTGACTAGATCTGTACATGAAGTTGGAACTTTATGTGCATATGCATGTGCAAACATTGAGTTCTATCTTGATGTTACTGGTCTAGAGGGTATATGATTAGTATGAGAGCGGTCTGAAATCTCAGCAGATTGATACAAACACCAAAGCTCTAGAAGACCAGGAAGTCAAGAAGGCAGAAGACAATGAAGCCACTGATGGGAATGGACCATATTCCACATCTTGTTTGGAGTTGGGGATATACTTCATCGACACATGGAGATATACTACAAGTGATAAGAAGAAAATCACATGAATAGTTATATCCTATAAGGAAACATGTAGAAGTTTGATAAATAAACTTATAGAGTCATTCCATAGAAGCCAAAACCCAAAGATGTAGAAGGACCATAGGAAGTAACTCGTGGAATAGGTTATAATCACCTATAGGAAAGAGTTAAAACTCGAGGAAGCTCGAAGACATTTTTACTAATGAGAAGAGTCTAAGTCAGTGTACACTACCGTGTACAAGATTCTTTGAAAAATATTTATCTTGAGACCATTAGACTGAACCAAATGGAGTCCAAACCATAGACAATATCCAGGGTATCGGAAGAATATTATTGGTTATTCATCACCCGGTGGATAGACCAAATGTTCTTCAGAAAGTTGTGAGAGGTAGGAAACCATATCTATTCATCGGAGAATAAGACTTGGTATCCACTATGTGGTGGAAATACCACATGTTCTTCGTGAGACTATTAGGAAGGCCTAGTAGCAAGACCGAGTTGTCCTAACAACTGGAATATTATTAGATTATCATACAAGACAGTGGAAGGTGAACAATCAAGACAAGAGGATACACATGCCAAGGTCAACACAAGAACAGATGTGAAGATTCAACAGTCTACAGAAGTTTTCTCTACCTATCTTTACGTGAGAGAGGTTGAACTTCGGGACGAAGTTCTTGTTAAGGGGGAGATACTGTAACATCCCAGTGTTTGGGAGGTTATAAGGATCTAAATGTAATATGTGCATTTGCAAAGCATGCATCTAAAAGTACGGGAAATTTTGGCGCGAAAGTTTAAACGAAACAAAGTGACCAAAGTTTCACTTGACATGATGAAATAGGTCTAGTTCATCTAGTCAAGAGTACATTTGGAGTGATCTTTATAACAAGTATCTTAAGAAACCAAATCATCTGGTTACACAAACCATAATTGGTTGTGACCAACACAAACTCATAACAACCTTAACCACAAGTCTTATAGTGACTTGGGATAATTCACTAGGTATCTAGAACTCAAAGAGGGGTGAGTATCCAAATCAAATATCTGATGATCATACTTCCACCAATAAGTAATACACAATTGAACCATCTCATTAACAGAGGTGTTATGTTCTCTCAAACAATAACTCTTAAGTTATAAACCATCCACACAACATCATTCTAAATTATTTAGTAACTACTAAGTGAACCATCACAAGTAAATAACAAAGTTTCAATAGAACACAAGTGATACAAACAAGTATTAACTTAAACCCCACAAGTGGGAAAGGACATAATAATTGTATTAACATATTTATCGAATATGTACATATCTCCTCAACCATAAAAGAAGTACCTAAGGGAATAATCAAATCTTCTTTAACCACTGTTAAAACCTTGATCATTACATATGATATTCCCAAATCTCTATATCTGCATTAAGAATAACAAAGTTAATAAAGTTATGAATATAAAGTAGATCATGACACATGGGAGAATAAATAACAACTTTGACATAAGTTCTTAAACCTCAATAACTATCACATTCTCATTGTTTCAATCATCTTATACAAGTGAGCATATGAAATCTCAACACCTCAATAAACCCTTTGATAAGCTTACTATTAAGTCATCATTCCATAAGCATTCCAAACTTTTATTCAAATCATCATTCCACAACTAAAGTATCTCTGGATACAACTAAGTAATAACAAAAAGTTATAACCTGTATTAGAGGAATTTAATGGAAAGCTAAGTAAAACTAATCATGTATGAAACAAGTACCTATCCTATGGGAAACAAAATAAGAAGTATAAGAAACAAGAATAAAAGTTGAACTAACTCTTAACCTAGATCTTATTACTTTGTCTAGATCATTTCTATCTGGTTATCTCCCAATCTTCTCTAAGTCATTCTGCAAGAGAAGCAACCACAAGAACAGAGGAACTACCACAAGAAGATCTTCAGAAGGATTCTTTGAAGGATTCTAGAAGTGCTATTTCTATTTATCATAAGAGTATTTGGCAACTCTTATATCCTGATATGATCTTATTAACTCTCTTGAAATAGGATGATACTCCAATGTTAGTGTTATATAGAAGTAGTTTGGTAACAAGCTTGTACACCTTGTTAACAGATCACTTTTGTATACTCAAACAATTGAGTGTCATACACAAACAAACATAAGATCATATAAACCTAGTACATCTCAACCTATTGTGTATGAACAGTAATTTGGAGGCAAGTCTGGCCCACTTGTTAACAAGTTATTCTTGTATGCATATGGCAACTGGATGTTACAAAATTAACTCACATTCTTTTACAATCATCTAAGTAAAATCCTTGCTTCGAGTAACTGGATGTTTTCACCACAATGGTGAAACAGTTGAGGTTGGAAACCATGAAAGGAACCTACCTGCAATGGACAAAGGTGATAACAGAAGACTAGTGACAAACAGTGACAAGAACATCAAGCAACAGGAGTCAACAAGGAGGAACACTAGTTTAGCAAGGAAGCCTAGCATCAGAAATTCACAAGTGAAATGTTCAGTGATATTAGAGAGACTATAACCCAATGTCTTATTAAGACTCATCATAGATGAGAAACAAATAACAATCACTTTAATGGAAACAATTGGCAAGAGAGAAAATAGCAACACTGCCTCAGTAAGGAAGCATAAGAAAATATCCAGTGAATGATTAGGTATTATCAGAGAACCTATAATCTCTATGCCTTGTCAAGCTCAACAGAGATGAGGCATACATAGTAACTCTATTAATGTAAACAACTATCAAATATGAAATAATAACAAGCCATGTCATCCACATGTCTTGATATGTGGAGGAAGATGCAAACAAGCTTAATACCTTGTTTTCCAAATCCTTTTCTTATGTAAGACTAACAGATGATAACATATATTCATCTAAATATAACCATGTAGATGATTGCATGACCTAAAACAACATGAGATAATATCCACACTTGGAAACTGGTGGAAAACAAACAAATAGGTTCCAAAGACACACATGTTTTCCACTTGATAAAGAACCCAATTTCTCAAATAAGGCTTACACCTACCTAAGTAAAATGTCTACTAAAATTGTTAAGAGTTTTAACTCTGAAAATAACAGGGTATATAAAAAGGAAATAAGTCCATTCATTAACCAACACCATTTGGTTTGATATGGAATAAAATCCTCTCTTGATGATTTTCATTACAGTGTATAAAAAAACATTACCAAATTATCTTCTAAAAAGAATTGTATCTAAATTATCCAATTAAGTTATACTACCTTGTTAACAACATGGTTGTTGTGTGTGATCATAATAATCATACTTAAAATAATTTAAAACCATTTAATAAATGAAATGGAGAGAAAACAATAAAACCACTTAAATTGAACACTTAAATGAGAAGCTCATATCTCCATCAATTTCACCAAAATAAAACATGGTGGGATTGTATTTTTGATGAGGATTCTAAATATGATTTTTAATAATTTTTCAGTTCACAAAAAAATCCAGAAAACATAGATTTTCTTCTCAGTTTTATAACAGAAGGACTTGATTGCAAATTATAGAAGTTATAGGGGGGTACCAAAAATCGCCTTTATGTTTCCTTTCTTCTTCCTCTACCAGAAGGCAGAGGAGATCGATGCCGTGGCACCGCCACTGCCACCTTCCCGTGGCCGCCCTTCCGCGCGGATAAGAGGGAGGTGAAGCCCTCCAACTTGGCCTCTGTCGCCTCTCTTCTCCCTCACTCCATCTCGCTCTCTCTCTCTGTACCAAAGCAAGCAGGAACCCGAAACCCTAGCTAGTCTGGCCGCCGCCGTGCCCCATCGACTCCGGCCACCACTGGAGCAATTGAGGCCATCAAGAGATGCGTCTAGTCCTCCTCGACATCCTCGAGCACACACATGGACTGGGATGGCCGGAAGAAACCGAATCGAGTCCCCTTCTCCGAGTCCGGCCGCCGCGGAAATCGGCACGCCGCCGTCGATTGGGACTGCGCCGAGCGCCCTCGACCACTTCTTCCTGCTCCTGGTGAGCTCACGCATCCGGGGGTGCCCTCTGTTCCCTTTATTCCACTCCCTAGCACCGTCGCGCCATCGGCCATTGCCGCCGCCGCCAAAACTGCTCACCGGCGGCAACTCCGGTGACCAATTGGTCACTAGCGCCGCTCATCCGCATCGCCTTTGCCCCCTTGAGCTTGTGGAGTGCACCAATCGAACCAATTTACACTCAATCAACGGATTGCTAAACCACAGTACAAATCCCCAATTGCGATGACCTAGCCATGACGTCACCATGACGTCATATCCTCTTTCTCTTTTATTTTTGAATTAAATCGGTTTATGACAGGTGGACCCCACCTGTCAATTAAATAAAACAGAAATTTAAATAAACTTAATGATTCAATAACTACTAAAATAATTATCAGAAAAATATAAAAAAATATATGGAAATGTTTAGAAAAATATAATCTAAATGTTTATCAACTTTTCATAAGTGTTTGATGAATTTAAAAATTAAACATTTTCTTTAATTAATTAAATCATTTAAAATAAAGAAAAATAATAAATAATTCATAAAATCAGAAAAATACAAGTTATATACCAAAATGCTTAAAATGACATATACAACTCATCTATGATGTTTACAAAGTCATTTTACCAAGTTTTAATGTGTGCAATGTTTTGCCTAGTCCTTTAATTTATTTAAAATTAGTAAATTAATAGTTTATTCAAATATTTTCAGAAAGCATTGAATAATATACCAAATTAAAGAGAAAATCATTTCCAATTAAAATATGTCATCATAAAAACATTTTATTGAACTTATAAACTTGTTATTCAAGGTATATTGGAATTCTATAATATTTCATTATAACCAGAAATAACCACCAACATTATTTTCCTTATTAATAAAAAACCACATGTTTTCACATCTACAAAACCTATCATCACAAGTAATTATCAAGTGTTGTGATGATAGAGCTTACTGTACTAGTTCATCATTTTCAACTAAACTCGTTTTCATTACCTCTCCACTTTTGGAAAATAAAATCAAACATGTTTGTTATCTTTTCAATAGTTGTTTTCCATATGTCGTTGTCTTATTGCCTAATCAAGTAATAACCACTTATAACTAAACATGATAACAATTGTTTGCTAAGTAAAAGTGAAACACATGTAAGTCTAAACGAAGTAATACCCACATCACCACAAGTAATGAAACCATTCACCTAAAACCTGTGTGCTTAAGTTATCGAATCAAACGTAGCTTACACTTGTAAGCTGGGGTATTTCCCTGGGGATTTCACGATGCATCTCATTACTATGCATATATCATCTTGCCAGTGTTTCTGTAGTCCTTACCGGGACTACTTTGCTATCTTTCAGATGTTTGGATTTCTCTACGCGACCCTCGAACCCCGAAGACCTGGATTATTATGGTTATTTCTCAGGCAAGTTCATCACTTGTTCATATCCTTTGCAGTACTTCATAACAAACTAATTGCAAAAACCCTATCGTCTTATCACATACTCTCAAAAGAGTGCATGATCCTATTTTTATAATAATATGACTAATTGAATGACTACCCGAGTGGTAGTGTTCTGTTTGGTGGGCGGATGGAACCATGGTAAGATGAATAGGTCAAAGGAAGGTTCCATCTGCATGGGAAAGTATTACCTAGGAATTAACAACAAATGCCGTCAGGATTCTTGCGCCGTAAATTCGCGTTGACCATGGATCTTCTATGGGGGGAGTAAGTCAACCGTGATACTTTTCTCGTTCGCATGTCAACGGATGCGCCAGAGACGTACGCTGTAGGTCTTGCGAGACTACATGCACATGGGTGGGAGCCCTTACGTCCCACGGACTCTGGGGTCTATGAGTGTCTGCCAGGGGCGCGTAGATCTCCATCGTGAGGGGTGGAATCAGGCGTTCAACCTACTGGCAGAAATGGGTGGGCATGCGTTGTGCGGAGAAGCACGGTTTGGCTTGGACCAACTACCGGGCCCCACACCTGAGTGGGCGTGGACAGGAACGATCGCCTGGTTGTGCAACATGGTCTTGGTCGTCCATGGGTAAAGTAACGCACCTCTGCAGAGTGTAAAAGGATGTGGCATGTTACCCCTTGTTCCGGGAAGGAGCTGCGAACGCCGCAGGAAAGGCAACTCCATGAAAGTTCTAATCCTGTGAAGAATGGCGGGCATAGTTTTCAGAAGTAAAAGCAACCTCTTGAAGAAAGTTTTACAAAACCTTGCATTACTTTATGACTCTTTCGAGTCTAAAGCTGTAGTTAGTGCATCAACCACCCACTATATATCATGAACTTGCTGAGTAACGCTCGTTACTCATTCTATCCCGTTTGACCCCTTGCTTAGAGTTGAAGCCTATGGAAGTCGTCATCGTGAAGCCATCTATACCTTATGAAGCTAGGTGGAGTCTTATACTACTTAGCCAGTAAAGCATCATCACCAACAACGCTGATGGAGGAGAAGCTATCAAGGTGTAGGTAGAGACCATTCTTGGACTTAGCATTTACTAGCCATAGATTAGGGCTGACATCAGTCGTAGTGGATTAGTTCTGAGCTAGAGTTCTTCTCCGGCTCGGAGCTTCGAATTGCTTCTTCTGATGTTTCTTTTGCAGGATATCTTCTTGATTCATTAAGGAGATTCTCAGGATTTTGTATTGAGGTTTGTATCCTATAGTTTTACCTGGTCCCGCTGTGTTTCTGTTGTACCACTCTGAGAGATGTAATATTCACGGATAAGTCCTTCTGTGAGTATTATGTCACCGACTTGCGCACTACACATGCAGTGGTGTGCTGGGTCACCACAATGCCCTTCTCGCCTAACACTATTAGATTAGCATAGAATGGTTTCCCATGGATTTCAATAGGCACATCACTGCAAAAGTGGGTGGCTCTAGTTGTATCTCCTGGGATTTGCACTAGCATGGTTTTTGACATGAGGCGGACTGGTAGACCAATCTTCTTCACACAAGGCTTGGTGACAAATGAATGTGAAGCACCAGAGTCAAACAGAACAGGTACTGGTACAGAGTTGACAGGAAACGTACCAATCACCATGCTTGGATTATCCTGAGCTTCTTCTGCGGTGACGCAATTCAGATGTCCCTTAGCAATATTCCCAGTCTTCTTCTGAGATTGTCCATGCATCATCTTGGCCACATGAGGGCGAGTAGGAGCAGTATTCTTGGTGGGACACTCCCGAGAGAAATGTCCTCCCTTGCCGCATGAGAAACATGCCCCAGATGGCTTGGGTGCAGCTGGTGCGGCACGGGTGGTTGTATTACCAGAATTCCCTCCTCCAGGACGAGGCGCATAAGGAGCAGCTCCAGAAGTCGGAGGACTTGGATAAGATGGAAAACTTGGACGAGGAGCATAGCCAGGTGTCCTGTTGAAGGGCGGCCTCGCAGGTGGGGAGCTGCGAGCCCTATTGACACTTGGCCCTCCTTGTTGCATCATCTTCCTCTTGCGGTTGTCAAAGGCTGCCTGACGGTTATGTTCCATAAGGATAGCAGCATTGGCGAGAGACTCAAGATCTTGGAAAGGAATCACCACGAGCGTGCATTGCAGCTCATCGTGTAAGCCATTGAGGAATCTCTCCTTCTTCTTTTCTTCTATGTCAACATCATTGGGAGCATACCTAGCCAGGCTAGTGAACTCATCCCAATACTTGGACACAGTCATACCACCTTGTCTGAGCTTCAGAAACTTGTCTCACATGATTCCCATAACACCATCAGGAATATGATACTTGCGAAACTTGGCCTTGAACTCCTCCCAGGTAGTGACATGATCAGCTGGTATGGAGGCACGAGTGGTCTCCCACCAAGTCCTTGCAGGACCGGCGAGAAAGTGGGAATCATAAAGGACCTTATCCTTCTCCTCGACACCAGCAACTTCCAGATTGTTGGCGATGGTGCGAAGCCAATCATCAGCATCCAGAGGTTCCACAACCCGAGAGAAGACAGGTGGGTTGGTATTCTGGAATTCCTTGAGCTTGGAGCGTGAACCATTTCCACCATTAGTCCCAATAGTGGCCAGATGTGCGAGAGTTTGGAGAGTTGCTGCGCGCTCAGCACGGACAGCCTCTCGGTCTTGCATGTACAAGGCCAGGACTTGAGCCGCAGTTGGCTCCGGCGGTGGGGGTGGATCACGCGGCATGCTGAATGAAAGAAGATGTAAGATGAAGAGGCAGATAGATGTGTTTGTCTAACATCGACAAACGAGAATTGAAGTAGATGAAAACATGGAACTTTTTAGACATGCTAGGTAATTTTATACCAGAGAAGCCAAAGCACAAACATATCATACATAACTCAGGCAGGTTCAAGCATACATAGCACTCACACAACAACATCTAGCAAACAAGTGGTTTCCGAAGAACCACACTACAAAAGCAGCGAGATGGGGTCATCGCAGCCAACTAGTACTAGGTGCTTACATAGCACAGGCTAACAACACGGCCTAATACCTAGGCGCTTCCATCATCGCCGTCGAAAAGGATCTCCTCAGGGTCCTCCTCGTCTTTGGCGTGATCATCGTCCTCTTGGTCACTCTGCTCACTCATATCCATGCCTTCGGAAGGGACATCATCATCAGGAAGAAGATCCTCATTCTCCTTGCGGAGTTCGGCGATCTCTTCCTCTAACTCCTCGATGGTCGCATCCCTTGTGGCAAGATCCTCTCTAGCCGTCTTCAGCCTGCCACGGAGTATGGCGTTGGAGTTCTTGACAGACTCGGTCTTTGCGGAGAGACGAGTACGGGCCAAACGGGTGGTCCGCAGCTTGTTCTCCAAGGTCTTGGCCTTGGCGGCGAGGTCGGCGTGAACAATCTTGAGATGGTCCAAGTTGTTCAGAGTGTAGTGCAGATAGAACTCCATGTCCTTCATGTGGGAGCACACAAGGTCACGGGGACACGGACAAGGGACTGGGAAGCCCTCACTGTCGCGCCTCCCGTGGCGCTGGAAAGGAGTATTCACCAGGCGAGCCGCATAGGTGTGAGACATGCGTGCGATAGCCAGCTCGAGCACACGGACAATCACGTCTCCCCAAGAGCGGTCAATCGCGTGGAAGACATGCACATGCTCAGATGGTGCGGTCAATGGAGAATGGAGGGTGCACTCCGCCAACCATGAAAACCCCTCAACCGAGCCAGTGATCTCCCCTCCTCTAACTTCAGGTAGTGGACGCCCAAGTATCTTGGTCATCTCCACGATCTCCTTCTCGAAATGGAACAGAGAGTCCCGAAGAAGTCCCAACTGGAGAGACTCGGTGAAGACGACGTCCATCTACACAAGTTTTTAAGTTAAAGACCAGTGTGCAAAGTTTTAGTTTTATGCAAAAGGAAACTTAATGTAGTTAACCCAGTAAGATAAAGAGAACCAAGCAAAGAGGGTTACGAGACATATCTTTGGAATATAGTCATGCTTGAGGTTTGTATAGAAGCTAAGGTAATTAACGGAGCACTAACTAACGCCCATTCTAACTAAGGTCTCCTATGGTCAGGATGGCTCTGATACCAACTCTGTGGGGACCCCAGACTAGATGTCCGAGACCGCCAATATGAATACACTCATGATCCCAGATCGACAGTCATGAGCAACATATTTAGAGACGGCACATCAGAGTTCACATCCATTACACGAATAACATAGTCTTACACAAATGGTTTATCGACCAAGTCTGAGACAACTGTCGCGCGGGACAGTGGCAAACACACATAGCATAACTGCTTTATTTTAGCGGAAGCACACACGACGAGCGGAACCCATGTCAACGCCTTAGCACCACAGGCTGCTGACCGGGAGACGTGCCTAGTAAGCGGGATCGTCAAAGTACTCCTCCTCAAAGGTATCCTCCTGAGACGGCTCCTCGAAAACTGACCAAGACAATAGCCAGGGACGAAACCAAACTTGAGTATGTTTGAATGTACTCCTGCAAGTCACCCTAAACGAAAAACCCAAAAATACAAGTATGGCAAGTGGTGGTAGGATGGCTATTTAATTAAGGGCTTGTACTATCCATGGTGAATATAAGACTCATCATGGTTGAACAATTTTATTTCTTTTGAAAACAACCTTTTAGAAAATAACCTTTCCGAACCGACATTTCTCCGGTACCTCAAAGGTACAATTATTCCCTTTCATGTACCTCCCAGGTACAACAATACAAACAAGTTTCAGCTTTTTGAAAACATTGACACAATACTAGCTACATGGCCATTCAACTGCCCATATCCGAGGGCGCGGCTATTCTGAATAGTTTTACTCTGCAGAGGTGTACAAATCCACAAGATCCATTACATCCGCCGTGAACAACCACGGACTGTCCAAGACAGTATGCAAACTTCGGAAAACTGGTCCTAACCATCCAATATATCGACGCTAGTAAATGACTACCCCTTCAATTAAGTTTGTTCTCCCCGTCACCGAGTGAGTCAGCCGTATCGATCTGGTTTCCCCTGACAACACACCGCCATGGCAGGAGACCCAACTGTTGCAACCGGTGGCGAACTTAATCCCCACACTGTGAATGTCCCGTTTCTCCCTCCTGGCGACAATTCGGTTCGGGGGACTCTAACCCCTATAGCACATTCAGGTAGACACGGACTAACATCGACAGGCAATTAGCTAGGCCCCGTACCCATATTTTGGTAATGTGGTAGTACGGCTTGGTTGTCCGGCGAAGACTAGGTTATGTGTCATTTTTGGAAAACAAGTTGAAAACATTCCTTCCTCCCTCATACAAGGTCCCACCTTTCCTCGGGGTTTTTCCAAGACTTTTTGCTTTCCAAAAACATCAAGTTAAAGTGTCCACTAAGGGACTTAAGTTGATTAAATTATGGCTCCAAGATTTCCTAAGGGCTTGGTAACACCAAGAATTTTGGAGTGGCTACGACAATTTATAAGAGCGACAAAACCATGTCTTACTTTGAAAGAAGTAACTTGAAAACACTTAAGTAAAACTTCAGAAGTAAAACATGCATGGTAAGTAAAACAGAAGCAATCATTTAGGATGGCTTGCCTTGGCCCTGGTCTTGATCAAACTCTTGAAATAAACAAGAGTTACAGAAAACCTCTTCAGGAGCAATAGTCTCTTCGTTATCTAACGTCGTAAAAAGGTAAAAAGAAAAACACTCAGTCAGAACAAGACAAAGGCAAGCACAAGCTAGTACAGCACACATACAGCAAGCATTCATCTAAAAAGAAAGACCCAAAATAACAATGCTACTTAATGCTAAAACACTCAAACAATCACCAGAAACAAGCATAGTATGACATAGTCTTATACAAGGCAAGTAGTAAGTTTATGGCATGAGTCCAGTGGGTGTACCACTCTCATACAAGGCCATAAAGAGTGATATGACTCTCTGGTCATTCACCAAAAATATTACATAGCATGGAAAATAACCTAGGAAACAAATAACAAACATGAGGTGTGAAAACAAGCATTTCTATACACATGCAAGGCATAATCTAATTATAACGTATAACTAAGCATGCAACCAGAGGCTAAACAAATAAATAACAGAGGCATATTATACATGCATGGCATGAAAACAATCATGGCATGAAAGTACATGTGGCAAACAACTCTAATAATCCAAGAAAATGGAAAATAAGCATATATAATGACATGCATGACAACCATGGCATTTTCATGAACAAGATTCAGTCTAACATGGTAGATCTATAATATAAAAATCATATAGCAGTGAAAACAACTCCTACACATGCTAGTAAGATCACACAAGGCATTCACACACTTAGCAAAATAAATAAACATGAGGTTCAAAACATGACAGAGCACTATAAAACTTGTAATGCATGCCAAAATTATTCTACAACTCAAAACATCACACAAATCTAGGATATGATAGATCTAACCATACAGAAGCACATCCAAAAGGATTTATCTCAAAAAGCATTTTCGAAAAATTCATAAAATTCATTTAGTGGCTCTCTGGTTGTTTACCATTTTGCATGTCATTTTAAATAGGAAACTCAAGTGCATCTGAGGTCAACTGCTCTAGTTAGAGATCAACAAGATATATCCAGATAGATCAACCTCACTTCCATTGGATTCCTAAATCAAAAGTTATTGCATGTTTATGTTTTCAGATAGGCTGGTTTGTAGGATTTTTCATACTCAAACCAGGGCCGCAAATGTGGATCTGCCACTTGCATGTGGTTGGGAAAACATGCAAGTACATTGGAGAAAATTGGAGTGGCCAGATTTGGAGTTTTAGTATTTTTAGAATGATTAAAGTGATTAGGAAGATTTCTGGAATTTCAAAAATGAATTAAAACGGCCAGCGCAGGCCTAGCGGGCCTTTGGCCACTGCGCGCCAGAGCGCGTTGCGCTGGGCCGGACCAGTTCGCTTGCGCGCGCGAGCGAACCGGTATGCTGCCGTTAGATCAAAAGCCAACGGCTAGGATCACATCGCAGATGGATTCAAACGGGTGCGTTGATCAACGATCGAACGGCACCCGCTGCGTCGTCCTCCTCACGACCAAAACAGAGCCACGGTGAGCTCGGGAAGAGCCTGTACGGGCAGAGGCTCACCTTGGGCTCGTTTGGAATCGATGGGTGGGGACGAGGCGGTGCAGTGAAGATGTCGCGGCCGATTAGAGGCAGCAGCGAGTCCTGGATCACCCCGTACTGCCCGTGCGCACCGAGTGGTTCCCGGCGGCGTCGAGCACGGCGGCGGCAGATCTGCAGGTCATTGAGCCAGAAATGATGTCAGGCATGCATGCCTCGATTAGGGGAAACAAATGAACTGATAATGGAGGTGGGAGAGGGAGAGATGAAGGCAGTGCGTCGGGATTTCTTCCACGGACAGAACGGCGAGATCGCGTCCATCTGGCTCTCTCAGAGAGAGCAGCAGAGAGGGGAGCGGGTGGGGGTGAGTGCGGTGGATGAGTGGTGGTGGGTGGCAAGCAAAGAGGAGCAGGGGGTACATATACAGAGGGTTTCACGGGAGGGATTTCGTTCGGGAGCTTGCCACGACTTGCAATGGCCGTGCCACCTTGCTCGAGCTTCCAGGGCACAAGCAGCACGTGTATGGGCATGCGCGAGCTGGGTGGCAACCCTACCGTGCCGGTTATGGCCCTAGGCCGTGGAGGAGATGGAGCAGGGCACGTGTGCCACTGTTCTCCGATGACAGGGTGGCCCGGCGGGGCACCATCCTTAGCACGGAGTTGCTCTCCTCCTCTGCAGTGCCCAGAGCAAAATCAGGGGCTGGAAACGAGAGAGGGGAGAGTGGTTAGATGGTTTGGCAACAGGGGATAGCACCACGATGATCAACCACACGAATTGGAGCTGAATCAAATCGGGCACACACACTGTCAGGTTTAGGTTCAGTTTCAGAAAAAAATTCAGTTAAGAATTTCTGAATTTTTCTAAGTCTGAAAACAGACAGCAGATAGGGAAAGTAGATGCTGTTTTGGAGCAGCAAATAAATTTCACATGGAAAGATGAATGTATGGTTTCAAAGAGCACATCACCTAGATTCAGAAACACATTTTTATATGAATTTAGAAATTGTGTAAGTGGATGAAAACAAGGGTGAAACAGGGGTAGTATTCTGTTTTCTTGTTTTTCCTTTTTCCTGTTTTCCAACTAGGTAGAAAAACAACCATGAAAACATAAGTTCCACTGGTTCAAAAATATTTCTTTGAACATGTTTTGCAACTCCATATCATAAAAATGGATGACAACCAAATAAATATTCAAAAAGAATTTGGATTTAAGGATAGAAATGGTGTCAAAAAGTGTATGTGATAGCTAGAAAAAGAAAAGGAAAAATCATGTTTTTCCTTAGAGTTTTCAAATTCAAATCTTGTTTTCTTTCTTGGGTGATCAAATACCAAGTTCAACAAGTTTGAAAAGTGACAAGAACAATAAGATAACCATCCTCTCTTTATTTCTCAAAGGAGACATCATATTTACATAAGGAGTTTAAAAACTCTGAAAAACAACAGGATCAACTGAAAGTTTTTGTTGGTCCCTAATTCTATGTTTTTCTCCTTACAACCTTGTCTCCAAAAAGAGGATGTGACAGCGGCCACGACGACGAGTTGGAGGATACGACGACGAGGTGGAGGATCTTGCGCTGCTGGGGTCATATGGCGGCCGCGATGATTAGGTGGAGGAGCTCGCGCTGGGAGGAGGAGACGGCACGCGGAGGGTTAAGCTGTGGGTCATGGGCACGACATGCTCCGTGTGCACGGCCCACCTCCAGGCCGCCATCTCACTGCCGCGGAACCGCCACTGTAAAGTGAGAACTGGTTGAATAAGATGCTTCTATGTTCAACACTTGAACCTACAGCTTGTAAAATTGTCGCCAATGGCATGTTGTAAAAGTACTAATTATGAGTTCATGGATTTTAATTTGTATTAGATTCCCAGAATTTTAACCATCGGGTACGCATCTGTTGTTCTTAATAATCTTCACTGATTTATTTTATCACTCTTTGACGTTGCCCATTGGGCTGTAACGTGAGTTCCTGGTTCAAATAAATGACGAGTACGAGTCCAGCACGACTTCCTGGTTTGAATCAAAATGGAGTACGAGTCCGACTCCTACTTTGCTATTTGCGTGAGTCAAATACTCGAGACTTGAGTTCCTTGAATGTGTATATATATGCATGAGAGGGCTGTGAGGGCTGCAATATCGTTCCGTGAGGGTTTACAATACAACGTCAATAGATCGGCCAGCTCCAAATCCACAGGGCAATCGCCAGACATAGTATTAAAAAACCGTGAGTCCAATACCCCTCGCGGCAACGTCTTCCAATTCAAACCCTGGTGATGGCAGAGCAAAGGCAACCGGTTCTAAATACTTCAGAAGATATAAATGAAGCAAGACGTGAACGTGATAGAGCTCGGCGGAATAATTTGACAGCCGAGAAAAAGGAGGAGATCAATGCACGTAGAAGAGCTGCATGGCAAAAGAAAACACAAGATGAAAGGAACATACGACGAAGGGCTAATAGGAAAAATATATCCATGGAAGAAAAGCAAGTGGAGATTGCACGACGACGCACATCTAGGCAAAGCAAATCTGAAGAGGAGAAGGCAAACCTGCTAGCTAAGCACAAGGAAAACGCTGCAGCTAAGAGGAACACCCCGTGCGCTCAATCCATCGCGATGATGTGCCCAAATGTATCAACTTTACCAACGATAAATCTGACATCGAGCACACATGGATCACCCGCCAGAGACGGAATTGCTTCACCTTCAACAGGAACGCCAGAGTATACCATCAGAACAGATGGTAACACATGGACATTTACTTCTTTATTATTTATATGTCATGGCACATTAATGCATCATACTTACTAGATCGAGAATGTTGTAGGTGACATGGAGGCCATCCTTAGTGGTATCATAGACGATAATAACATACCCAACAACCTCATGGACGAGGAGTGCTACATGTATGCCAGTGAAGGTATGCCCTCCTTTCAATTGTCCACCTCGGCTACGAGTAAAATATGAACATAATGATGTGACATCCTATTGAATGTAGGTTTCGACGATGACGGTGTGGACCTCGATACACCGATAAACACATCCGACGAGGATGATATTGATCCTTTCGACTTCGTGTACTCGAACCTTCCAAAAAACACGCACATACTAGATCAAGTCCCTGACTGCACACACTGCCATGCCAAGAAGTTTGAGCACGAGACCCCCGGTTTCTGCTGTCGAAACGGACAGATCGAGCTGACTGAACCAGAGCCTATCCCGGAGCTGATGAGGCTATGGTCTTACACTGACGCAGAATGTCGACATTTTCGAGAGAGCATACGATTCTTCAACGGTCACTTCTCCTTCACAACTCTTGGTGTAAGTCTCGACAATGATTGCACGAATATGAGATCCGGGGTGTACACATTCCGGGCGCAAGGCTCTCTGTACCACAAAGTGCATTCGTTCGGACCAGGCTCTCGACCGGAACATCTACAACTATATTTCTATGACGATGATACAAGCCTGGTCCATCGGAAGGAAGCCACCAAGGAACTAGACCAAGATGTTGTGTCGTAAGGTTGTAGACATAATGAGAGAAAACCCATACTCTAAACAGTTTAGGAGTTTGGGGGGCCATAAGGATAATCTCGAGGACTACCGTATAGAACTTAACACCGACAAGAAGTTAGATCAGCGGAGATACAACACACCATCGTCATCTGAGGTGGCTGCGATTTAGGTTCAGGGAAGCAATCCTGAAAAAAGGTTCAAGCGCAGCATTACCCTCTACGGTAACAATAACGAAAAACATAGTATACAGGCCACACAAGGATGCTATGACCCACTCTCGTACCCCCTCTTCTTCCCAAAGGGGGAGCTCGGTTGGCATCCGAATATACCTAAACGTAATAAGTCTTGGAACCTTGCGCAGCTACCAAGAGCAGAGCGTGAAGACGATCCAGGTTCGGTTATATCACATACTTCTGCATTTATGTGTTTATATCCTTCTCGTTTGTCTCATAACCTTTTATTTTCTACCACAGAGGGGGGTGGCAGTTTATGCGTCTCCGTCAGGGACTACTACTGTTACCGTCTACAGACTCGTCCTTCTATATTCAACCCCATACTACATGGAGGATGACTATTACAACAATGGGCGGTGGACATGTACGTAAAGATCGAGGGCTGCAGGTTGAATTGGTTCAGAAAGCACCAGCCAGAGATACGTGCCGATCTATATAAGGGCATTGTCGACAGTATTACAGCCGGAGAGACTAGACCAAGCGCTATTGGCACAAGGATTGTTCTCCCCTGGAACTTCCATGGGTGCTTTCGAGACATGAAGCGGAGGCATATGGACGCCATGGCATTGGTACAGACGTATGGCAAGCCTGACATCTTTCTTACTATGACCTGCAACCCAAACTGGCAGGAGATACAAGATGCCCAGCTTCCAGGCCAAACACCCCAGGACCGGCCAGATATTGTGGCCCGAGTGTTTAGGGCCAAGCTGGAGACGATGAAAGACATGCTAACTAAGAAGAATATATTAGGAGTTGTGAAGGCGTACGTCTACGTGGTTGAGTTCCAGAAAAGGGGTCTCCCGCATGCGCATTTCCTACTGATCATGGATTCCAACTATAAGCTCGTTGTGCCAGAGCCAATATGACCGTCTCATATCCGCTGAGCTCTCAGACAAGGATAAATACCCGAAGCTATACAACATGGTCGTGAAGCATATGATGCATGGCCCATGCGGTGTCCTAAAGAGAAACAACGTGTGCATGCAAGATGGGTCGTGCAAGTGTAGGTACCCACGGGCGTTCAACAATACCACAATACAGGGGAAGGACTCATACCCCATTTATCGGAGACGGAAGGACAGACGTTCTGCGAAGGTCCGCGATGCGACGCTCGACAATAGATGGGTTGTTCCTTACAACCCTCACCTCCTGCAGATGTTCAACTGCCACATAAACGTGGAGGTGTGCTCCAGCATAAAGGCTGTCAAGTACCTGTATAAGTACATATACAAGGGCCACGATCAGACTTCATTCAACATTGACAAGCCCGACGCCGATGGTAACATAGACGAGATCAAGAGATACATTGACGCAAGATGGGTTACTCCACCTGAAGCCATGTGGAGGATATTCGGCTTCAAGCTATGTGAGTGCCACCCGTCCGTACTACAGCTGCCGCTTCATCTCCCAAATATGCAAAGAGTCACGTTCAAAGCGGGAGACAACCTGAACGATGTCGCTGCCCAGGAGCACATATCCATGCTAACAGAGTATTTTGTGGCTAACCAAAAGCACGAGTGGGCTCGAGATATTCTCTATAGGGATTTTCCAGGAAGGTTCACATGGCAACCAACAAAGTACTGGAAGCAAAGAAAAAGGGATCACCAAGTAGGTCGAATCGTGACAGCTAATCCCGCTGATGGGGAGTGCTACTTTCTTAGGGTGCTTCTCAACCATGTACCAGGCTCGACGTCCTTCGAAGACCTGAAAACCGTTGATGGCGTGCTATGTGATACATTTCGTGAGGCCGTGGAGAGGAGGGGTCTAATTGAGGCTGACAACACGCTCAATGAGTGTCTTATTGAGTCAGAGAAGTTCGCCATGCCATCCTCACTCAGGAGGCTCTTCGCAACGATCTTGGTATTTTGTGAGCCTGGTGATGTGCGCGGTCTTTGGGACCGACACCTTGAGGCGATGTCTGATGACTACCAGAGGAACCACACGTGTCCAAAAGCGGTGGAGCAAATGGTGTTGCTAGATATCAGGGGCATGCTACAATCCATGGGAAAATACATAGGATCGTTCTGTAACATCCCAAGTATGAAAACCACCCCTAGAATGTTTGTTTCTTGTTTAATTATTGTTTTGAATCATGTCATCATACTCATTACCTTTGTTTGCATTTGTTTTCATTTTGTTCCCATCTGTTTTCCTTTGTTTTCACAATTGAAATTCAAACAACCTTCAAATGTTTTGTTCATACTTGTTATGTTACAACTTTCCAAATAAAAGGTTCAAATAAAACATCCATTTGTTTCCATGAAAAATAAAAAGCTCAACTATTAATTTGTTCTTTAATAATCCACTTAATTCAAATTGCATTCAAAATTCAAACCACATTTTCCAAACAGCAACCATTTGTAAAGTATGGAAATTCAAATCACTCCAAATCTATTGTTTCAAATAAACATGAATTTTAAAAGGCTTTTAAATTGTTTAGGTTCAATAAATCACTTAATTCAAATATTCAATTAAATTCATTTATTTTTCCAAACAGCAACAGGAATCAAATTTTTTGAAAACCAAAAACTTTGCAATGTTGCTGATGCAATAAACATCCTATAAAAATTTATCACTAAATTTTCCTAACCCAAAAACCTATCTCTTTCTTCCTATTTCTATTTCAGCAAAAAAAAAGTAACAGAACAAAAAAAAATAGAAACAAGAGAGAGTGGGGCAGTGGGCTGCGCCCACTAGCCAGGCCCAGCCCACCTTTCGGCCCGGTACCCCTTCGGGGTCTTCTTCTAGCTGTACGGCGCGCATCCGCCGTAGCCACGTCGACGGCGCGCGCAGCAGATGGCCGTGCGCAGCCCCTGCGCCCTATAAACCTACCCTCCGAGCCCCCTAGCTAGCCCTAGACCCCTACCACTCCTTCTCCCTCGCAGAGCGCCGCCGTTCCCTCTCTCTGCCACGATCTCCATCTCTCTGAACCTCACCCCGATCGCCAACTCTCTGAATCCATGGCGATCGTCGCCGTTGCCACCCTCCTCCTCCCTGGCTGACCGCGGGGATCAAACCGCCGTAGCGTCCTCGAGCTCATCGACACCCCCACGACGTCTTGGAGCAACTACAACGCCGCCGCCATATTCACTGTTGCCGCCGGCGACGACGTTCTGCACCGAGTCGCTGCCTCACCTGCAAACGAGGGTGAGCACGCCACCTTCCCTCTCCTCCTTCCTCTCTTGCGCAAGCACACGCACGCGCACACCGCAGCACCACACCAGCACGCATGAGCAGCACGGCAACCGCAGCGCGGCAGCAGATCGCCGCCGGCCAGCGAGCCCCTGTCGAAAATTCAGAAGGACCTGCAGAAAATTCAGTTAGCGCACGAACTGAAGAATAACCTCACTCCGTCCCCTATACTGACAAGAACCAATCGCACACCGTAGTGGTAACGCACCACTGCTCGCCCTTCCGCAGCGCGGGATCGAGCCCTGCGCTCGCGATTAAAACCCCAACTTTTTTCGCGCAAGCAACTGACAGGCAGGGGCCACCTGCCAGTGGCCTGTGCTGCCACGCGTGCGCACACGCAGGCCACGCTGGCCAGGGCCCCCTCGTCAGTGGCTAGGGCTAGCCACTACGAGGTAGAAAACGTTCTGCCCCAGTTTTTCTTTTAAATTTAAATCCTTTTCTTTTACAGATTGGTCCTTAATTTTAAAATGCTAATAACTTTTAATTTCTAAATCCAACTAATGCAAATAAAATATGTACACTGCACCAAATTTAATTATCTATCTATTTAAACCATTTGTATTCTGTTTTGAACATTTCAAATGTATTCAAATTTCAAATTCAAACAAATCATCTTAATTTTGGTTAATTCCATAAATAATTCAAACTTAATTCAAATCACACAAAAAAAATATGTTTTCCATGCCATTTTGAACCACCTTTTCAAATATAAATTTTGTTTCATGATTTGAATAATTTAAATTGCTTAAATAATTTAAACCTTGTTTAAATCATTTAAATTTGCTAAATTCATAACTTGCTCAAATTAAATTGTTTTTGAACATATAAAATATGTTTTCAAACTAGAAAAGTATAACCTTTTCAAATATGAATTTGAATTTATGTTTTGAACAAATAAAATTCAAACAATATTCATACTTGAATTAAATTCAATTAAATCTTGTTTAAACTTGTTTAATTCATAATTAAATCATTGTAATTCCTTTTTCAATAATTGAAACATGTAATCCACCAAACATTTTGTGTTATTTTAAAATATGAACTTTGTTATCTGTTTTGAACAATTTAAATTGGTGAAAACAACAAATACTTGTGTAACACCCTTAAGGAACCAAAATTCCTTAACTTAATAACTAAAATCCTTAACTTGGTAAACCTTAATTCAATTTGTTCCTATTCTTGTTTTCTTTTTGTTTTCCTCATCCATGCATCATGCTAATTCACTTACACATGTTGTTTAGTTGTAAAACAATTATTTCAACCATAATTCATGGGCTTGTCATATGCAATCCAAATTGCATGTGGGTCCATTTATTTATGTTATGTTACCATGTCAACTAGTTTATTTCTATGCATCAATTAAATGGTCATGCATCATCCCATGATTGTGCACTATGCCATGTTATTGATTGTTTATCTCTCTGCGTTGTTTGTTTGCTTCTTCTCGGATAGACGTCGACGTTGAGACAGACGGTACTTACGACACCCCTTCTGAGGATCTAGCTCAGTACCAGGCTGCTGAGTTTGCAGGCAAGTATTCACTCACATGAACCATTGTGTTCCTTTCAACATTGGATACCGATACTTTTCGTTGTATATTCTGCTAGCCATATGAATAGTTGCTTCTGTTACGAACCTATCACATGTTATCCTTTAACCCTGATATAGCCTCACCTCCACACCTATACCCCATTGCTTGTTGCCCGTGTCTTACTAGCATGCTTAGGGTTGTTTTGCTCGAGTCTGTTACCCGTTACTTTCTGTTACTATATTTCTATTATGTTCTGGGGCTCGATGTCAAACAACAACCTGTTAATTTTGAGGTAATAATAATTTGCTGATAAGGCACCGGCAGGAGGCCCGGCGTGGTTTTGAGGCCTGCTAGTGTCGACCCTAATTAGGAAAAGGGTCTTGTCTACTGATCCATGATGAGCGCACTAACCGCATGTGGGAAGCGTGTATGGGCACCCCCCTCAATTTGATTCGATTCGCATCTCGTCCAAATCGCCACACTTAGTTCGGGCTTTCCATTTGATGCACTCATATGCAGGTACGAACCCGAGGCCAGGGTGGAACTTTTGTAGTCGGCATTTAGGGCGGCGTGGTCTTAGAGTGCTATGAGGGTCCCCTTTTCTTCGTGGGGCTCGATTAGCCACGCACGCACAACACGTGGTTCTTTGGGCTTGATGCGAAGAAGAGTTGAGTTGTGTAGAGTGCCTCGCTTGGTGGGTTTGATTCCCGTCTGGCGGGATATTCTTACGTGTACGGCCAAATTGGTGCACCCCTGCAGGGATAAATCTTCTCGAGAAGCCGTGTTTTCCGCGGTTATGGATGACTTGGTGAAAGTACTGGCTAACAAGTACTCAGAACAACTTACACCTAACTAATGATAACTTGACTAGTAATAGTCTTATTGACACAATAACTTGACCCATCATTAATCCAACTGTGTGAGTTATCCTCGGATTGCTTCTTTGGATAAGGGGCGAGATCCAGGATGGGTTTGTTTAGAGTTAGTTGTAGTTGGTTACGATACGCTATCTTATCTCCTTTCTGTTAGCCGGAAGTTATATCATGTACATGTAGTTGGTTAGTGCAGCCAGCTGCCGCATCTTTTGTATCCCCTTTCTTCCGTTGAACCCAAAGCATCTGTGCTTGGTGTTGACGGGTTACACTTTGGTGAACTGTGAGTCTTGCTTGCCAGTACGTTGTTGTACTGACCCCTTTGGGGCTGTGGTTTCCGCAGACTACGCTTACGATGATCCCCGCGATGGCTACTACGTGGAGTTTGACGAGGCTGCTGACGAGTAGATAGCGGACCCGGGCAGGATCCGAGACTACGTGGATGGGCTCCGTTTTCCTTTTCATTCCCGGCTTCTTAAGCCTATTTGGATTTGTCTGTACTCAGACCTTTTGAATGCTTCCGCTGTGATGTAATGATGACATGTTGGGACATGTGTCCTCTGGATGATTGTATTTGCTATCTCTGCTCTAGTGAGAGCTATTTGCAACTTATTTCTATTTATTTGTGTCTTAGAGATCTGTTGTGCTATCATTTTGTTAAACGCCGTTGACGTACCATGTGTGTATGGTATGAAGTACGGCAATGGTAGTATCCTGATTTCTATGGGATGGTTTACGTAGACGATGAACAGTAGGGGTTGGTTGTCACACATACGTGTGTTGGCCTACTCGTAAGAGATGCGGGTGCCGGTAAGCCCCGTAATCCAATCAACTACTGTTTAACGGAACTGCGAGTATCCTCTAGAAGTCCGGGTGCGACAAATGGTATCAGAGCCTGTCTGCCTGTAGGATCCCTTTTACTGGTCGCAGTTGAGTCTAGAAACTATTTTTGTAGCTATATAGGAAAAATGAAACGTGAGAGTAGGAATTCTGCCATTTTATTTCTTTCCCCACCCACCCTCCCTTTTCTGGTAAGGAAGTGCAACGTGTTTTCCCTTCTCATCTAAACTTTCAAGTTAGGTTTTCACGGATCCTGGTTTCTCTAGGATAGTTATATCTACTAGACCATAGGAATGGAGGTGGTTGTGACATGATTTATCATGTTGCCTACTCACGATTGAGAACGGAGGCGTGTAAGCCCCGGAAGCAGATCCTCTATCCCTTAAGCAGTAGATATTGATCCTTTAGAAGCCCGGATGGGTTTTTCAGTAGTACCTCAGGAGTTTTTGGTCTCGTGTTTCCCGTTGTTGCTTCGATATCCTGTTCTTCTCAACATCCTTTTCGTCCGTTGAAACCTTGTTGTTGCTTTCCACTTCAGTTCTCTACCGGCGTCTAATCAAAACTTCCCCGATCATCTGCAGATGGATCTCAGGTTCTACCCGCAGGTGGTTCGGATGACTCGTTGCGAGAGCACCGCCGGTTATCCGGAGATGCTGAGAGACATGGTCACTTATCTGGGGTTCCGTTGGGCACCAGAGTACCAGGTCTACGAGCAGCAACGAGAGTTTGACCAGACCTACTACCAGGCTATCGTCTACATTCTGTCAGATGATGGCATGAGCGTGGTCCACCGCTACGAGGCAGTAGGTTCCACAATGGATATGGCCGTGCAGCAGGCAGCTTATGTGAGTCTCACCGTCCTTCGTGCTGACTACTGGGGATTTGACGATTCCATCTATCGCCACATCCCCCGTGGTTACATCACTTCGGAGGGAGCTCACTTCACTCTCTACGACAACTTGGATGTTTATGAGCATGATAACTCCAGGCTGCACACCACCGCTCAGTTTGTGTGGCACAGTGACGCAGTTGCCCGCACACTTTCTCAGGAGTTGGCTTCGGTCAGAGAGCAGCTCTACCTTGCTTTGACTCGTCTGGCGACGTACACCACAGACTTTGTTGGAGACGAGCGCTTTGCACGTTTCGAGCAGCCAGTTGGTCGTCCTCTGCCAGATGCTGGAGGTTACGAGCCGATCAGAGGTCCACTCCTCAACCTTGGTGCTGGTTACACTGGGATTCCCTGCTTTGGAGCACAGGGAGCCGATGCTAGGTACTTCACCACACCGAGAGTCGGGCTCAGACCACGTCAGATCTACGTGGATCGTCGTTCTACCTACTTTCGTGGGCGTCCTACTCACCGTACCTCTCGTCGTACTACTCACCGCCGTCCTGCGTGATGAGCATGGGAGTACCGATGTATCCATTCTTAGCTATGTTTAGTTATCCTTTGGCATTCGAACCATTTATGGTGTGTTGGATATTCTGATGTATTTTAACATGTGATGATGTACCTGTTGGTTATCTATTCATGCGTCGGAATAATCTCTCTTTCGGTTGTCAAGTCTATCCTTTTCTGTTGTTGTGCTAAAATGCATTTCCATTCAGGATGCCGCCAACAAGGAACACCCCGCCTGAGCCACCGCCAATCACGGAGCTGTTGACTTAGATGACTCAAGTCGTGACGCAAATGGCCCAGTTCCAGGCTAATCAGCACAACAACCAGACCGCTCCACGAGTCAGTATCAAGGAGTTTCTGAGTCTAGGCCCGAGAGCTTTCGTGGCAACACGCGAGCCTCTGGATGCTGATGACTGGATCCGTGAGATAGCCAAGGCTCTGGAAATTGCTCACGTTGCTGAGGAAGACAAGGTCAAGTATGCCTCCTATCTGCTGAAGGGTCAAGCAGCTACTTGGTGGGAGAACTACCAGACCATGAGAGCTGGATACCCAATCACCTGGGGTTGTTTCAAGGAAGCTTTCCTGAAGCACCACATTCCAGATGGTCTCATGGAAAGGATGCGTGAGGAGTTTTTCTCTCTCAAGCAAGGCAAGCTGGACGTCATCGGCTATCAGAGTGAGTTCAATCGCCTCGCTCGATACGCTGGTGATGAGGTGTCCACTGAGGCTAAGAAGATGGCAAGGTTCCGCAGAGGTTTTAACCCGGAGCTCAAGTACGCCCTCACCAACATAAAGACCAAAGACTTCGAGGAGCTCGTTAACACCGTGCTCAATGAAGAAAATGGGGGCAAGGCGTTCGAGGAGTCTCGCAAGCACTCGCGTGAGGGTGGTTCCTCCTCCAACATGACCACCCCTCCACAGAAGCGCCGCATCTGGGTGCCAAATGGTGCTGTCACTAGGGCTCCATATGCCCAAGCTTCTCCAGGCTTTGCTCCCCGCCCACCCAACCCATCTCAGATGCATGGTCAGAGGTTTTCAATGGGGCAGCCAAGGCCAGATCCTCCTCGTGTCGTCACTTGCTTCAAGTGCAAGAAGACGGGGCACTACGTTGACAAGTGCACTCAGAGGCAGCTACCTCCACCACCTCCTCGTCCCAACACCAACCAGGCAATGGTGCGTGCTCCCCCGGCTAAAGCCTTCAACTCCAACAACATGCATGTCGGGAGGACCACAAGGGTGAATCATATCAAGGTCGACAAAGCTGAGGAATCTCCTGACGTCGTTCTCGGTACATTCCCTGTAAACTCTAATCCAGCTAAAGTGTTGTTTGATACCGGAGCATCGCATTCTTTCGTGTCAAAGATCTTTGCGACAGCAATTAAGCTCCCCTTTGTTGGTTTGGGTTCCCCGCTAGTAGTAAACTCCCCTGGAGCAACTATGCAAACTTCCAAGATCAGTCATGAAAATCAGATCCTAATTGGAGGTCACATATTCCTTGCTTCTCTCATACTGCTTGGCAATTCTGACATTGATGTCATTCTTGGCATGGATTGGTTGAAGGCCAATAAAGCTGCGATTGACTGTGCCCAGAAGTCAATAACTCTGTTCCACCCTTCTGGCCAGATAGTCTATTCTCCAAATGAATCAAGTTCTGTTCAGCTTTACACCCTCGATGCTAAACCTCTACCTGATGGGGGGATAATAACCCGGTAGGCCAACTCCAAGGTGTAATCCGGCCCAAAGGACGCTACGCAAGATCCGGCTGAGGATAAAGGAACTTCTAGAAGGCCCAAGTTTGTAGGCCTGGTAATCCGGATTGTGGGTTACGGTAAGGAAAGCTAGGGTTTTGTATGCGGTGTCCGGGTAGGATTCAGGGTACGCCTTGGATGGCAAGCCAAGGGGCTCGGGTGCTTTATAAACCGATCCCTAGGCCTAGTTTAGAGAGATCCAAGAGTTCTAGCAATATCGCTTGATATCGAGCATCCAGTGTACCCCGAGAGTTGAGTTAATATATCGAGATCGGAGACTCGGTGACTTGATTGCCGGCTACCAGATCGAATACCATTATGTTTTCCTTTGAGCTAAACCCTCTCCCAAACGCCTGTGTCGTCTTGCCCCAAGATCAGTTACCCCCGGTAACGTCTGCCGTGATTATCCCACGACAGTTGGCGCCCACCGTGGGGCCTGCGTCCAAAGGTGTTTACATCACGGGAGAAGCTCGGAAGAATATGGAGAATCTAGTCATCAGCGAGGTCTACATCAACCACGAAGGAGAGAAGATGGTGGACGATTCCGGCTGGGGGCCAGAGTCGGATCACCTCGCATCCGGATCTATCGTGACAATCGGCCAGATCAGCATCTTCATCGGTATGGTACGTACATCTGGTTTTAAAGGACAATATCATGTGCATACTACAGGAACTTCCAATAGGGACAAAAAGATATTGAAGCAAGCGGTAAATTCGGTTTCCTCGGCTGTCCTGGGATACCTGAGATGGTCAGAACAAGATGTAACATGGAGCAGAAGAGATCACCTGGAAAGGATAGAACACCCGGGAGTCTTAGCATTGGTAGTTGCACCACAGGTCAATGGTTACGAGTTGAAAAAGGTCATGATGGATGGCGGGAGTAGTATCAATATTCTGTATTGGGAAACCTTTTTACGCATGGGTCTCAAGGAATCTCAGCTACAGAAAAGTTCAACAATTTTTCATGGGATAGTGCCGGGTCACTCAGCGTGCCCCGAGGGAAAAATCGCATTGGAGGTAGCTTTTGGAGAATCAAAGGATAATTATCGAGTTGAGTGGCTCACCTTCGAGGTGGTCAAATTGCGCAGTCCTTATCACGCGCAATTCGGAAGGCCGGCTTATGCTAAGTTCATGGCTAGGCCGTGTTACGTGTACCTACAGCTAAAGATACCGGGTCCTAGGCAGACCATCACCATACATGGAAGCCGGGATATAGCAGCGGAGTGCGATGAAGGAGATTCAGTAATGGCCGAGCAAGCTTGTAGAAAAGAGGAACTCAAGTATTACCGGTCTCAAGTAGACCCGGATGACAGAACAGCATTGAAAAGGCCGAATACCGAGGACGAGAGAGCAAAATTCAAGGCAGCACAGGACACCAAGATGATAGCTTTTGTTGAAGGTGACCCCACTAAGCAATTTACTATAGGGTCTAACTTGGACAGCGAGCAGGAGAAGGCACTTGTGGAGTTTATTCGTTCAAATGCGGACGTATTCGCCTGGACGCCTAGCGACATGCCGGGTATCCCTACAGAGTTGGCAGAGCATAGTTTGCACGTAGATCCCAAGTCCAGGCCGGTGAAGCAGGGCTTGAGGAAGATGAATGAGGAAAGAAGGAAAGCTATAGGAGAAGAAATCGCACGGCTGCTGACAGCCGGCTTTATCATGGAAGTATTTCACCCGGATTGGTTAGCAAATCCAGTTCTCGTGATGAAAAAGACCAACGAGTGGAGAATGTGCATTGATTTTACGAGTCTCAACAAGCATTGCGCAAAGGATCCGTTCGCACTACCAAGGATAGATCAGATCATAGACGCGGTGGCTGGAAGTGACCTATTATGCTTTCTGGACGCATATTCCGGGTATCATCAGATTAAGCTCAAGAGGGAGGATTGGGAGAAAACATCATTTTATAACCCCTTTTGGGGCCTTCTGTTACAAAACCATGACGTTTGGATTGAAGAACGCTGGCGCAACTTATCAACGGTGCATTCAGAAGTGCTTCGAGGACCAAATTGGACGCAACGTCCACGCTTATGTGGATGATGTGGTTATCAAGACCAGGAAGGCGGAGACGTTTATCGATGATCTAAAGGAGACGTTCAAGAACTTGAGGAGGTATCAGATGAAGCTTAACCCGACAAAGTGCATGTTTGGAGTTCCAGCCGGGAAATTACTCGGCTTTATCGTTTCCGAGAGAGGAATTGAGGCAAACCCGGACAAAATTAAAGCTATCCAGATTCTGAAAAAGCCGGAAAATTTGAAGCACGTTCAAAAGCTCACGGGCTGCGTAGCAGCCTTGAGCCGATTCATATCCAGACTCGGAGAAAAAGCCATACCCTTGTACCGGCTCTTGAGGAAATCCGATAAATTCGTATGGGATCAAGAGGCGGACGAGGCATTTGAGGCACTAAAGAAGCAGTTATCTGAAGCACCAGTACTAGCGGCCCCGGGTCCTACAGAACCTATGTTGCTATACATAGCAGCTGGCCCTCGAGCCGTCAGTGCAGTAGTTGTCGTGGAGCGTAAAGAGGATGGGAAAGGTTACCCGGTCCAGAGACCGGTTTATTACGTCAGCGAGGTATTATCATAGGCAAAGCAGCGTTATCCGCATTGGCAAAAACTGGTGTTCGGGGTCTTTATGGCCAGCCGAAAACTGAAACCGTATTTCCAAGAACACCCCATAACAGTGGTTAGTTCAATACCAATGTCGGATATCATCAGAAACTCGGACGCGACAGGAAGAATAGCCAAATGGGCGATAGAGATGGGGGATTATCACATCAACTACGAGCCCAGGTCAGCAATTAAATCTCAAGCTTTGGTCGATTTCGTTAATGATTGGACACACACAGGCATGACCACCACGGCTCCAAGCTCTGAGTCTTGGATCATGCACTTCGATGGGTCAAAGCAATACGAGGGATCAGGAGCCGGAGTGGTGCTGACATCACCTAAAGGAGACAAATTGAGTTACGTACTACAGATTCACTTTGATTGTTCCAACAACGTGGCCGAATATGAGGCCCTATTGCATGGCTTAAAGGTAGCCAAGGAGATGAACATTAAGAGGATACGATGCTTTGGAGATTTGGACCTTGTGGTACAGCAGGTATCAGGAACTTGGGATAGAAAGGACGCAACTATGGCAGCATACCGCAGAGAAGTTGATAGGGTTGCAGGATGTTTTTCTGGGTATGAGGTGGAGCACATAGACAGGAGAAAGAATGAGGCAGCAGACGCCCTGGCTAGACTCGGCTCGCACAGAGAGCCGGTTCCACCCAACGTTTTCCTGGACGAATTATGGCGACCATCAGTTAAAGCCGAGTCTGAAGAAGAACTGGCAAATCAAGACCCGGATTTGGAGCTCGTGGCCACTATGCGCGTTGTTCCCGAGTGGACAGAACCGTTTTTGGCCTACCTATCACGAGGCGAGTTACCACAGCAGGAGGTGTTAGCAAGGCAAATTTTGAGGCGAGCAAAGGGATATTCTATCATTAATGGGGAGTTGTACAAGAGAAGTGCAGCTGGAGTCTTTTTGCGCTGCGTAGCACCAGAAGAAGGCCGACAGATTCTCAAGGAAATCCATGAAGGTGATTGTGGGCATCATGCATCCACAAGATCCCTTGTGGCCAAAGCTTATAGACACGGATTTTTCTGGCTCACGGCTCTAGCAGATGCGGAACGCTTAGTGGCAAGGTGTGACGGATGTCAAAGGTACGCCACTAGTAGAGAAGTGCCTTTATATGGAACAGATTCTGTGGCGCATGGCTTCTTGGTGCGACACAGAAATATATTTCTGTGGCGCACGGGTGGGCATGCGCCACAGAAAAGAGACATTCTGTGGCGCACGGGACCGTGGTGCACCACAGAAAAGAGGAATTCTGTGGCGCACGGGATGGGGGTGCGCCACAGAAATTAGCTGGGGGCCACACCAATAATTGCCACACTCCCTTTCTGTGGCGCATGGTAGTTAGTGCGCCACAGAAATATGACATTTCTGTGGCGCACCACTGCCAGGTGCGCCACAGAATTCCCATCCGAAAAAATTATGCCCTCACGCACCAACTCCACCCCCCCCCCCCGGGAACGCCTTTTCTAGTTTTTGACGGAAGAGTTGGAGGTCTAAAAAGCATCAAAAAATAAATCCCTTATAGATGCACGGAGAGTTTAATGTCTACTTTTTAATCATATTTTGAAATATGAATTTCGACTTTCTGAGCAAAAGTTTTATAAAAAAAGTAAAATGGCCATAACTTTTGCATACGATGTCGAAAAAAAATGATCAAGATATTAAAAAAAAACTAGAGAGAAAAAGGAACCCAACCTCACTCGCCTTCGGCCTGTGAGCTTTTTTTAGAATCGCCAAATTCCAAAAGGAACAAAAGTTATGGCCATTTTAAGATTTTGACTAGAAAATTAAAAAAAAAAATTCTGTGGCGCACCAAGGGGGGGTGCGCCACAGAATGTTGAGGCAGGATTCGAAATTTGCCTTCTTTTCTTCCTCTTCTTCCCTCTCCCCTCCACTTCTTCCCTTCTCTCCTCCACTTCTCCTCCACTTCTCATCTTCTATCTCTCCTCTCCTCTCCTCCTCCATCACCACCACCACCACCACCACCACCACCACCACCTCTCCTCCTCCTCCTCCACCACCACCACCACCCCTCCTCCTCCACCACCACCACCACCACCACCCTCCTCCTCCTCCTCCACCACCTCCGGCGAGCTCCTCCTCCTCCTCCTCCTCCACCACCACCACCACCACCACCCTCCTCCTCCTCCTCCACCACCTCCGGCGAGCTTCTCCTCCTCCTCCTCCTCCTCCTCCACCACCACCACCACCACCACCTCCGGCGAGCTCCTCCTCCTCCTCCTCCTCCTCCTCCACCACCACCTCTCCTCCTCCTCCTCCTCCTCCTCCACCACCACCACCACCACCACCACCACCACCTCCGGCGAGCTTCTCCTTCTCCTCGCCACCAACTCCGGTGACCCCCATCCTCCACCGACCAACTCCGGCGAGCATCCGACGAAATCCGGCGAAATTTCGAAATTTCGAAAATTTCCCGCGGCCAGATCTGGCCGCCTTCTTTTTTGAAATTCAAAAAAAAATTCTGTGGCGCACCCCCCCCTTGGTGCGCCACAGAATTGCAAATTTCTGTGGCGCACGGCTGAGGTGCGCCACAGAATTGACATTTCTGTGGCGCACGGCCTCGGTGCGCCACAGAAAAAAATTCTGTGGCGTGAATTCTGTGGCGCACCCCTCTGGCCCCTAGGTGCGCCATAGAATACCATTTTGGTGCGCCACAGAAAGGCATTTTGGTGCGCTCGCCAAACCCACGTGCCGGCTATGGAATTGCGGACTATTCCGTTAACTTGGCCGTTCGCTGTTTGGGGTATGGACATGGTTGGTCCCTTTCACATGTCGCCTTGCAAGAAGACACATCTTTTGGTGGCCATTGATAAGTTTACCAAATGGGTAGAGGTTATGCCAGTTACCAATTGTGAAGCAGTTACAGCAGTCAAGTTCCTGAAAAGAATTATCTATCGGTTCGGGTATCCCCACAGCATAATTACCGACAATGGAACCAACATGTCCCTTGGCGCGATGGAGAAGTTTTGTGGCAACAATGGAATCCGGCTTGACGTAGCATCAGTGGCTCATCCGCAGGCCAATGGACAAGTGGAGAGGGCAAACCAAGAGTTACTTCGTGGACTAAAACCACGACTGCGAGTCCCTTGCATCAGGGCTGCGGGTGCATGGGTTGAAGAACTACCTTCTGTGGTTTGGGGTATAAATACTGTCACATCCCAGTTTTTGGACTCTTGGACTGTGCTAAAAAAGACAACTATTAGGGCCAACAAATTATTTTTATAACCACATGATGGTGTGAAATAACTTGTGTTATGATCTTAATCATATTTGCAACATAAGTTTTGTTTCATTATAAAACCAACACCATATGTTTCTGAAAAATATTCCTGATATTTTTCCTAATGTTTTCTTATTATTACTTGAGTGGATTTTTATTCCAATACTTGGATCATTCTTGTTTGCATCTTAAAACAAACTTTTAACCTTGTTGGATCCAAGAAAACAAGTTTCCAAAATGATCTATGAAAGTTTTCTTTTAACTTTCCTATAGAAAACAATTCCTGAAAATAAAGCCAAGTACCTGTTTTCTACCATTGTCTTCACCAAGCTATAAATTGTTATATTATGGTTTCTTGACTTTTAATTCATCCTTGATATATGTACTACAAACCCATAAGCTCACTTTTATTTTTGGATAAATAAAAACTATCTTTTGCTTGTTGTTTTTGTGGTATAAAATTAAGGCAGAATAAGGCAGTTTTGAGAAACAGATAAAAACAGAATGTAGGTCTTTTTCCACATTATTTTCATGGCCTTAAACTAGTTCAAAATTGTTTTCAAAAGTTGTTTCTGAAAGTGTATAACATGGTTAACACATCCATACTTTGAAAACCAATTTTGGAAAGCAATTGAACCCTGAAAACAAACTCAACTTTTTGAACCTTTGATCTGTTTTCCAACACTTAGAGAATTTTCTGAATTATTCGAAACAGTCACAGATACGATTTTGGGCAGAAGATTTCATTGCCTTCCCTTGCAAGATTCGAAGTAAAAGCTTGTCCCTTGTGTTTACCACAACTAGTACTCCATCTTGGATGCTTGACCTTGCTTCTAGAAGCCTTAGGCATGAAGATAAGAGAGGATAGATATGGTGACTAGGATAGGTATGGGCACACATGCATCTTAGATATTTTTGACTTTTCCACTTGTCCCTTGCCTCCCCTTGCCCCCAAAGGCCAACCTTGCCCATGTCACATGTGTACTTGAATAGGACACCATGTGCACTCAAATGGAAAATACCAAAAAGTCCCTTGAACACCTCTTATGCCATCAAATGGTAGGGCCAATGCCACACTTCCATTTTTGCCCTTGACCCTTGACCCATGCCATTGATCTTTCCTCACTCCAAAGGCCAACCTTGACTTGCCCCTTGGTGGTCTTGCCCCTTGGCCTCATTGCCTTATTATGAGGTGACCATCTTGCCCCTCCCCTCATTCCCTCTTCTATAAAGATCCCAAGGCCATCTCCTTGCACCTTGCCCCTCCTCCACAACCCCCCACTACCACACTTCATCCCCAAGCTTAGAGGAGCCTTGAGCCAGCCATGTGAGCTCCATGAGCTCCAAAATCGCCGCCGGCCATTTTTCTTAAACCGATGTGAGGAACCTCAAATCCCTGCAGATGTTTGTCTGTCGTTTTGAGCTTGTGAAAAATAGTTTTCGTGCAGATTATTTTCTACAAACATTCACAGCACTAGGCTTATGTTTTCCTAACCATTTCCCGTTGGTAGATCCAAGTTTGCACTTTTATTTATCTCACAATACCTGTTTTGCCACAGACTATCTGTTTAGCTATTTTTGGCATAACTTTTTGGATCTGTATCCATTTTGGTCAAATCAAACTGTTTTGAGTAGCCTATGAGTAGATCTATCCATAGGACTTGGCCTTACATCAACGGCAGTTACCAAATGGAAATGACATCCATTTTGGTAAAAGACCAGTAGGCTTTTCTAGACCTTTTATAAGGAGTTTAAAAATGATTTTTGAAGCAAATCTAATTGGATGAGTTTGGTATTGACTAGATCTATCTTATCCTAGCTTAGATAAATTTTTGAGGCTAAATATTATTTTTGGTGGACAGATCTAGAAACAGCAGCTTTTCTGTTTTGTTTTCTTTGTTTGTTTTTGTTTGAAATGAAATGTTTGGTTGTTTTAATCTGCTTCCTAACTTGTATAGAGTTGCTAGGACTTGTTATTAAGTTGTTTTCTTGCAGTACATCTACCTTAGAAAGTGTGTGCATGTTTGGAAAGTCAAATAGAAATAGGAATACCATTTGTTATTTTCCTAGTTTTATTATTTGGATTGTTGTGTGGGCAAATCCTTGTAGCTTTGTTGTACCTAGATTTTTGTTGTGGTTATGATAGATAAAGTACCACTTTGGTACTGTTATTTCTCTGTTATTATCTCTATTAGCTTACACCTTATTTTATAGCAAAGCATGTGTAACATTTGTTGTTTGTTTTCTAGTACTTATTTCACTAGTTGTGTGAGCAAATCTTTGTGTGCTTGTTACCTAAGTTTTTGCTATGATTGTGGTGAGTCCAGTACCATTTTGGTACTGTGATTTATATGCTATTATCTTCATTAACTTGCATGTGATCTTATAGCAAAGCATGAGTAGCATTTGTTATTTTTCTAGTGTTTATTCTTTGGAATTATTGTGAGAGCTAGATCTTTGTGTGAATGCCTTGATAATTTTTGTGCTATGTTTGCTATAGATCCAGTACCATTTTGGTACTGTTATTTTGATGCTTTTGTCTCTGATAGCTTGCATGTATTTTTATGGTGAAGCATGTGTAGGTTTTGTTATTCTTATGCACTAGTCTTGTATGCACTAGAATAAATAGCCTTGTTTTATTTATTTTGTTATATTAATTTTTGTCATGAGTAACCAGAGGCTTAGTACCTCATTTACCTTGGTATTAATGGGCCCATAACCCACTGGTCCCATTGCATATTGGTTGTGGATGAAAATTCCCAACCATGCACATGTGAGAAAATAACATGTTTTTAATTATGTGGTTGATAGGATATTTTCCACCATGGAAAATATAATGGTTTGTTTTCACTTATGCAAGTGAGAAGTTTATTTCTTATAAGTATCTACTAGTATGTTAGGTGTGATCCATTTGTTAGCATAATATTCCTTAGGAGTATCTTGTTAAGAAATGATTCACTATTGAGTGCTAAATTAAATTGTTTGCAAATAAACTAAATTCCTTTTGATTGATAGATTGTTTGTGAATGATTTTAAATTGAGTGTTTGGATTTTTGAAAAGTTTTAGATAACTTCTATTTGATTGCATAGCTACTGGTTGTGTAAGTATACCTTGCTTGCTTGCTAGTAATTGTTTAAGAAAAACATAAATTGCTAGAATTAATTTATGCATGTTTAATAGTTGTTTCATGGGATTGTTTTGATGTTTGTGCTTACTAGCATGTGTAAGTTTTGTGTACTGTTATTAGGTACATTTTATGATCATGACTTTCTTGTTTAGAATTAAGCATCATAGTAACCTTGTTTGCTTCTCTAGTGATGAACTAGTGTCACCACTAGAAAATGGTGATTTTTGCTATAGTATTTTCATCTTTTATTTCATAAGTGTATGAGTTTATTATAGCATATTTATGAAGTTATTACTTCTGTTATTATGCCATGAATCATTTAGTTTCTTGTGCTATAGTTGTAGAATATAAGTTTTTCTTATAACATGCTTGTGTAGATTTTCCATACTAGTGTGTTATCAGTGCAGTCCTGTTTCTATGCTTTTGATAGGGATATTACCTTGAGTGATGATTGTGTTTTAGATTATTTTTATGACTTGTTATCCTTGTTTTTAGGTACTGGTTGTTTGCTAATTTTTCATAATTGATGGATTCCAAAACCTCTAGTAAACAAAAACATAGTGAATAAATAGTCTATTCAATTGTGGTGTGTTTGCTTGTTGTTTGGATTTTGTTGGAGTGTTTTACCTTAGCATGAGTTTATACTTGTGTTGTGCTTGTGTTTAAGAGTATCTTGTGAAACTAAAACATCCAACTAAAATCATGAACACATAAAGTGATAGTTGCTTGTGGTGAGTAATACCCACTGCCATGGGTATTATTCTGTCTGTTTGTTTTACCTTAGCAACCTAAACTTTTTCACCCACACGCTATATTTTTAGATTCTTGTATATATTATTATGAGAGTGGTACACCACTCCATATATGGTATGTATGATGTGGGATATGGTTTTCTAAACCATACATAGTGCATGACGATAGTTTTGGACCGTGACAGTTATGTGAGATAGTTTTCGCGTTATCGTTTCGAGAGAACTCGAGAGTGAACATTTGTTGCTGTATGTGTTTCTTAGCTTAGTTGTTTGTACTTTATACCTGAGTGTGTGTCTTTTATTTCCTTTACGACGCTAGAACGCGAAGAAGAAGAAGAAGCAGTTGTGGAGCTGTGCGTCAAGTTCAAGTTGCTTCAAGGCCAGGGACATTAAGAGACTTGAGGCAAGCCATCCTGATGCTTGCTGATACAATACTTATCATTATCTATCATGCATGTTTTACCTCTGAAGTTTTACCAAAACTTTATTATCAAAACTATTTTTGATGTGGCTATTACTACTATACTAGTATATAGGTTACTATTATGCCAGTAGTTAAAACTTGGTAATACCAAGCCCATAAGCCACCATATGGTGTTTATTACCATCAAATATACTAGTCCCTAAGTGGACACCCTAAAATTGTGATTCTACAAAACAAAGGCTTTACGGAAAAACCCGGAGAAAAGGCGGATCCTTATTCTCCGGAGGAATGTGGAAGTGGTCATTTTTGAGAAATTGGTGTTTTCAAAAATGACACATAACCTAGTCTTCGCCGGACAACCTTTACCGTACTGCCACTCTACCCCTATATGGGTATGGGGCCTATCTAGATGCTTGAACTTGTTAGTGTATGCTTTATTCCAAAGTGCTATAGAGAAGCGGATTCTCTGAACCGAAGTGTCGCCAGGAGAGGGGAAACGGGACATACACAGTGTGGGATTAACTTTCCCTCCGGATGCGACAGCTGGGCCTCCCGGCTAGGCAGGGTGGGACCTGGTGCCGGGGAGAACAACCCATCTGAAGGAATGAGCATATCCTAGCTTGTGTCAGAGTGGACAGTTAGGATCAACTTCTCCGGTGCTTGCATATCGCTGTGACGATCCATGGGTGGTCCATGGCAGAGTTTTGGATCTAGTGGATGTGTACACCTCTGCAGAGTAGAACTTTTTCGAAGAAGCCGCGTCCTCGGATATGGACAGTTGAATGGCCATGTAGCTAGCATTGTGTCAATGTTTTCAAAAAGGAAGTTTTTGAAAGGGGATTTTTGGAAAGGAAGTGTTGAACTTGTGAAGTTCGGAAAGGAAATGGAAACTTATACCGTGGAGGTATCGTCGATGATGAAAAGCCAGATGCTGTTATACAAAAACAAAAATGTTTTTGCAAAGAAAACCTTTTCTACTCTAAGCAAGAATTCTGGAAACTGATTCCAAGAAGTTTTGCAAAGAGAAAATATTCTTTAACAAAGTTTTACAAAAACTCTTGTACATGTGAGATCTACAAGAGAAATAAAACTATATTATTTTCTTCTGAAGTATCTTCTTCAACGAAGATACAGATTAACCTGACTGCAACTGTGGTGTCATCATATATGAACACCATTGGTAGTGAACCCTATTTATAGCCTACCTATTCCACCATATAAGCATAGTTGCATGTCGGTAAGTGACATGATGGATGTCTTGCTGAGTACATTCAAATGTACTCATTATGGTTTCGCCCCTGGTATCTACTTATCAGATTTTGAGAAGGAACCCCCGAAGGATATCTATGAAGAGAAGTACGGAGCTGACGGCTTTGCGAACTAGGATCGTCTCCGGGTCAGCAGCCTGTAGGTTAAGGCGTGACTTGGGCTCAACTACGTTGTGTTTTATTTGTCTTCCGCTGTGTTTGTTATGTTGCCTGCCTTTTTGGCAGTTGCTTTAAACTTGATCATGTGATCATTTGTGTAATACCTTTATGTATTCGTGTAATGGATGATGTATTTCTGTATGCCAACTGTGTATGTTGTTCACGACTGATCTTTCTGGGATCGTGAATGTATGCATACGTAGGGTTTCAGACTGCCGGTCTGGGGTCCTTACAAATACTACACCTAATAGATCTACCCAGATGACACCATTCTTCATGGTTTATGGTGCGGAAGCAGTGTTGCCGAGTGATATTATTCATGATTCACCTCGAGTATCAGCTTACGTCGAGGTAGAGAACGAGAAGACCCGGCAGGATGCCGTAGATATGTTAGAAGAACAAAGGGAGCAAGCCCTGGAAAGGTCAGCCATATATCAGCAAGATTTACGGAGGTATCATAGCTGGCGCGTGAAAACCCGGGTCTTCCAGGAAGGAGACTTGGTCCTGCGTCTGGTACAGTCAAACGAAGGGAAACACAAGTTATCACCACCATGGGAAGGGCCGTTTATCATAAGCCAGAATCTGCACAACAGATCGTATTACTTGATAGATGTAAGGGAAGAGTCGGCTACAGTTAATGACATCGCTCATACCACTTCGTCTATGCAGGAAAGAGACAAACCATGGAACGTGGCTCAGCTACGTCCCTACTATACTTAGTATAGACTGTATTGGCAAGTGGAGTTGCACGATGTAACAGGCGGCAGGTTTTCAGACGCACTCTTTTCCTATCCAGGGCACTCTTTTCCTATCAAGTAAAGAGGTGGTTATTCTTACGTTCTTCACTCTCCGTATGTTGCGTGTATCTAGATCTTGGGGGCTGATTGCTTGAATAGCACAGTTACAAACTCAGTGACCCGGCCTTGATGCCTATGAGTTATAAGGGCCGATTGCTCGCAAACGAGCACGGCTGCAATCTTATAACCGGACAAAGTAGCCAAATTTTCTTGACTTTTCTTACTTAAGCTCGATGTGACTCGCACTAAAGTGGCATGATTTGCTCGCTTACGATTACAATCAGCCATGAAGCCCAATGGGACTTGCCTGACCCTGTTTTCGTATAGATGTAACAACATGATATCCACGCGAAAGCCGGCTTATAGTACAAGATTGTCAAAAGGGTCATCTAAACCACAAGTTATGCAGAGTATAAGGCTAATAGCTGGAAACTCAACGTTTATCAAGCATAACTTCAATACCTATGTGAAATGGCTCTGGGTTTGGGCTTAGCAGCAAACAACTTGTTCTATTGGAAAGACTACACATCCGAGACTCGGCATTTTTGGTCTTGGGGGATGGGGATTTCGAAAAAGGAAGAGTTGTTCGGTAGCTAAAGCTCAAAAAACCCAAACATCCGAGTCTTGGGGACTTGGGGACTTAGAGAAAAGTCCGCTTGTCAAAATCCATGAAACTCGGAAACCGAGTCTCACAAAAGGAACCATAAAGAAAGTCGGATATCAAGAACGAGTGGACTCAAAGATGGATAAATATAAAACCATCCCAACATCCAGAAGAGGCACAAGGCGTATCAAGAACTTAAGGTGCATTACAAATTTTGGTACCAGCATCAATGGTTCATGGGCGCATCATCAAGAAATAATTGTTTAAACGGCCTATTGACCGACTGACGCATATGGCACAACATCGGGTCGCAGGTATCACTCGGTATTCTGAGCTGCGGCGTCCATCTTCTCCTTGCCCTTGCTATTATTATTGGTGGCAGCAGCACCCGGATCAGCAGCATTGCCGGCTCGCGCTGGAGGAGGGACAACTGGTGTGGAAGTAGCAGGCGCAGAGTCGGCTACAGCCTTCTTTTTCGCAGCTTCCTCCCTCAACTTGGCAGTTTCCTCTTTCCATCGGGCTAGCATATCGTACGGCTTGGGAAGATCTGACTTAACCGCTTTACCATCAGCACCATAGGAAGGGACAATGGAATCGAGCTCCAAGCTGTCAGCAATCACGCTTGCCGAGTAACGGACTTCTTTCTGGATGGCCTTGAAATCCTTCGGGGAAAACTTGGATCCATCTCGGTTGAATTCCGGAAACCCGACCATCAGCTTGGTCGGCTCTAGCTTAGGAAAGTAAGCTTTTGCCAGGGCTAGCCCCCGGGTTACCCCAACCCGGCAAGACGAACGCTTCCAATGCCAAATCCACTCGGGGATGGTGGAGCAGGCGTCTAGCATCCTCTTCAGGTCGACGTGCCCAACACCTGGCCATCGTAGTTCTTCAAGGATCCATCTGGTTCTGGCACATAGTTGCCGGATAACGTTCTTGATGGTCTTCAGCTTGGCAATATCATCTTCGTCTGGCATTACTTCATCCGGACCTGCAGAAAGAAATGAAAACACGAGTAAGGAAACCAGGCTATGTGTTAGAAGGATGACCCGGGTTATGAATATTATGCTCAGAGTCATACCGATCAAACCGCGATACGTATCAGCAATCTGGACAGAAAGGTTCACTAAATTATCTTCGGCTGCGTGAGCCCTCCTCCTATACTTTCTGGTGATCTTCCCACTTCTCCTGGCCTCAGCCTCGGCCGCCTCACGCAGAGCCACCTCCTTTTCAATACGCTTGGTGGCCTTAGCCAATTTTTTCTCAGACTGGGTCACGAAATCCTGAGTGGAGATACAGGGATAAATTAGTCGGAAATACTGTGAAATTCCAGGCAAATTATCAAGAAATTCACCCGGAACTTGGGGACTAGATAAGGATATAAGTGGTATTGTTTGAACTTACCTCATGCTTTGATATCAAAGCCTCCAAGATATTTTCTTCATTAGCCTTCAAGGTGTGAAGACCACTAAGCATCTGGGCAAATGTCATATCTTCGGGACGAACACCAGAAGAGCCGGCAGCTTGTTCGTCTGGCTGAGGAGCTGCTCCTGACTTTGGGGTCGAGACCCGGACCGTTTGGGTATCCGGGTTAGGGGAACCCGCCCTCGTCTCCAGGATCTCAATCTCTTCATCCACGTCTTCGGACGATTTTGGAGATCCGGCTTCTTGTTGGGCCGGGTCATTAAAAGGGTCTTGTCCTTGGGCGTCTTCAGCCTCATCGCGAGCTTGGGCGTCTACATTATCAGTCGGTCCCTCCATCCTCTGGTTGTCTGTTTGCATGTTTTTCGGGTCACTAACTGTGACTTGAGCGCTAAAGAAAGGGGAAAAGGGCAGTTAGCAATAGTAGTTGAAAGTTATCAAGTATGAAAGGATGTCGTATAGTAAAGACTCACCCGGTATTTACAGCGTAATCAGGCGGGAGTTCGCTACTGGAAGCAGATGAAGTCATCAAAGGGACCGGTAGCGGGACCCAGAATTGCCCAGCGAGTGGGTGATTGGGAGATGGATGACGCTGAGGAGATTTGGAGGGGCGAGGAGGAGGAGTATCGGCTCGGCGGTTTGGCGAGGAGGAGATACCCGGGTTGAGGGGATCGTCCCCCGGTGAACTCCGGGTCACTCTGCGCTTGGTCGGGAAAGAGTCCTTCAAGTGCGATGAGTTGGATAGTCGTTGGTTAAGTCTGTGCATATTATCAAAAGAGTAAGGTTCGGAAGACATGGTGGAATAGGGAACCTTGCACACCACTCCTCTGGCTTTCCTCTTGGCCCCGACTGTTATTTCTGGATCGGACTCGGTGGCCTCCGGGTCTTCATCATCCTTCTCATCCTCGTCCTCCGGCCCTGCAAGCCGAGTATGTATCGATGGAAAAGGTTAAAATAAGGAAATTTATGCAAGTGAAGATGACACCAGATTCGGATAATAACCCTCATCGTTGTCAGCCGGCTCGTCTTCCTCCTCCGGGTCTCCGGTAGTAGGAGAAGTTTCAACATTCCAGAAAGCGTCGTCAGCCTGAGATAAAAACAGGAAGGTGGGAATCAGTAATTGCATCAAGTCAAAGACGTATGAATAAGGTTACATGTGTCGAGTCTTACCGCTGGGGCCGGGTTTTCCCGGGTAAATGGCGGCAACCCGGCAATATTCTTGATCACTTCCAGCTTTTCCGTCAAGAGGCCCTTGATGGTTTTGTTGGTGTCACCGGCTGGATAGTTCTTGGAGGAATACCGGAGCGCGTCCGTGGTATGCCCCGAGTAATCGCGCATCAGCTTAGTGCGGATAGAGTTGGGTTGGATCCGGAAATCCACCCATGTCTTGACCAGATTGAGCCCAAGGGGGCCTTGGGCGGATAGGACAGATATTTTTGAAAGAAGGGGCTGGATTGCCTCCCTGTCCGAGTCAGGGGCGAAAGCGCTGAATTTCTCGGAAATATCGAGGAGGCCCTCCGAGTAACCCAGCAGTTTCTTCTCGCCGGGTGGGGAGGTGTCATGGAAGTAAAAGAAGGACAATTGCCATTGTTTGACGTGGGAATTTAGATTGAGGGTTGGCATTGGTGAATTCTTGCGGCACTGGATGGATACCCCGCCGCAAGTGAGAAGTGCTCTGTCACCGCTTTCGCGGCACGGCTTGCACTGGAAGAGTTCAATAAACAGAGAAAAACTTGGCGGAGTGCACAAGTATGACTCGGACAAAACAATGAAGTGGGTAATATTCAACATAGAGTTAGGCCCTATGTCGAATACCCGGAGGCCATAGTGGCTTAGGACCTCCCGAAAGAAAGGGTGACCCGGAGGACGGAATCCCCGGGTCACATGCTCTATGAAGCAGATTACCTCGTTATCGGCGGGTGTGGGCCGGGTCTCGTCACCCGGTGCCCTCCAAAGAATGTCCTTCTGAGAAGGGAGAACCCCCAACTCGGCCAGCCCTTCCAGCTTGGCCTTCGTGACCGTGGATCGCCCCCAATTGGCGGATATGGATTGGGTTGCCTTCGCCGGGGCCGGCTGCTTCCCTTGCTTTTTGGGAGCCATGGGGTCAGCCTGCGAAGTGCAAGGGAAAAAGATACAGGAAATGAGACTCGGAAATACTAGGTTACCCGAGTATATACATGGAGTATCAAGGAGATATGTAAAGTAAGAGTTATCTAGGTATCATGCCATAGAGTGAAAATTACGAGGTATCCGGGTATCAAGTATAATTATAGAAACTACTGGTTACTTACATATTGAGAGGTGTTTGGGGAAGACGGATGATTGCCCATATATCTACTGCAAGCGAAAGAGCCGGAAGAGGAGTATTTTCCGGGTGACAACGATGTGCGCGGAAAATTGGGATGAAATGGATCTAGATTGGAAAACTGGCGGACGATTCTACGAAGAAATTGATGATTAATAATGGTAGGGGAGCGATGTGTGATCATCAATCAGGCTATTGGACGAACTAGCAAGCATCTAAGCAATCTAATCCGGCGCCACAAGAAAAGCGGCCCGCGGATTGACCTAGATCCAATCTAGAGTAAATCGAAAAATTGCAAGACTGAATTAGTGGATACAAGGAACTTACTGAAGGGATTGGAGTCTAACGCAGCGGCGGCGGATGGCGTGATTTGATGCCCCTTTGTAACTCCCGATGGGCAGGATGAAGGTGCGGTGGCGGAGCTTGGCGGCGGCACGGAGCGGTTCGAGGGCGAACGTAGCCGGCGGCGGTTTACTCCGGTGGCGAGCTTGGGATTCTTGTGGTGGCGTTGTGTGGGCGCGAGAGAAGAGGAAAGGGAAAGAGCTGGAATGGATCGTTGGAGGATTAGGTTAACTCCCGGGCACCTATTTATAAGGTGCGGACGGATAAGATCTAGTCCAACGGGAGGGAGCCGGAAATTTTGGGATAACGGTTACCTGCACGGATTTTGCGAGATACGCTTTAAGTGTTGAACGAGATATCCGGATAGAGATAAAAAGGAGATCTTCTCCGCAACATCAGGGTCAATTATCGAGTAAAGCAAGTCAGTTCTTTAACATTTTTATCAGGGTGTTAACCCAGAAAACTAAGAAAAGGACTTGGAGAAAACCGGGTTACTATATGGCCACCGTGGAGTTAGGCCTAGCTGTTTATCAAAGCAATTTAACCCGGCCTCCATTGAGTTTGTAAGTTTGATAATTTTGCAGGGAATAGCGTGCGCTTCAAAGAGAATCTCGTGAAGCCCAAGCTATTCTTGGGACTACTGATGGGGGGATAATAACCCGGTAGGCCAACTCCAAGGTGTAATCCGGCCCAAAGGACGCTGCGCAAGATCCGGCTGAGGATAAAGGAACTTCTAGAAGGCCCAAGTTTGTAGGCCTGGTAATCCGGATTGTGGGTTACGGTAAGGAAAGCTAGGGTTTTGTATGCGGTGTCCGGGTAGGATTCAGGGTACGCCTTGGATGGCAAGCCAAGGGGTTCGGGTGCTTTATAAACCGATCCCTAGGCCTAGTTTAGAGAGATCCAAGAGTTCTAGCAATATCGCTTGATATCGAGCATCCAGTGTACCCCGAGAGTTGAGTTAATATATCGAGATCGGAGACTCGGCGACTTGATTGCCGGCTACCAGATCGAATACCATTATGTTTTCCTCTGAGCTAAACCCTCTCCCAAACGCATGTGTCGTCTTGCCCCAAGATCAGTTACCCCCGGTAACGTCTGCCGTGATTATCCCACGACACTACCTCTACTTGAAAATGTTCCGGTGGTTTGTAAATTCCCTGACGTCTTTCCAGAAGAGTTGCCAGGGATGCCTCCGGACAGAGCAGTTGAGTTCGTGATCGAGCTTGAACCAGGTACTGCTCCAATCTCTAAGCATCCATACAAGACAGCTCCTCCTGAACTGAAACTGTTAAAGGAGCAAATCGATATGTACATGGAAAAAGGTTACATTCAACCTAGTTCCTCCGCTTGGGGTTGCCCAACTCTGTTCGTTGCGAAGAAGGATCACACAAAGAGACTCGTGGTTGACTATCGTCCTCTCAACGAGAAAACCATCAAAAACAAGTATCCAATTCCTCGTATCGATGATCTTTTTGATCAACTTGCTGGAGCCTCAATATTCTCCAAGTTGGACTTGAGAATGGGTTACCATCAAATAAAGATCAGAAAGGAAGATATTCCAAAAACAGCTTTCACCACTCGCTACGGTCTATATGAATACACTGTCATGTCCTTTGGTCTCACCAATGCACCGGCGACATTCTCTCGACTCATGAATTCTGTTTTCCATGAATACCTCGACAAGTTCGTTGTCGTATATCTTGATGACATTCTTGTCTACTCAAAATCCGAGGAAGAGCATGAAGAACATCTTCGTCTCACTCTCATGAAACTTCGCGAGCATCGTTTATATGCCAAGTTCTCCAAATGTGAGTTCTGGATTCTAGAAGTTGCTTACCTTGGTCATATCATCTCTTCCAAAGGCATAGCCATTGACCCAGAAAAGGTTAAGGCAATTGTTGATTGGAAACCTCCTAAGACGGTAAAGCAAGTAAGAAGTTTTCTTGGCTTGGCTAGCTATTGCCGTCGTTTCGTCCAAAACTTCTCCAAGATTGCCAAACCTCTCACTGATCTCACAAAGAAGGACAAGAAGTTCGTTTGGTCTCCACAATGTGATGAAAGTTTCAATCTCCTGAAGACTAAACTCACTTCTACACCAGTTCTGGTTGGCCCAGATACTACCAAACCTTTCCAAATATTCTGCGATGCATCTCTCCAAGGTCTAGGTGCAGTTCTTATGCAAGAACGTCAAGTTGTGGCTTATGCTTCACGTCAGTTGAATGCACATGAGCAAAATTATCCCACACATGACCTAGAACTTGCAGCAGTTGTGTTTGCCCTCAAGAAATGGAGACAATACTTGTTGGGTAATCGCACTGAAATCTTTTCCGATCATAAGAGTCTGAAATACATCTTCACTCAACCAGATCTAAACCTCGGGCAAAGGAGATGGATTGAAAAGATTAAAGACTTTGATCTCACCATTTCTTACACTCCAGGCAAGGCTAATGTTATGGCCGATGCCCTCAGTCGCAAGTCGTATTGCAATAATCTCATGATCATGGAAAGCCAACCTCCACTTCATGAAGAATTCCAGAAGTTGAACCTTGGTCTTGTTCCTCAAGGCTATCTTGCAAGCTTGACAGCCAGTCCAACTCTCAAGGACAAGATTCATTCTGAACAACTTCGTGATGCTGAAATCAAGAAGATGGTAGAACACATCAAAGAAGGCAAGGATAAATTTAAGTCCTTCTCAATTGATGACAAAGGAACTGTGTTCTTCGAAGGACGCATTGCAGTTCCTCAAGTTCAAAGTCTCAAAGATGTTATTCTCAAGGAGGCTCATGAAACTCCTCTCTCCATCCACCCTGGAAGTACAAAGATGTACCAGGATCTTAAGACACTGTATTGGTGGCCTGGCATGAAACGTGAAATTGCTCAATATGTTTCTGAATGCGACGTTTGTCAACGTGTTAAGGCAGTTCATCAGAAAACAGCCGGTCTTCTCCAACCTCTGAAAATTCCTGAGTGGAAGTGGGACATGATTGAAATGGACTTCGTCACTGGTTTTCCAAAGTCCAAGAAGGGCAACGATGCAATCTTCGTTGTCATTGATCGTCTCACTAAGGTAGCTCACTTGTTTGCTGTCAAAGAAACAATCTCAGCTAGCCAGTTAGCAGAGCTCTACACAGCAAAGATTGTTCCTCTTCATGGTGTTCCATTGGAAATAAGCTCAGACCGTGGAAGCATATTCACTTCTCATTTCTGGAAAAGCTTTCAAGAAGCATTGGGCACCAAACTTCTGTTCAGCACAGCCTATCACCCTCAGTCTCAGGGGCAAGTCGAAAGAGTCAATCAGATTCTCGAGGATATGCTCCGAGCATGTGGTCTCTCCTTTGGCATGAAATGGGAGGATTGCCTTCCATATGCTGAATTTTCCTACAACAACAGCTTCCAGGCAAGCCTAGGCATGGCACCATTTGAAGCTCTCTATGGCCGCAGATGCAGGAGTCCAATCAATTGGTCTGGGGCTGGTGAACGTTCACTCTTAGGCCCTGACATTGTTAAGGAAGCCGAAGAGAAAGTTCGCATCATTCATGACAATCTCAAGATTGCTCAGTCTCGTCAGAAAAGCTACTATGACAGCAAGCACAGGGATATGATCTATGCACCTGGTGACAAGGCATATCTCCGTGTAACTCCCCTCAGAGGCACTCATCGTTTTGGTGTGAAAGGAAAGCTTTCACCAAGATACATTGGTCCTTTCAACATTCTCTCAAGGCGTGCGGAAAATGCCTATCGTCTTGAACTTCCAGAAAAACTATCCAAGGTGCACGATGTGTTCCACGTGTCACAGCTCAAGAGGTGTTTCAAAGATCCAGATCGTCCAGTTGATCATGATTCCATTGAACTGCAAGAAGACCTCTCTTATGAGGAGCACCCTGTTCGTATTCTCGATGAGACCGAGCGTAAGAATCGCAACAAGAGCACCAAGTTCTTGAAAGTGCAGTGGTCGCATCATTCCGATAAAGAGGCAACGTGGGAGACCGAAGAGGATCTTCGCAAGAAGTATCCGGACCTTTTCTCTTCTCAGTAGGAATCTCGGGACGCGATTCCTTCAAGGGGGGGCGTTTTGTAACATCCCAAGTATGAAAACCACCCCTAGAATGTTTGTTTCTTGTTTAATTATTGTTTTGCATCATGTCATCATACTCATTACCTTTGTTTGCATTTGTTTTCATTTTGTTCCCATCTGTTTTCCTTTGTTTTCACAATTGAAATTCAAACAACCTTCAAATGTTTTGTTCATACTTGTTATGTTACAACTTTCCAAATAAAAGGTTCAAATAAAACATCCATTTGTTTCCATGAAAAATAAAAAGCTCAACTATTAATTTGTTCTTTAATAATCCACTTAATTCAAAATTGCATTCAAAATTCAAATCACATTTTCCAAACAGCAACCATTTGTAAAGTATGGAAATTCAAATCACTCCAAATCTATTGTTTCAAATAAACATGAATTTTAAAAGGCTTTTAAATTGTTTAGGTTCAATAAATCACTTAATTCAAATATTCAATTAAATTCATTTATTTTCCAAACAGCAACAGGAATCAAATTTTTTGAAAACCAAAAACTTTGCAATGTTGCTGATGCAATAAACATCCTATAAAAATTTATCACTAAATTTTCCTAACCCAAAAACCTATCTCTTTCTTCCTATTTCTCTTTTCAGCAAAAAAAAAAGTAACAGAACAAAAAAAATAAAACAGAAACGAGAGAGAGTGGGGCAGTGGGCTGCGCCCACTAGCCAGGCCCAGCCCACCTTTCGGCCCGATACCCCTTCGGGGTCTTCTTCTAGCTGTACGGCGCGCATCCGCCGTAGCCACGTCGACGGCGCGCGCAGCAGACGGTCGTGTGCAGCCCCTGCGCCCTATAAACCTACCCTCCGAGCCCCCGAGCTAGCCCTAGTCCCCTACCACTCCTTCTCCCTCGCAGAGCGCCGCCGTTCCCTCTCTCTGCCACGATCTCCATCTCTCTGAACCTCACCCCGATCGCCACCTCTCTGAATCCATGGCGATCATCGCCGTTGCCACCCTCCTCCTCCCTGGCTGACCGCGGGGATCAAACCGCCGTAGCGTCCTCGAGCTCATCGACACCCCCACGACGTCCCGGAGCAACTACAACGCCGCCGCCATCTTCACTGTTGCCGCCGGCGACGACGTTCTGCACCGAGCCGCTGCCTCACCTGCAAACGAGGGTGAGCACGCCACCTTCCCTCTCCTCCTTCCTCTCTTGCGCAAGCACACGCACGCGCACACCGCAGCACCACACCAGCACGCACGAGCAGCACGGCAACCGCAGCGCGGCAGCAGATCGCCGCCGGCCAGCGAGCCCCTGTCGAAAATTCAGAAGGACCTGCAGAAAATTCAGTTAGCGCACGAGCTGAAGAATAACCTCACTCCGTCCCCTATACTGACAAGAACCAATCGCACACCGTAGTGGTAACGCACCACTGCTCGCCCTTCCGCAGCGCGGGTTCGAGCCCTGCGCTCGCGATTAAAACCCCAACTTTTTTCGCGCAAGCAACTGACAGGCAGGGGCCACCTGCCAGTGGCCTGTGCTGCCACGCGTGCGCACACGCGGGCCACGCTGGCCAGGGCCCCCTCGTCAGTGGCTAGGGCTAGCCACTGCGAGGTAGAAAACGTCCTGCCCCAGTTTTTCTTTTAAATTTAAATCCTTTTCTTTTACAGATTGGTCCTTAATTTTAAAATGCTAATGACTTTTAATTTCTAAATCCAACTAATGCAAATAAAATATGTACACTGCACCAAATTTAATTATCTATCTATTTAAACCATTTGTATTCTGTTTTGAACATTTCAAATGTATTCAAATTTCAAATTCAAACAAATCATCTTAATTTTGGTTAATTCCATAAATAATTCAAACTTAATTCAAATCACACAAATAAAATATGTTTTCCATGCCATTTTGAACCACCTTTTCAAATATAAATTTTGTTTCATGATTTGAATAATTTAAATTGCTTAAATAATTTAAACCTTGTTTAAATCATTTAAATTTGCTAAATTCATAACTTGCTCAAATTAAATTATTTTTGAACATATAAAATATGTTTTCAAACTAGAAAAGTGTAACCTTTTCAAATATGAATTTGAATTTATGTTTTGAACAAATAAATTCAAGTAATATTCATACTTGAATTAAATTCAATTAAATCTTGTTTAAACTTGTTTAATTCATAATTAAATCATTGTAATTCCTTTTTCAATAATTGAAACATGTAATCCACCAAAAAAATTGTGTTCTTTTCAAATATGAACTTTGTTATCTGTTTTGAACAATTTAAATTGGTGAAAACAACAAATACTTGTGTAACACCCTTAAGGAACCAAAATTCCTTAACTTAATAACTAAAATCCTAAACTTGGTAAACCTTAATTCAATTTGTTCCTATTGTTGTTTTCTTTTTGTTTTCCTCATCCATGCATCATGCTAATTCACTTACACATGTTGTTTAGTTGTAAAACAATTATTTCAACCATAATTCATGGGCTTGTCATATGCAATCCAAATTGCATGTGGGTCCATTTAATTATGTTATGTTACCATGTCAACTAGTTTATTTCTATGCATCAATTAAATGGTCATGCATCATCCCATGATTGTGCACTATGCCATGTTATTGATTGTTTATCTCTCTGCGCTGTTTGTTTGCTTCTTCTCGGATAGACGACGACGTTGAGACAGACGATACTTACGACACCCCTTCTGAGGATCTAGCTCAGTACCAGGCTGCTGAGTTTGCAGGCAAGTATTCACTCACATGAACCATTGTGTTCCTTTCAACATTGGATACCGATACTTTCCGTTGTCTATTCTGCTAGCCATATGAATAGTTGCTTCTGTTACGAACCTATCACATGTTATCCTTTAACCCTGATATAGCCTCACCTCCACACCTATACCCCATTGCTTGTTGCCCGTGTCTTACTAGCATGCTTAGGGTTGTTTTGCTCGAGTCTGTTACCCGTTACTTTCTGTTACTATATTTCTATTATGTTCTGGGGCTTGATGTCAAACAACAACCTGTTAATTTTGAGGTAATAATAATTTGCTGATAAGGCACCGGCAGGAGGCCCGGCGTGGTTTTGAGGCCTGCTAGTGTCGACCCTAATTAGGAAAAGGGTCTTGTCTACTGATCCATGATGAGCGCACTAACCGCATGTGGGAAACGTGTATGGGCGCCCCCCTCAATTTGATTCGATTCGCATCTCGTCCAAATCGCCACACTTAGTTCGGGCTTTCCATTTGATGCACTCATATGCAGGTACGAACCCGAGGCCAGGGTGGAACTTTTGTAGTCGGCATTTAGGGCGGCGTGGTCTTAGAGTGCTATGAGGGTCCCCTTTTCTTCGTGGGGCTCGATTAGCCGCGCACGCACAGCACGTGGTTCTTTGGGCTTGATGCAAAGAAGAGTTGAGTTGTGTAGAGTGCCTCGCTTGGTGGGTTTGATTCCCGTCTGGCGGGATATTCTTACGTGTACGGCCAAATTGGTGCACCCCTGCAGGGATAAATCTTCTCGAGAAGCCGTGTTTTCCGCGGTTATGGATGACTTGGTGAAAGTACTGGCTAACAAGTACTCAGAACAACTTACACCTAACTAATGATAACTTGACTAGTAATAGTCTTATTGACACTATAACTTGACCCATCATTAATCCAACTATGTGAGTTATCCTCGGATTGCTTCTTTGGATAAGGGGCGAGATCCAGGATGGGTTTGTTTAGAGTTAGTTGTAGTTGATTACGATACGCTATCTTATCTCCTTTCTGTTAGCCGGAAGTTATATCATGTACATGTAGTTGGTTAGTGCAGCCAGCTGCCGCATCTTTTGTATCCCCTTTCTTCCGTTGAACCCAAAGCATCTGTGTTTGGTGTTGACGGGTTACACTTTGGTGAACTGTGAGTCTTGCTTGCCAGTACGTTGTTGTACTGACCCCTTTGGGGTTGTGGTTTCCGCAGACTACGCTTACGAGGATCCCCGCGATGGCTACTACGTGGAGTTTGACGAGGCTGCTGACGAGTAGATAGCGGACCCGGGCAGGATCCGAGACTACGTGGATGGGCTCCGTTTTCCTTTTCATTCCCGGCTTCTTAAGCCTATTTGGATTTGTCTGTACTCAGACCTTTTGAATGCTTCCGCTGTGATGTAATGATGACATGTTGGGACATGTGTCCTCTGGATGATTGTATTTGCTATCTCTGCTCTAGTGAGAGCTATTTGCAACTTATTTCTATTTATTTGTGTCTTAGAGATCTGTTGTGCTATCATTTTGTTAAACGCCGTTGACGTACCATGTGTGTATGGTATGAAGTACGTCAATGGTAGTATCTGATTTCTATGGGATGGTTTACGTAGACGATGAACAGTAGGGGTTGGTTGTCACACATACGTGTGTTGGCCTACTCGTAAGAGATGCGGGTGCCGGTAAGCCCCGTAATCCAATCAACTACTGTTCAACGGAACTGCGAGTATCCTCTAGAAGTCCGGGTGCGACACGTTCCCTCTTCCAGACATTGATGAAACCTGTGACAACACTAGAGGCGAGTTTAGGGAGGTAATCGAGGAAACCAACATCAAGGTCGATGAGGAAGACAATTCTCTAGAGGCCTTACTAAACCTCGAGCAGAGGCTTGCTTACGACGAGATATTAGAGGCGGTTGATGGCGATGATGGGGGTGTATTCTTCGTCGATGGTCCAGGAGGCACTGGGAAGACATATCTTTACAGGGCATTGCTTGCTAGGGTCCGTGGACAGGGAAATATCGTGGTTGCTACAGCGACGTCCGGCGTCGCCGCTTCAATCATGCCTGGAGGCAGGACAGCCCACTCGAGGTTCAAGATACCACTAAACCTTGAAGAAGGGGCATCATGTAGCTTCACTAAGCATAGTGGAACTGCCAAGCTCCTAGAGAAGGCTAAACTCATATTATGGGATGAGGCCACCATGACGAAACGACAGGCAGTTGAGGCGTTGGAGAGAAGCATGCGCGACATCATGGACCGTCCGGACCGCCCGAGCCGACCATTTGGGGGCAAGACTATCGTGTTTGGTGGGGACTTCAGGCAGGTGCTTCCGGTAGTGAGGAAAGGGTCACGGGGTCAGATAATCGACGCGAGTCTTCGGAGTTCAAAACTATGGAAGGGTGTGCGCCAACTAAGGCTCGTAAAGAACATGATGGCGCAAAAGGACCAGTGGTTCGTGGACTACTTGCTAAGGATAGGTAACGGCACCGAGGAAATTGACGAGGAAGGTAACATCCAACTTTCGGAAGATATTTGTGTGTCGTCTACAGGCGACACGGCTGACATAGAGAAACTGATCGACCATGTGTTTCCTACCCTAGACCAAAACATGGAAAATCCTGATTACATGACTTCTCGAGCAATCCTATCCACCAAGAACGACAACGTCGATGGAATAAACATGCGCATGATTGAGCGCTTTCACGGCGACGAGATGATATACCATAGCTTCGATAGCGCGGAGGACGACCCGCATGGCTACTATACTCAAGAGTTTCTTAACTCGCTGGGATGCCCCCGCACGCACTTAAACTGAAGATAAACTGGCCGGTTATACTGTTGAGGAACATTGACCCAGCTAATGGGTAGTGTAACGGCACACGGCTTGTGATCCGCGGATTTCAGAGGAACGCAATCGATGCGGAGATCGTAGTGGGACAACACGCTGGGCAGAGGGTTTTTCTTCCTAGGATACTTCTATGTCCGTCCGACAGTGACATGTTCCCATTCAGATTCAAGAGGAAGCAGTTCCCCATCAGGCTTAGCTTTGCCATGACGATCAACAAGGCGCAAGGACAGACAATTCCAATTGTAGATGTGTACCTGCCAGAACCGGTATTCTCTCACGGTCAGTTGTACGTTGCGTTGTCCAGAGCCACCGCAAAAAGTAACATCAAGATTCTCGCCATCAAGGTCAATGGAAAAGAGAAGACCGATAATTCAAAGAAGAGAAAAAGAATCGAGTCCTTAGTAACAAAAAACGATGAACATAGTGTACAAGGAAGTCCTTAGCACTTGAATCACTATAAATATTTGAGCTCATTACTTTATGATTATTACGTCATTCGAAATGTAATGGAATTAGAAATATAATGGATGCGAACATATTTATAATGTATTATATAAATATTTGCATTTTTTATTTACACAGTGAGATATTTATGTACACATGATTTTGGACTCTGGGAAGATTTTTGTATGTTTTACATCACATGGCGTTGATTTAGAAGAAGCAAAATTTTAATTCACATGTTGCGTGTATGTACTTTATATTGACACGTGCAACGGAGACACGACGTAAGATGAGCCGTGGCAGCGCACGGGCATTCAACTAGTATGATCAATATGTTCATGTTTATTGTGGCTATAAATAAGAATATCATCAAAATAAACCACCACAAATTTACCAATAAAATTTCTCAAAACATGGTTCATTAATCTCATGAAAGTACTAGGTGCATTAGTCAATCCAAAGGGCATAACTAACCACTCATATAAACCAAATTTTGTCTTAAAAGCTGTTTTCCACTCATCCCCCTCTTTCATACGAATTTGATGATAACCACTACGCAAATAAATTTTAGAAAAGATAGCACTACCACTTAATTCATCTAACATGTCTTCCAAACGTGGTATAGGATGACGATAACGAATAGTGATATTGTTAATAGCTCTACAATCAACACACATGCGCCATGTACCATCTTTTTTAGGCACTAAAATAACAGGAACAGCACAAGGAGAAAGGCTTATTCGAATGTAACCTTTGTCAAGAAGCGCTTGTACTTGTTTCTGAATCTCTTTAGTTTCTTGGGGATTAGTCCTATAGGGAGCTCGGTTTGGCAATGAAGATCCAGGAATCAAATCAATTTGGTGCTCAATACCTCTCAATGGTGGCAAACCCGAGGGCACCTCTTCTGGAAAAACATCATCAAAATCCTGCAAAATATTAGAAACACCAAGAGGAATAGGGGTCATGTCATTAGAAACCAAAATTTCTCCCTTGTGCATAAGCACTATAGGAAGCATAGTAGGATCCTCCCTAAATTCTCTCAAGTCCTCTTTAGTGGCTAACATGCATAATAAATTCACTCCCTCACTTTTATTATTACCACTCGAATTGGGTGTCCTAATTTCACTCACAATACTCTTATTTTCACTCTCAAATTTTTCACTCTCATGAACTTTTTGTCTAGACTCATTTACAATCTGTTGTGGTGTCATAGGTCTCAATAATATGTCCTTCTCATTCCACTTGAGTTGATAGGTATTTTCTCTCCCATCATGTATAACACTCCTATCAAATTGCCAAGGTCTCCCAAGTAACATGTGACAAACTGACATGGGCACCACATCACACTCAATGGTGTCTTTATAAGGCCCAATTTGGAATTCAACTCTCACCATGTGGGTTACCTTCATCTCTCCTTTATCACTAAGCCACTGTATATGATAAGGATGAGGATGTGTAATGTATCTCAATTTCAGCTTTGCACACAATTCTTTGCTTGCCAAATTTCTGCAACTACCACCATCAATAATAACCTTGCAAGCCAATTGGGGACCAACAATTGCTCTTGTTTGAAATAAGTTGCATCTTTGACTTTCAGGACTAGGAAGAATACTCAATGCTCTTGGTGTGCAAACAAAACTAGAATATGTAGAAGGATATGCATCAAGAGGTCCATCATCATCATCATAATCATCCTCTCGAGTAGGATCAGCATCATCACCAGTCTCATATTCATGGTGCTCATTAATAATCATAACCTTTTTATTTGGGCAATCCCTCTTAAAGTGACCTTTACCTCCACATGTATGACAGCTCATGTCCCTATTGCGAGTTGTAGAAGAAGTGGATCCACTTGCACTAGCTGCTGGCTGTGCTTGCCTCTTAGACATAGAGGTAGTACCTTCGGATTTTGTAGTGGAAACCCCACGGCTAGGGGTAGATTGTGGCAATGGTGGTGATGAAAATGAAGACCTATTAGGAAAAGGTCTCCTAGGAGCCATAAGAGCCTCCTCGGCCAATTGCTTCTCAGTCTCCCTTGCTTGGTGCAACAATTCATTCATATCATTATATTGTGTATGCCTCACAATGCTCTTAATTTTGAATTGCAAACCTGAAAGAAATCTTTGCATAGTATGCTCAATATCCTCCTTTACTCTAGCTCTTTGCAATATCAACTCCATCTCTCTATAATAAGCATCCACTGATTTTGTACCTTGTTTCAATTGTTGCAACTTATCATATAAAGACCTCAAATAATTCTTGGGTACAAATCTATCTCTCATAATTTGCTTCATCTCCCTCCAAGTGAGAATATCTTGTTCTCTATTTCTTGCCCTTGTTCTTGTAATATTATCCCACCATAGCAAAGCATAGCCATCAAAACTTGAAGAAGCAAGCTTAATGTTTCTCTCATCATTATACTCATGCATCCTCCATAATTTTTCCATCTTGAGCTCCCACATAAGGTACTCTTCAACATAATCAGTATCAAAGTTGAGAGTAGGTAACATAAATTTGGGTTTACCAAGACCATCATCCTCACGGTTTGGCTCATGAGCAGGGATCCTCCTTGCTTGAAAGCCACAGCCAGCCCCTTGATTACCTCTAGCACCTCCACGGCCTTGAGGAACATAATTGTTTTCCTCCTCCTCTTCCTCTTCATCACCAAAAGCACTCCCATCATCCTCTCGGGCAGGTAGCATTTGATCCAATAAAGTAGCCAAGGCACCAATTCTAGTAGTCAAAGTATCAAGAGAAGTTTGTAATTTTGTAACTTGCTCTTGTGTAGCAGCAGCTGTTTTAGTAACAGTATCAATTTGAAGGCCCAAATTCTGAACATGTGTGTCCATGTCCACTCCATGCTTATCAATAAGAGAATGCAACTCTGATTTTTTTGTAGCCATAGATGTAGTGATTTGTTCTTGCATCTCCTCCAAATCTGTCCACTTCACTTGTTCATCACCATGCTTCTTCTTAGCCTGTGTAGAAACATCACTAGGAGCAACCATGATTAATAGGTTAGTGAAATAAACAAATTGCTATGGGTTGTGGTGCTCTCTCCCAACTCACTCAAAACCAGCAAAAGAGGTGATCCTTACTGCTCCAAAGTGAATAGAAAATCTTACCACAAGTAATAGCAACTAATGTGACTTGGTGTGAAGAATAGAATACCTAGGGTTTTTTGCTCTCACAAAGGTGAAACAAGTTATATGGTGGGGCTTGGTATGGATACCTAACAATCACCAATTAACAAGTCATATTGCTGTTTGTGAATGATACAAAAATAACACCTAGAAACACACACCAAAATTGGAGACAAATGTGGCAATGCAAATATATGTAGGAAATTTTGCAATGCTCTAGAAAGACACTAGCCAAGCTCAATGATAATCAGGCACAAGATTGCTCAATGTGTGGTGTCAATGATAGCAATGAAAATAGCTCCAAATGATAATAATAGCAATGTGTCTCAATGACCTTTCTTTTTGCTTTTTCTGTTTTTCTCTTTTTTTTTATACTTTTGATGGCCGAAAACAACTAAAGGAGCAAATAAAAATAACAGCTAGATCAATGTGACACAATATGATAGTGAGCAGCCTAAAAAGAGCAAGAAAATAGCTAGTCTTGTGGGCAAGGTACCTAGTTTGTTGCTGTAGATAGGTTGTGTCTAAGGTTCACAAAGATTGGAACTGAAAACCTAAAGAAAATGTAAGCAAAAATCTAAAGGAAAAAGCACTAATGCTAACTAGATGACTCACGGTAGGGAAAATGCAACACGGCAGCAAAACAACATGTTTTGGAACGCACGACAGCTGTCACGGCAGCAAAACAGCCCAATTCCTGCCGTACGGTACACACGGCAGAGAAAATCACAGACGGCAGCGGCGGCAGCGTTTGGTTGCAAAAAACACAGGGGCGCGGCAGAAAACTGCGCGTTTCTGTGCCGGCGGCAGCGCGCGGGTGGGGCGTTGGTGTGGTGCGCTGCGGTGAATCGGGGGCTTTTGTAAGCGCGCGCAGGGACGAATCCGAGTACAGCAAGGGCACGGTAGCGGTGGGTGGCGGCAGCGAAAATCACAAAAACGCTACCACGGCAGGAATCCGATCCCGAATAGAAACAGATCACCACCACGGCTCGGATTGCAATTTTGGCTTGAAATTTTCTGTGGATAGTAAGCAGAACACGAGGAACCCTAACCCTAACTCGAAACCTAAAATTGAAAAAGATGAAAAGGAACACAAAATCAAGACATAAAACAACAACTAAAACTTGAAAACTAGTAATTATCTAAGGCTATGGCAAGTAACTAACACTATTTTTTGTGGCTTTTTCTGGATAGGTATAAAAACAACTCGAAACTAAGGGATAGATACAGCTCACCGAGTAAACCCAGTAATCTGATACCAAGATGATAAGGGGTGGCCCGATCTTCTCAGTGAACACTCTTGATAAATTGATAACCAATGTGATACCTCGTTCTCTCCTTTGGCTAAACCTTGTCACCAATTGCAACAGCACTTAACCCCTTGGGATATTCGAGACTCCACACTCTTGCACAAGTAGCCACCGACTACAAGTGGTCCTGTTTCTCCTTATTCCCAGTGGAATAGCAAAATACACTCAGATTTGCAAAGGTATATGATTCAAGATGAATGCTTCAAGCAAAACAATCTAGAAGTCTAGGGTTTTTATTTTAACGTAGTCTAACCTAATCTATGCGCCCCAAGGGGTATATATGAGGGGTGGGGTGCGGCCACAAGGCATCTTGCGCAAGCAACACCCACCAATCCGAATAGGAACCCAACATGGGTCTAGTTTTGGACTTGGACTCAACCACAATAGATACAAACCGACCCATGCTAGGGGATGCGGCCATAATGGTATACAAACCATGTGTAACTATAATTGGACTCTATATGGCGCATTGATACTTCCTTGTGGGCGCCCTCCTCTTGTTATTTCCACACTTGTATAATTGTTTTTAACATGTTCAACATTTTTTTTCAGCTCCTCTTGATCTCCATCTTCATCCATGTGCATCATCTCTCCTTGTTCTCCCTCCTTAATGCTTGTGTTATCAACAAACCTAAGAATACAAACATGCATGGATTTAGGTAGTATAAAGCTCTCATAATCACAAATGTTATACTCAAGTAGGAGTGAATTCACCTGTTGTTGTAATAGTTTAGTCCTTGATCTTGTCATAGGACCAATCCTCACTTCATCATTCTTTGTAGGAATATTATGTGAAATAATAGGTGAAACACTAGGGATGTCCTCATCATTTGCCTTCTTAAAGTTTATGTCCCTGCCTCAATACAGATTTCAGGTGGATTATCTGCCTTTATCACTAGGGAGAAATCCTAAACTGAATTCAGCGACCGAAATTTTCCATTACCAGTCTTGCATTAGGGTTTTCTATACGTACAAGTATGTCACTCATAAGGTATAAACTGTTGAGCAGATTGCTAGGACAAAAACTTACATGGATATATCTCTGATTAGGGTTCATCCATTCAGGATTACAGTCCATTAGCTTCAATTAACACATATCAATGGTAGATGTCATATAATAAAAGCAATATATTCACCTTTTATTTGCCACCACCTTGATACATGTCCAAAACTCAATTATTATATTTTACATATTGATGAGGGTTTCATAGGAAGATTATACAAAATTCGTGTTGCATCTGGCAGAGAGATAACTGTCACGAGCATGTCTGACGAGATTGCGAACTTCAGAAGTATCGAATTTCTCTCAAGCTTGACCTCTTAATCCAGGAAGCCTACCGGTAGCTGGTCAAGGTGTATGCATGAGCTCTTAATCCAAGAAGCATACTGGTACCTCCTCAAGGTGTATGCATTTGGGAGCACGAACGTGGTGGATCAAGATAATGTATATGGTGCTTCCTGGTTGCCAACATCTTCCCTCGACTATTGAGGTCTCATGAATAAAGTTAGCTACGTGTATCGGTTATTTTTGTGATTTCACCGTGCAATATATTAGATAACCTTTGATTAAGTGGTATCTTAGATAAACTTTTGTAATTCAATTATTAAATGTACGAGGTTTTGGTTGTTAACAGGACCGGACCTGGGGTGGTCCGCGGGGGCGGCCGCCCGGGGCCCAAAAATTTTGGGGGCCCCTCCAGATGTATGCATATAGTATATAAGGTAAAGAAACACAGGAGACTTTCCCTGACCAGTGGACTACACTGACGACTTGGCCATGGAAAGGCTTATTTAGCCTCGAGTGCTCATTTCGGTGATGACTACATACCTGCCTACCTGAATCCATCAATTATTAATTGTGTCTATTCAAGTTGGTTTCGTTCCACATCTCCGCCTGTCTCTCGTCTCGTGTACTCGCGCACAGGGCAGGCACACACGGAAGTGATCGGGCCGCCCTAACACCTAACGCGCTCACTCTCGTGTTTATCTCTCATCTCGCCGCACACAGCATGGCAGCCTGTCGGCTGCCGCCTGCCGCGCACGCTGTTGCTGCCCTCTAATTGGTCTGCCATCTGTCGCTCACTAGTGGAAACACGGGCACTAGTCCCGGTTGGTAAGGCCCATTTGTCCCGGTTGTGCAACCGGGATGGGCCAGCTGGGACAAATGCACCTCCCCCATTGGTCCCGGTTCCGCCAGGACCCGGGACAAATGGGACTGGCCACGTGGCGAACCTGGCCAGGGGAGTTAGTCCTAGTTCGTGTTAGGAAGCGGGATGAATACCTCCTCTGAAAAAGCAGCATTTTGGCCACTTTCTCTGCCGCGCGAGGTGTTTTATTCGCATTTTTTTCAATTTGCGATCATGCCTCGTAATCCACAACCGGCCTCCCCTTCCCCAACCGCGTCCACTGGCCCACGTCTTTTATTAAGCCCACTGGACACATTTTGGTCAAAGGGCCCACAGGCCCGCGTCTTTAATTAAGCCCACTGGCCACGTTCGGTCAAAGGGCCCACTAGCCACACGGGGTCAAAGGGGCCACTGGCCGGCGACCTAGTGGCTGGCTCGTGTAACATCCCTGATTTTTGGAGAAAGACAAAAATCAAAAAAAATTAAAGCTTTTGTTTTCTGGTTAAACCAAGCCACCAAAAACAAATAAAACTCAAACAAAAAGGAAAATTATAGGTTATTCCTAGGTTATTGGAAATAATAATCCAAATGCATCTATTTTCTAAAAACCCTAAACCCTCAAAACAAATAATTATGCAAAGAAACTATTCTTCTCTAATTTGTAAACCATAATTTTTTTTTCTATAAACAAGTTGTTTCCATATCGTTTTCACCTTCTATCAATTGATAATAACTACCTCCAATTATTTGACTACTGAAAATATTTTGGAAACCATAAAGTGTTTTCACAAGTTTATCTTGGTATGAAAGGGAGTAAATAAACAATATTTTAAAATTTCCTATGTCTCAAAATCATTTGACCATAATTTAATTAATCATTTTTCTTAAGGGAAAAGAACATTTAGTCACTCTTAGTAATTTAATCATGGTGTGAAAATATAAAAATTTAGTTGTGTTAAAACAACACACCAATGTTTTCATATGAAAGACAATAATTTTTTACTAAACCATAGAATTTTGTTTGAGGTTATTTGGACTCATAATTTAAAAGTTATGTATTATTTCTTAAAACCAGAAGAAAAAACAAATGATGCCAGCCAGCCCAGCCCGTCACTCTGCCCCTCTCTCTCTCTCTCTCTCTCTCGAAGCCCAACTGCGGCCCAATCCCTGCCCCTTCTATCCGTCGCACGCGCACAGCGAAGCAGCCCCCACAGCCCATCCTTTTCCCTCCCTGACTAAAGGGCCCCACGGTGACATCCTCAACGACGTCAGCCTCTTCTTCCTCTCGCTCAAGAAAACAGAGACCGAAACGGGTACGATCTCCTCCCGAATTTCTCGCGATTTAGAGAAGGATTCGTGGCCCCTATCCCCTCCATAAATAGCCTACAACCTCCTCTACGGTTCCCCCTTGGAACCCTAGAACACCATGCCGCCAGGCCGCCGCAATTCGTCGCCGGAGCCGCACATCACCGCCGTCGTCTTCCTTGTTTTCCGGCACGGTAAGCCCCTCACGGGCCTCGACGAGGTCACCCTCTCCCTTCCCTCTCTCCTGCGCATCCACTGATGCCAGGGCTCGAATTTTTTTCGCAGTACAATGGTCGCGCCGTGCACACCCGAGGACGCCGGAGCCCGCAATGTCTCCGCCTGCGCCTCGCCGTCGCCCAAGGAAACGCGGGACGACGCCATCACCTCCATCGCGCTCTTCATCCCGCCTCGCACCTCGTCGTCATCTCCATCAAGTCAGAAAGCCACGGGAGCGCCGTCGCCGTCGTTTTCCCGAGCTGCGCTTCACCGGAGAGCACCCGGAATCTCCATCACCGGCGACCTGAAGCTCCCCTTCGCCCAACGCCGTCAGATCACAACCAACGACCGCGATTAAATCGGGAAGAGGTACGGGCCCCATCCGTTGGATCCAGATCCTGTGGTCCAGATCTTTCCCACTTATCCACGTCAGCAGCCATGCCAGCGCCACGCAACAGCCCGGTCAGCGCACGGTCAGCGTCCAGTCAGCGCACAGTCAGCGAGACAGTCAGTGCGTTTTTAATTCGAATTAAAATTCCAGAAAAATTGCAAAACTTCATAAATTCATAACTTTAGTTCTGTAAGTCCAATTTCAATGATTTTGTACTTTTTGAAATCAGCACAATGTGTAGAATTTATTACAATTAAGAAAACTGAATTTTGATACGTGCACACACTTTCTATTGTTGAATCTTTGTAAAACTTGTTTTGTTGATAACTTTTGATCTATGACTCCAAATTCGACAAACTTGAACTTTTTGAAAAGCCCTAAACACGTAGAATAGTTTAGCACTGTCAAAATTCAAATTTGAAAAAACTTAAATTGGTCCAAATTTAAATAGGCTTGTTTGGTGATTTTTGACATAGTTTAAATTCTATACATCTAAAAATTGCAAATAAAATATTTTTGGATACCTTATGATGTTTGCTAACAGTCCCTTGCGCCCAAAATAATTTTTGGCTAAGTTAAAAAGGTTTTGGTTGTTATATGCTCATGTGACTATTTTTGACTTAGTTTATTTTCTGTAATTATTTTCAATATGTTTTCTCTAGCAAATTTGTGCTAAGGACTAACCTTAGGCCTGAGAGACGAAAAAAAAGACCTTAGAATATTTCTAAGTTATTTTTCCTAGTTGGCCCTCCTAGTTGAAAACCACTAAGTCTGGATTATTGAAAAGCCATGAAGATGATACTACAATTACTCGAAGATTTTCAACATGAAGCAAGAAGACAAATGAAGGACTTAGCCAAGAAAATAGACTTCAGAAGCATCTCCAAAGAAGTAGAAGCACTTAGAAGAAAATCAAGAAGACAAGAAGACCAGCCACATCTCTCTTTTTTTCTCTAAGTCTTTTCTCCCCTTATTTTCTGTTCTCTTAGACTTTGTGCTATGGCTAAGTTAGATTTGACTAGCCACTAGTTTGTATCAAAACCATCAAGTGTTAGAAGTGTTAGAAGATTCAATGAAGTCCCCACACCAAGGAGGAATCTACAAAGGATCCTGAAGATTTTCCAATACCAAGGCTGTGAAGACTTAGGATTTGTTTTCCAATACTTAGAATTTATTTTCAAGGTGATTAGTGTTTTGTCCAAGACTTAGAATTTATTTTCTAAGTAAGATGAGATTTTTTGACCAAGACTTCAACAAGAAGACTTCCTAAAGAAGAGCAACTGCAACTCAAGAAGAATACTCTCCCAGAAGATTAACAAGATGAAGATTTTTACAAGTCCTTTTAGGGGGAACTCTAACAATATCTACTACCTCTCATATTCTATATGACTAAGTTCCTATAATTAATAAAGAGGACTACACGCAAGGCCATTGAAGAAACATGCAAAAATACTTAGACATCAGATGCAACTCAAGGAAGCAAAAGAAGACTTGGAGAAAACAAGACAGAAATTGATTTGATCTTTGTGTGATATTTTTGATAAAAAACTAACCCTTAATCACAAAGGGAAAAACCACTAACAAAAATTTCTTAGTTCTCTTTGTGTATTGAAATAACAAGTTTTTCCTTTTGCATATTAGAGTAAAGATGATAATCCTTAGTGAAACTTTTGTTCAATAAGTTTGGAATCGTCAAGACAAAATCCTTAGCCATTTTCCATACATTAAACCCAAACAAAATAATTCCTTTGTAGAATAAATTGTTGTGTTAAGTTTGTTGATTGTTATACTTTGTTATTTTGCTTGTGATTGTTTGTTTATTGTTGTTTACTTGTGTTGTTTAGATTGTACGGAGAGAACGTTCCATTTTGTGAAGAGAAAGTGATTATTCTTCACCAACTTCAAAGGCAAGTGACACACCATCAAATCTCCCATATTTTTCACTATGCATTACTAGTGTTTTGAGTAGTATGCATGATAGGGAATTTTACTTAGTTATTATATGCTATGCAAAATCCCAAGTAGTGTGTAGACATCCTTTAGACTCTATATTTTGGAGACTTACTACTTAGTAGATGCTTAGCCTTGCTACAAAACTGTTTTACTCAATATTGTGGAAAATTCTAAGTACTAAGCTTAATGAACTACCTGGGTGGATTGGGCTTGATTGGCTGTCAGAGTTGAGTGTTTATTCACTTGTGGATTGCCACCCAGGAACAAAGAGATTACTATGTCCTTCTAAGTTTAGTAGCTTCCCGTGCAGCCTTTAGTCATATGGGCTCTGGCTAGATGGATTAAGTTGCGTGGACTTGTCCCGACTTGACAGGTGGTGGTAGAATGGTTAGAATGGGAGCGCGTCAAGTCAGTATGGGATGAGGAAATGCTTCTGAAAGATCTCGTCTCAATCTTCTCCTTTCCTTAATGCACTCAGGGTATATAGGATGTTTGGGCTGATTTGAGTCTGAAGGTGAAAGTGCACAAACTCTGCAGAGTCAACAAACTAAGATCTTAGCCGTGTCTCCGGTCATGGACAATTTGAGCAGCTGGACAAGGAATGACGGAAGAATCTCATCATGCCAACTTCATAATAAAATTATATGGGTGAACATGGGAAAGAGATTTACCCTGGTCTCTATCAGTGGTACTCCTTAATTTAGTTCTGGTTCATTGGTTTCTATCAGTGTTACCTTTTATAGATGAAAATGTTTTATGATAAAAGATAGGAGAAAACTGGCTTTATGCAAAACAGCCTTAAACTCCACCAGCCAAATATGCATGTAGTATTAGTCTTGCCATTTATATCCACCATAGTGTTACTTGCCAATACATTAAATTGTATTGACTCCCTTGTGGCTGCATATTCCATATTGCAGATGAATCTGAAGACGAGTGAGGTTTCGTTAAGGATCTCGAGTCTATCGCCAACATGTTTTGCCTGTGGCACATGAAGAAGATGAGACTCATTGTGTACTATGTTTTCCGATGTAATTCTGTTTCCTGATAATATTCTGAGACTATGCAAGTTGTAGAGATATTTTGTAAATACTGGATCATGCGATGTAATAGAATTTTGACGCATTTGCATGATATTTCATTTTGAACTGTGGTGCTAGCAATTGATCCATGGACTAGCACAATAACACAGAGTTCTTGCATTATTTAAATGTGGGAACGCTACAAAATGGTATCAGAGCATTGTGTTGCCTGTAGTGTTTGAGACCTTAAGTTTGGAAATGATCTAGGTTGAAAACTTATTTTATCCAAATCTTCTAAAGACAAACTTCTCATATTTCTCATATCTTTTCATCTATTATTCATTTCCAAAATTTCTTCTCTTTAGATAACATCCCTTCTATATCATCAAGACAAGTTTGGTGAATACCATGCCCTGAAGTGAAAGATGTATACTGAAGTACTACACAGAAGATCATTGAAGAAATTAGAGAAGAAGTCAGATTCCTCAACAATCATTAACACCTCAAGATATTGAAGAGACTACAGAAGATATAGATGAGACCACCAATCTAGTTACTCTATTAGAACAACGTAAACGTGTTAGTGCATTGATCATTCCAATGAGTGTGGTATGACAATATTAGTTTGTTTTCTAAAACCTTGTTGTTTGGTGTGAAAATGTTTGATTATATGTTGATTGTAAGATGTATTTTCTTGCTCTGTTGTATTGTGGTAGGAAACTTTCTTAGATCTTTCTAAATTTCTACTCATCTATGCTAAACCCAACCTCATACCTTATGATGTTTGCTAACAGTCCCTTGCGCCCAAAATAATTTTTGGCTAAGTTAAAAAGGTTTTGGTTGTTATATGCTCATGTGACTATTTTTGACTTAGTTTATTTTCTGTAATTATTTTCAATATGTTTTCTCTAGCAAATTTGTGCTAAGGACTAACCTTAGGCCTCAGAGACCAAGAAAAAAGACCTTACAATATTTCTAAGTTATTTTTCCTAGTTGGCCCTCCTAGTTGAAAACCACTAAGTCTGGATTAGTGAAAAGCCATGGAGATGATACTACAATTACTCGAAGATTTTCAACATGAAGCAAGAAGACAAATGAAGGACGTAGCCAAGAAAATAGACTCCAGAAGCATCTCCAAATAAGTAGAAGCACTTAGAAGAAAATCAAGAAGACAAGAAGACCAGCCACATCTCTCTCTTTTTCTCTAAGTCTTTTCTCCCCTTATTTTCTGTTCTCTTAGACTTTGTGCGATGGCTAAGTTAGATTTGACCAGCCACTAGTTTGTATCAAAACCATCAAGTGTTAGAAGATTCAATGAAGTCCCCACACCAAGGAGGAAGCTACAAAGGATCCTGAAGATTTTCCAATACCAAGGCTGTGAAGACTTAGGATTTGTTTTCCAATACTTAGAATTTGTTTTCAAGGTGATTAGTGTTTTGTCCAAGACTTAGAATTTATTTTCTAAGTAAGATGAGATTTTTTGACCAAGACTTCAACAAGAAGACTTCCTAAAGAAGAGCAACTGCAACTCAAGAAGAATACTCTCCCAGAAGATTAACAAGATGAAGATTTTTACAAGTCCTTTTAGGGGGAACTCTAACAATATCTACTACCTCTCATATTCTATATGACTAAGTTCCGATATTTAATAAGGAGGACTACACGCAAGGCCATTGAAGAAACATGCAAAAATACTTAGACATCAGATGCAACTCAAGGAAGCAAAAGAAGACTTTGAGAAAACAAGACAGAAATTGATTTGATCTTTGTGTGATCTTTTTGATAAAAAACTAACCCTTAATCACAAAGGGAAAAACCACTAACAAAAATTTCTTAGTTCTCTTTGTGTATTGAAATAACAAGTTTTTCCTTTTGCATATTAGAGTAAAGATGATAATCCTTAGTGAAACTTTTGTTCAATAAGTTTGGAATCTTCAAGACAAAATCCTTAGCCATTTTCCATACATTAAACCCAAACAAAATAATTCCTTTGTAGAATAAATTGTTGTGTTAAGTTTGTTGATTGTTATACTTTGTTATTTTGCTTGTGATTGTTTGTTTATTGTTGTTTACTTGTGTTGTTTAGATTGTACGGAGAGAACGTTCCATTTTGTGAAGAGAAGGTGATTATTCTTCACCAACTTCAAAGGCAAGTGACACACCATCAAATCTCCCATATTTTTCACTATGCATTACTAGTGTTTTGAGTAGTATGCATGATAGGGAATTTTACTAAGTTATTATATGCTATGCAAAATCCCAAGTAGTGTGTAGACATCCTTTAGACTTGATATTTTGGAGACTTACTACTTAGTAGATGCTTAGCCTTGCTACAAAACTGTTTTACTCAATATTGTGGAAAATTCTAAGTACTAAGCTTAATGAACTACCTGGGTGGATTGGGCTTGATTGGCTGTCAGAGTTGAGTGTTTATTCACTTGTGGATTGCCACCCAGGAACAAAGAGATTACTATGTCCTTCTAAGTTTAGTAGCTTCCCGTGCAGCCTTTAGTCATATGGGCTCTGGCTAGATGGATTAAGTTGCGTGGACTTGTCTCGACTTGACAGGTGGTGGTAGAATGGATAGAATGGGAGCGCGTCAAGTCAGTATGGGATGAGGAAATGCTTCTGAAAAATCTCGTCTCAATCTTCTCCTTTCCTTAATGCACTCAGGGTGTATAGGATGTTTGGGCTGATTTGAGTCTGAAGGTGAAAGTGCACAAACTCTGCAGAGTCAACAAACTAAGATCTTAGCCGTGTCTCCGGTCATGGACAATTTGAGCAGCTGGACAAGGAATGACGGAAGAATCTCATCATGCCAACTTCATAATAAAATTATATGGGTGAACATGGGAAAGAGATTTACCCTGGTCTCTATCAGTGGTACTCCTTAATTTAGTTCTGGTTCATTGGTTTCTATCAGTGATACCTTTTATAGATGAAAATGTTTTATGATAAAAGATAGGAGAAAACTGGCTTTATGCAAAACAGCCTTAAACTCCACCAGCCAAATATGCATGTAGTATTAGTCTTGCCATTTATATCCACCATAGTGTTACTTGCCAATACATTAAATTGTATTGACTCCCTTGTGGCTGCATATTCCATATTGCAGATGAATCTGAAGACGAGTGAGGTTTCGTTAAGGATCTCGAGTCTATCGCCAACATGTTTTGCCTGTGGCACATGAAGAAGATGAGGCTCATTGTGTACTATGTTTTCCGCTGTAATTCTGTTTCCTGATAGTATTCTGAGACTATGCAAGTTGTAGAGATATTTTGTAAATACTGGATCATGCGATGTAATAGAATTTTGACGCATTTGCATGATATTTCATTTTGAACTGTGGTGCTAGCAATTGATCCATGGACTAGCACAATAACACAGAGTTCTTGCATTATTTAAATGTGGGAACGCTACAAAATGGTATCAGAGCATTGTGTTGCCTCTAGTATTCGAGACCTTAAGTTTGGAAAAGATCTAGGTTGAAAACCTATTTTATCCAAATCTTCTAAAGACAAACTTCTCATATTTCTCATATCTTTTCATCTAATATTCATTTCCAAAATTTCTTCTCTTTAGATAACATCCCTTCTATATCATCAAGACAAGTTTGGTGAATACCATGCCCTGAAGTGCAAGATGTATACTGAAGTACTACACAGAAGATCATTGAAGAAATTAGACAAGAAGTCAGATTCCTCAACAATCATTAACACCTCAAGATATCGAAGAGACTCCAGAAGATATAGATGAGACCACCAAGCTAGTTACTCTATTAGAACAACGTAAACGTGTTAGTGCATTGATCATTCCAATGAGTGTGGTATGACAATATTAGTTTGTTTTCTAAAACCTTGTTGTTTGGTGTGAAAATGTTTGATTATATGTTGATTGTAAGATGTATTTTCTTGCTCTTTTGTATTGTGGTAGGAAACTTTCTTAGATCTTTCTAAATTTCTACTCATCTATGCTAAACCCAACCTGATACCTAGTCAGAATACCAACAACCACGAGAAGATGACAACAACAACAAGATGGAAGATTTCCTAGTACATTAAAATACCAAGGAAATAGTGACTCTGGGGACTTCTGATTGACCCAAAGAATGACCCCTCAGTGTCAAATGAAGTTCAAGAGGAACCACTTAGTCTGCAGCTCTACTTTGAAAGAAAGTTCTACTCAATACAAATGGAGACACGCTACACAATCAAGCCATGAAATTTGTATACCCACAAAAGTTTCTTTTAAGGGTGGTAGCCACCTAGTTGCAATGGAACCCAAGTAACCCAAATCTATATTTCCTTCTAGCCTTCCCAAATCTCGGGACGAGATTTCTTTTAAGGGTGGTAGTCTGTAACATCCCTGATTTTTGGAGAAAGACAAAAATCACAAAAATTTAAAGCTTTTGTTTTCTAGTTAAACCAAGCCACCAAAAACAAATAAAACTCAAACAAAAAGGAAAATTATAGGTTATTCCTAGGTTTTGGAAATAATAATCCAAATGCATCTATTTTCTAAAAACCCTAAACCCTCAAAACAAATAATTATGCAAAGAAACTATTCTTCTCTAATTTGTAAACCATAATTTTTTTTTCTATAAACAAGTTGTTTCCATATTGTTTTCACCTTCTATGAATTGATAATAACTACCTCCAATTATTTGACTACTGAAAATATTTTGGAAACCATAAAGTGTTTTCACAAGTTTATCTTGGTATGAAAGTGAGTAAATAAACAATATTTTAAAATTTCCTATGTCTCAAAATTATTTGACCATAATTTAATTAATTATTTTTCTTAAGGGAAAAGAACATTTAGTCACTCTTAGTAATTTAATCATGGTGTGAAAATATAAAAATTTAGTTTTGTTAAAACAGCACACCAATGTTTTCATATGAAAGACAATATTTTTTTACTAAACCATAGAATTTTGTTTGAGGTTATTTGGACTCATATTTTAAAAGTTATGTATTATTTCTTAAAACCAGAAAAAAAAACAAATGATGCCAGCCAGCCCAGCCCGTCACTCTGCCCCTCTCTTTCTCTCTCGAAGCCCAACTGCGGCCCAATCCCTGCCCTTTCTATCTGTCGCACGCGCACAGCGAAGCAGCCCCCACAACCATCCTTTTCCCTCCCTGACTAAAGGGCCCCACGGTGACATCCTCAACGACGTCAGCCTCTTCTTCCTCTCGCTCAAGAAAACAGAGACAGAAACGGGTATGATCTCCTCCCGAATTTCTCGCGATTTAGGGAAGGATTCGTGGCCCCTATCCCCTCCATAAATAGCCTACAACCTCCTCTACGATTCCCCCTTTGGAACCCTAGAACACCACGCCGCCAGGCCGCCGCAATTCGTCGCCGGAGCCGCACATCACCACCGCCGTCTTCCTTGTTCTCCGGCACGGTAAGCCCCTCACGGACCTCGACGAGGTCACCCTCTCCCTTCCCTCTCTCCTGCGCATCCACTGATGCCAGGGCTCGAATTTTTTTCGCAGTACAATGGTCGCGCCGTGCACACCCGAGGACGCCGGAGCCCGCACTGTCTCCGCCTGCGCCTCGCCGTCGCCCAAGGAAACGCGGGACGACGCCATCACCTCCATCGCGCTCTTCATCCCGCGCCGCACCTCGTCGTCATCTCCATCAAGTAGGAAAGCCACGGGAGCGCCGTCGCCGTCGTTTTCCCGAGCCGCGCTTCACCGGAGATCCACCGGAATCTCCATCACCGGCGACCTGAAGCTCCCCTTCGCCCAGCGCCGTCAAATCACAACCAACGACCGCGATTAAATCGCAAAGAGGTACGGGCCCCATCCGTTGGATCCAGATCCTGTGGTCCAAATCTATCCCACTTATCCACGTCAGCAGCCACGCCAGCGCCACGCAACAGCCCGGTCAGCGTCCAGTCAGCGCACAGTCAGTGAGACAGTCAGCGCGTTTTTAATTCGAATTATAATTCCAGAAAAATTGCAAAACTTCATAAATTCATAACTTTAGTTCTGTAAGTCCAATTTCGATGATTTTGTACTTTTTGAAATCAGCACAATGTGTAGAATTTATTACAATTAAGAAAACTGAATTTTGATACGTGCACACTTTATATTGTTGAATCTTTGTAAAACTTGTTTTGTTGATAACTTTTGATCTATGACTCCAAATTCGACAAACTTGAACTTTTTGAAAAGCCCTAAACACGTAGAATAGTTTAGCACTGTCAAAATTCAAATTTGACAAAACTTAAATTGGTTCAAATTTAAATAGGCTTGTTTGGTGATTTTTGACATGGTTTAAATTCTATACATCTAAAAATTGCAAATAAAATATTTTTGGATACCTTATGATGTTTGCTAACAGTCCCTTGCGCCCAAAATAGTTTTTGGCTAAGTTAAAAAGGTTTTGGTTGTTATATGCTCATGTGACTATTGTTGACTTAGTTTATTTTCTGTAATTATTTTCAATATGTTTTCTCTAGCAAATTTGTGCTAAGGACTAACCTTAGGCCTGAGAGACCAAAACAAAAGACCTTAGAATATTTCTAAGTTATTTTCCTAGTTGGCCCTCCTAGTTGAAAACCACTAAGTCTGGATTAGTGAAAAGCCATGGAGATGATACTACAATTACTCGAAGATTTTCAACATGAAGCAAGAAGACAAATGAAGGACTTAGCCAAGAAAATAGACTTCAGAAGCATCTCCAAAGAAGTAGAAGCACTTAGAAGAAAATCAAGAAGACAAGAAGACCAGCCACATCTCTCTCTTTTTCTCTAAGTCTTTTCTCCCCTTATTTTCTGTTCTCTTAGACTTTGTGCTATGGCTAAGTTAGATTTGACCAGCCACTAGTTTGTATCAAAACCATCAAGTGTTAGAAGTGTTAGAAGATTCAATGAAGTCCCCACACCAAGGAGGAAGCTACAAAGGATCCTGAATATTTTCCAAAACCAAGGCTGTGAAGACTTAGGATTTGTTTTCCAATACTTAGAATTTGTTTTCAAGGTGATTAGTGTTTTGTCCAAGACTTAGAATTTATTTTCGAAGTAAGATGAGAGTTTTTGACCAAGACTTCAACAAGAAGACTTCCTCAAGAAGAGCAACTGCAACTCAAGAAGAATACTCTCCCAGAAGATTAACAAGATGAAGATTTTTACAAGTCCTTTTAGGGGGAACTCTAACAATCTCTACTACCTCTCATATTCTATATGACTAAGTTCCTATAATTAATAAGGAGGACTACACGCAAGGCCATTGAAGAAACATGCAAAAATACTTAGACATAAGAAGCAACTCAAGGAAGCAAAAGAAGACTTGGAGAAAACAAGACAGCAATTGATTTGATCTTTGTGTGATCTTTTTGATCAAAAACTAACCCTTAATCACAAAGGGAAAAACCACTAACAAAAATTTCTTAGTTCTCTTTATGTATTGAAATAACAAGTTTTTCCTTTTGCATATTAGAGTAAAGATGATAATCCTTAGTGAAAATTTTGTTCAATAAGTTTGGAATCTTCAAGACAAAATCCTTAGCCATTTTCCATACATTAAACCCAAACAAAATAATTCCTTTGTAGAATAAATTGTTGTGTTAAGTTTGTTGATTGTTATACTTTGTTATTTTGCTTGTGATTGTTTGTTTATTGTTGTTTACTTGTGTTGTTTAGATTGTACGGAGAGAACGTTCCATTTTGTGAAGAGAAGGTGATTATTCTTCACCAACTTCAAAGGCAAGTGACACACCATCAAATCTCCCATATTTTTCACTATGCATTACTAGTGTTTTGAGTAGTATGCATGATAGGGAATTTTACTAAGTTATTATATGCTATGCAAAATACCAAGTAGTGTGTAGACATCCTTTAGACTTGATATTTTGGAGACTTACTACTTAGATGCTTAGCCTTGCTACAAAACTGTTTTACTCAATATTGTGGAAAATTCTAAGTACTAAGCTTAATGAACTACCTGGGTGGATTGGGCTTGATTGGCTGTCAGAGTTGAGTGCTTATTCACTTGTGGATTGCCACCCAGGAACAAAGAGATTACTATGTCCTTCTAAGTTTAGTAGCTTCCCGTGCAGCCTTTAGTCATATGGGCTCTGGCTAGATGGATTAAGTTGCGTGGACTTGTCCCGACTTGACAGGTGGTGGTAGAATGGTTAGAATGGGAGCGCGTCAAGTCAGTATGGGATGAGGAAATGCTTCTGAAAGATCTCGTCTCAATTTTCTCCTTTCCTTAATGCACTCAGGGTGTATAGGATGTTTGGGCTGATTTGAGTCTGAAGGTGAAAGTGCACAAACTCTGCAGAGTCAACAAACTAAGATCTTAGCCGTGTCTCCGGTCATGGACAATTTGAGCAGCTGGAAAAGGAATGACGAAAGAATCTCATCATGCCAACTTCATAATAAAATTTGATGGGTGAACATGGGAAAGAGATTTACCCTGGTCTCTATCAGTGGTACTCCTTAATTTTGTTCATGTTTATTGGTTTCTATCAGTGATACCTTTTATAGATGAAAATGTTTTATGATAAAAGATAGGAGAAAACTGGCTTTATGCAAAACAGCCTTAAACTCCACCAGCCAAATATACATGTAGTATTAGTCTTGCCATTTATATCCACCATAGTGTTACTTGCCAATACATTAAATTGTATTGACTCCCTTGTGGCTGCATATTCTATATTGCAGATGAATCTGAAGACGAGTGAGGTTTCGTTAAGGATCTCGAGTCTATCGCCAACATGTTTTGCCTGTGTCACATGAAGAAGATGAGGCTCATTGTGTACTATGTTTTCCGCTGTAATTCTGTTTCCTGATAGTCTTCTGAGACTATGCAAGTTGTAGAGATATTTTGTAAATACTGGATCATGCGATGTAATAGAATTTTGACGCATTTGCATGATATTTCATTTTGAACTGTGGTGCTAGCAATTGATTCAGCGACTAGCACAATAACACAGAGTTCTTGCATTATTTAAATGTGGGAACGCTACAGCTCGCCCGTTTCCACGTCCCCACGTCCATCGCTGCCGTGCATCCATCGCTGGAATCAAATCCATCAAATTCGAAAATATATAGAAATTATTAATGTTGAATTAGAATTTGAATGGCCACGTTCCGACAATCAACACATGGGCAACACATGAAGCCATTATCTTTGTTCGCCTGAGCTACAGCAAGAAATGCATTCAGGCCTGCCATATACTCGGAAGTGAGTCGGTCACCGTACATCCACGCTGCCGTGCATCCATCTGCATCGTATAATTAAGTTTATCAAAATACATTACAATAACATATTAATACAGAAATGACCACAGTACATCGAGAAATATTACTTTTTTATGTATCAGTTACAGATGAAAAAGATAAGTTTGTTAACCTCGTGTGCATAGTAAAATAAAACACACTAACACCCACCTCTCTCACACCTCCAAGCAAAAAAAAAAGATGGAAGGGGGGGCTGGGGCAGTATATATAGGGGAAGGGGGGACATTGGTCCCGGTTCGTGGCCTGAACCGGGACCAATGCCCATGCGTGTGCCACGTGGCCTGTGGCTAGGCATTGGTCCCGGTCCGTGGCACGAACCGGGACCAATGCCCCCAAGCGATTTCTGTTGCCCCGGGCACACAAATCGGGACCAATGCATAACATTTGTCCCGGATTTGGTTGCAACCGGGACAGGTGCCCCTGGCCCCTGGACGAAAGGGGTTGTTTCCACTAGTGGCTATCCATCTTTGCGATCGTCTAATTTTTATTTTCAGCATTACACATTGAAGACCGAATCCGTTGCTGCTAAAAGAATAGAGAGGAAAGAGGATAAAAAAATGATAGATTCACCCCGGGCCTCCAAAATTTTACGTAAAAAATGTGTCTCATTTTTCTTATTCTCTCTATTTCGAGGGTTCCCCTATATAGCGCTCTTAGCGAGCGGAGGCGCTGGAATCGCCCACATTCGCTCGTTCCTCGCTCGCTCCTGGGCCGGCCCATTAGGCTCGATCGCTGCTCGCTTCGCTACGAACGCTTCGCTACGAACGCTGCGCTACGATCGCTCTCTTGTTGTTTGCTGGTCCCTATACATGAAATAAAATTAGATATGAGCAATTTTTAATTTTGAACAAAAAAATAATTTGAACAAATTTTTCATTTGAACAGATTTCAAATTTGAACAGTTTTTTTTTTTGAACAAAAAATTAATTTGAACAATTTTTTCATTTAAACAGATTTCAAAATTGAACAGTTTTTAAATTTGAACAGATTTCAAATTCGAAATTTGTTCAAATTCAAAACGAAAAAAATTCCGAATAGAAAGAAAAAGAAAACAAAAAAGAAATAAATAAAACGGAAATAAGAAAATAGAAATGGTAAAAGAAAAATGGAAAAAGCGAAACTATAAAAAGCTAAAAAAACAAACTATGCACAAGCTGTAGCATGGCCCAATGGCTTCGCCCCGTCGGACCCAAGCTGAGGGCGCTGGTTCGAACCCCTCCCCCGCATTGCACCTCTATTTTCGCGATTAAAATTCGTTTAATGCGCCGGCCCAGCTCAGAAAATTACATGGGCGTGCTGTATTACGTAGTGCTATAGACGCTATATAGTGTTTCTGCTATTTCGATGCACTACCTATGGGGCCCAAAATTTTAGTTTCGCCCTGGGCCCCCAAAATCTCAGGGCCGGCCCTGGTTGTTAAGTGCAATATATTATAGCTTTTCTTTCCAAAATTACCTTTACTTTCGTAACTCAAGACAAGCAACAACAAATGGGACAGTAGACTTACCTAAAGTTAACAATTCTTGTCTTATGAAAACAAATTCTATCATAAATCTGATATTTGCGCCGGTGGCACAACGGGTCATCAGTCCCCGGAACGGCTGGAAAGTGTGTCCGTCGCCGTGCCGGTGGTTCGGAGCGCGCGGATTTCGTTCGGAGCGGTGTCCGCTTGCCCGCTGTTTGATGCGCTACGGCTGCAGCTTCCTCCGTCCAGGACTCCAGGTCACCACCACCACCACCCGATGGAGCTCATCGCCACCCCACCGTATAAAACGGCGCGCACGTCAGCGACGACCACGGGCCCCGCCTCTTCTTCCAGAAGCTGCTCCCTCCGCGCGCCAGGGAGATCCGCCGCCTCCACCCGGCTCCCTCGCGCCATGGCCGCCACCGGAGCCGACGCAGCCGCCGGCGGGTCCGCTCCCCCTTCACTCCTCGTATTCTCAGGTGACTCTCTGCTTCTCACCAGCGATGCGGCGAGTGGCGTGTGCGCGCGGCGTCGTAGGTCTGAGTAGGCCACACGCTGAATTGGGTCGTTTCTGAGCGCGCGCAGGCGTCAAGCGCGTGAATTGCAGGGATTCGATGGGATAGGAGAATCGCCATTTCCAGGTTGCTGCACCATCGGTGTGCGTCTGAAGAGGCGCGAATCTGCGAGTCCCCGTCACTATTCCTGAAGTGTACTTCCCCCACCAATCAGTTCTTAAACCATTGATCCTTTGATGATGAACTGATTTTCCACTTCAGCATGAGATGTTCATGATAAATCAAAAACTTTCTGACTTATATTGTCATAAATATTAATAGCCATACAAATGCAATCATGAATGGAATAAATAACATAACTATTTTCTCTCAAGTGGAGTGTCCAACAATAACATAAAAATATGCGGATGAATTACCATATTCCTCCCACTTAAGTTTAGAATTCCATAATTAGTAACCCACTAATTATGTTCCTTGATATGTAACCAAGTCGTATATAAGATAATCAAATTGAACCTCTAGTTGGAGTATTAAAACTAAAATTTCATGAAAAACCACACAATAATAAATCCACAAACTGATAATCCTCCCACTCAAGTTTATAATTCCAGAACTAACAAGAAGCTTGTAATTCTGTTGAGTAAGACCTAGTCGTAAATTCCATCAAATACAATTCCTCACAGAGTATCCTCCACGAGTTGAAACATGATTCCTCAAGGAGTATCATTCCCTTTATCAAAGGTACTTGACAGGCTTGCATGTTTCCATAGAAAAATATTTCAAGACATTCTCTATGTATTTCCACTTCAACATTGGAAGTTTCAATATACCTTTCGTAGAAAGTTAAAACCGAACCAAGCTTTCACTTCCATCAATGTGATATTTAAAAGCAATAAGAAAAATAGTTAGCACATATAGTAATAATACAAAACAATACACACTAACCTTTATATGAGATTGTCTTCCATTACTAAGAAAACCATATTTATTGATATACCATTGATGTGAAGCTTTTTCTAAAAATCATGAATTGATCCATTCAATTAGCAAACCTTTCCTTTATTCCCACCTCCTCTAAATTCCAGAGTTTCCAAAATCTCCAATAGGAGAAAGAGTTTCCACAAAGTATACATATTTCCTTTGTGTAAAGCATTTAACAACAAGCTTAGAATTTTAGTTCCACTAAGCATGTTTTATTAACTTCCTTGTAAATAAATCCATCTAGAACATATAGGCATGCAGTTGTTTGGTAAAACGATAAGTTCCCAAAAACAAAACAAAAAATTGTTGTTCCTCATTGAGTGTAATCCTTCCCGCAATACTTCCACCCATAGTTACATTAGTAACAACTTAGAATATTTTATACAAGTCTACTTATTCCTCCAAACATAGAGTGAATTCGCCAAATTACAGATAACAATAGCCAAGATATTATGATGGTGTACATTAATTCCTCCCACTTTTCCTATGCATATTAGTGTTGGGAGTTTAAACTTGTATTTTCCTTTGGCTTTATTCAAATGAGACTTTCATGTGACTAGTATTATACATACCATTCATCATAAAATATCATCTTCCTACTTTCCACCAATTTCCCCTTTTCCAGATCAAAACAAAATTCCATTTGATCCACTAGAACATATACGTTAAAATAAAACTTGGTGTGCTATGTAGTTAAATAATCAATGCAATTCCATACTACCAAAACATAAATAGAATATTTCCTTCCAGTTCACAAAATATAAATAGTGACCGTGGTCGATAATAACTTACTGAAAAATAGTAGTATGTGATGCTTTTCCTTATAATGAAGGGAAGAACCAAGATTTATATTCCTCCATTAAAACATGAAGTATATGAGGTAATAAAATGCTTTCTCCATTAAACCATGGAGTATATGATATAACATAATTGCTTCCTCCATTAAACCATGGAGTATATGACATAACACATTGGTTTCCTCCACTAGACCATGGAGTATATGAGATGACACAATAGATAATAATTCCATGCTCTTCACATAAGTTTTAATCACTATTCCTGAAGTGTACTTCCCCCACCAATCAGTTCTTAAACCATTGATCCTTTGATGATGAACTGATTTTCCACTTCAGCATGAGATGTTCATGATAAATCAAAAACTTTCTGACTTATATTGTCATAAATATTAATAGCCATACAAATGCAATCATGAATGGAATAAATAACATAACTATTTTCTCTCAAGTGGAGTGTCCAACAATAACATAAAAATATGCGGATGAATTACCATATTCCTCCCACTTAAGTTTAGAATTCCATAATTAGTAACCCACTAATTATGTTCCTTGATATGTAACCAAGTCGTATATAAGATAATCAAATTGAACCTCTAGTTGGAGTATTAAAACTAAAATTTCATGAAAAACCACACAATAATAAATCCACAAACTGATAATCCTCCCACTCAAGTTTATAATTCCAGAACTAACAAGAAGCTTGTAATTCTGTTGAGTAAGACCTAGTCGTAAATTCCATCAAATAAAATTCCGAGCATGTGTTCCTTTTATCAGTATTCCTCCGTATGGAGTTATCTTCACCAAATAAACAATTTGTCGACTAACTTCCAATGGATTTTCAAAAGAATGAGACCATTGTGTTTTAAATTCCATGATGCACTAAGATTTCCACCGAGCAATAATTATTCCACTCTTCCTTTTCCAAATAGCACGTCATAAATAAATTCCAACAAAGAAGTATAATATAAATTCATTTCATTGTAGCTCAATATATATATAGTATCATTAAAAAAAAATACCTTTCCTCCATAGGGAGTTAATTGACATAAGTTTCCATTTACAAGTATATCAACTTCAGCAATAATGCCTAAGTAGACATATATATATATATATATATATATATATATATATATTTCCACTTGAAATTGTTTCCACATAAATGAAGATGCTACTAGATTCCATCAAAATTTATGATGTACAAGCAAAATCCAAAATATACGGAGAAGTATTCATAAACAAATATTCAGTGCAAATAATAACATTGGACATACCGTTGTTAATTTCCTTTTCCATGGAGTATTTCCCACTTTCCTCCAAAATTAAGTGATGCCAATTTCAATATAAAAATACTTTATGCCTTCTCCTTTCATGAGAGAAATCCATTTTAAATTATTAAGTACTCTCACAAATTCCAAGTATACCAATATGAGTTCCAATATATTTTGGGGATAAGTGCATTCCTGTAGCAATTGAAAAATAACACACACACAAAATAGTCAAAGAGTCCAATTCATTTTCCTCATATTGTATTTCCAATTTCCTCCAAAACTGAGTGGTACCCAATGAAAGATAATATTTCCAAAATCCTTTTCCAGGTTACGCATAATTTCCACGTAATCTGTCTACTGTCATATTTAATAGCTAAAGAATCCAAGTAATTTCCTATGAATTTTCCGGTTTGTATATGTCAATAACCGATTAGCTGAAGATAAAAACAAATGCTATGCCTTTCCAAACCGTTTAAACCATCCACTCAGAGTAAACCATATTATCCACGGAAAGTAAATACATGATTCTTCCTTTCCGAACCGTGTAATTAGAGTCAACCGGTCTAGAAGTTTTACATAACTCCCATGAAAAACTGTATGATAGAGAAAAATTATTACCGGTCGGTTTACTCCACGGAGAAACGGGCGAGAGCAATATCATTGTAGATGCGTAGAGAATTAATTCCTTGCGCCTAGCTTCTTCCGCAAATATAGCGAGGGCATACAAAATCCTGAATTCCTGATCCGAGCAGGAAGAAAACCAATGCAGAAGCCATTAACCTTCCTTGGCCCGCGTGAGTATCGAGTACTAAAATAAATAGTTTTGCAGAAATTAACCGAGCCAGCAGAGCAAGAAGCAGTAGCTTTCCTCAATCGGTACGCAAAATAAAGAATTTGTAGACGTTGTCGGCTTTGTTTCCTCGATTGTGCGAGTGATTTGGAGTAGCAGCAACAGGATAAATTCCATATACATCTACAACCATCCTTCCTCGGGTTGCGTGCAAACCAGATTGGAGTACTACTAGCTTCACGTGATCTGGTTCCTGCTGCCAGGCGCAGCGATGAAGAGATTCCGTGAAGCCTAGTTGGTGTCGGAACTTTTCCTTCCTCGATCCGCGCAAGCAGTACTAGCAAGAATCCTTGCGGAGAGTTTTTGACGACTGATTGCACACAACAGTGTAGGCCAGATCGACTATTGGGTTGATTCCGACGCGCACGACCACGGCTACTAGCGGAATAGGACCGGGATCCCGACGGCGGAGTTCCCAGCGAGCTTGATCGGCGGCGACGTGGACTTTCGCAGCGGATTCCGACGCGCACGACCACGGCTCTGATACCAATGTAGAAAATTAGGGTTAGGAGCTAATTTTGGCCTACCCTCTATTCCTCTGCCTTATCGGTGGTGCCGCTCACAATGCATAATGAGGCTAGAGGGTAAGGACCTTTATATATAGACTCCAAATTCCAGATATACAAACCTGTTTCCAGTTAGGACTCGTGACTTGTTAAATCAACCACTATCATTAACAGCCAGTAACCGAGCCTATTACTGTTAAGCAATTAGGTCCCAAACACGCATGTGTGAGTCATGCGTCGAGTTCGAATACAAAATCAAACTCGCAGGCTTTAACAATCCATAGAGCCAATCCTACGGACAACCTGGCATTCCACTCTATACTGTTCCCGGGTATAATTCCAGCGTATTAATATACACCGTGTTCCAGTATAGCCGTACCGGCTTCCTCAAGTATATTTCCTTAAGTACAGTTCCACATCAATTATTCCATGTTATTTCCATGATACTTCCACATGAAGTTTATTTCCGGATAATGCAGTAGCTATACAAAATGTTGTAAGCCATAAATTCCTACAAGATTGTCATGTCTGATAGTTCGGTCTTTCTATGTTATACACATGGATCCTTCTGTTTGTCTCGGGAAGACTAGTAGAGTGGTTTCAAAATCATAGTATCACCGTGACCATGCAATGTTTGATGGAATGTGATAACTGCTCCGCGTACCCATTTTAATTTGTATGTAGTTGTAGAACAAACGTTTACTTCACAGTTACTCCTATGATCTATCACATTAGAGCATCTACAGCGCAAAGCGCTTGCCTAGGCGCTAAAGGAGTTGACATCGTGGGCGTACGCAAGCGCCAGCGCTAGCACGGTAGATTTTGTACGTGTATTTTAAGCGCCGAACTCCTCTTGGTGCGTCGGACGCTAAAAAAAGCCTGTGATTAACCGTCAAAATGTCCGGGATAAATTTCCTGGCGTCCCTATAGTTAACGCCGCATTGCAGCTGCTCTTAACATAAAACTGGTCTTCTGTTAACTTCTAACCATCTGAGAAAGCATGTACAAAATAGCTCTATTGAGTCTTATAATGACACATGACAATTAAGGTAGTTTCTATATGTTCTAAACTATTTGTTTTGGCTCTTTTCTGGTTGACTCGCACCTTACGGCACGAGGGTACACACTCACGGTATTATCTATTCTTTTATGTTTAATCTAGGCGGAACAGCGTTTAATGGCGTTGTGGAAGAGTTGAAGAAAGTTACCACTCGGGTCGCGCATGTCCTACCAGTTTCTGATGATGGTGGAAGCACAGCGGAGATTGTTCGCGTGCTCGGTAGGTGACATCTCCTACATCATCATTCATTTGCCTCTAACCTGAAATGATAGATTAAAGGATACTCTAACCTGTAATAATAGATTAAAGATAACATTAACAATCTAATCTTTTCTGATGGTGAATGTTGGCTTTCGTATCTTAGGTGGACCTGCTGTGGGAGACATAAGATCAAGATGCTTGAGATTGTCCGATGAAAGCACTTTAGAAGCCCTCTCTGTTCGGAGATTGCTTGGGCACCGTTTGCCTCTTGATCCTTCAGAAGCGAAGATGGAGTGGTAGCAATTTGGTCCTCACTCCTTCTAATGCAGATCAAAATCTAATTTTTCTTACTACCTCACTGGACAGTTAGCTAATTTAATGTTCTACCCTATGTGAACAAGTGATGCTCAGTTGTCGATTCGATAGGTACCAGATTGTAGAAGGAGAACACTCTTTATGGGATGGTGTCTCTCGTCCCTACAGGGAGACAATCCGTGCATTTTTGGTCTATTTCCATAATGAGGTATACTCCTCTGTAATATACTCTGTTATGAAGCATATTGATTTTGTGAAGGCACATATTTTCAAAAGGCCGGCGACGACGACTGACCTATGTATTTAGTGTTGTATTTGTGACACATAATTTCTTCTCTGCAGATCCTTCGGCGACCAGTTGAAACATTTTGCTTCGCCAATGGCAGGTGATTCTTCTAAGGTGAAATTTTGCAGTAAATCATATTCTTGCCATTGTGTTTCCACTTCCACATCAAACTGTTGTTTTCCTGCTGTATGTATTCAATGGAAGGATGCGCATAACGTAACCTAATGTTGCCTGTGACTTACATTATATTAATGCATTGAGGAGCATCATTTCGCTGCTGTTTCTCCCAGCTTGTCTTATTATTTCACTGACGGCTGTTTATAAACACTTGCAGCATTGGGAATTTCTTTTTTGCTGGCGCACGCATATTCTTCCAGTCTTTGGATGCTGCAATTTTTTTGTTTTCACGTGTGTCACAAATCCCTGCAGAAAGTCTTGTGCTTCCAGTGATATCCACAAATGACAGGCTTACACTTGGATGTGAACTATGGGTATTCTCAATTACAAATTTTTGTTCACACAATACCCTTTCAAGTTTATTTAAGATCATTGTTGTTGCAGGAAACTGGCAGATTGTTCTTTTGAACATTACTCCTGTGAATATGACATTCCGTGATTCTAAACAAAGTGTATTCTTAATTCTTGTTTTCAATAGGCATCATCACTTTTCAATATTTTTCCATTTTCAGGATGGGACTATTATTCGAGGCCAAAATGAAATATCACATCCAAGCAATGGCCGTAGGGAAGTTGTTAACAAGGTACTTTGAATAGTATGCCATTTATTTTCAGACATTAGTAAGGCATTGTTACTAGTCAAACACACATCGTCTTACAAAAACATTCAGATTTGTTCACCATAGGCTCATAACGTTCCTTGTGTCTACTGTTCCTTCACATTAAGTTGGTGTTGAAGCAGGGGTGAGTCAGAAAGATAAGTATTGGGTTCACTTAGTTGTTATCATGGGGTAAAAGTGCAGCTATATGTCCAAATTCTATTGAATTTTGTTGTTTTCATTAGGCTCAGCTGAACCCATTGTTAACACTATGGCTCCGCCCCTGTGGAGAAGTTAATATTTATGAGTTTCCGCTGCAATAATGGATTGATGATTTACTGTCAGGACTCAATGGTTTCATGTTTTATGCATACCTAACTTAAGTAAGATTGCGAAGCTGATTTTGCATGGCATTCTTGGAATGACAATTGTAATAGGTCTAGTGGAAACAGCATCCATACAATTCACTCTGTCCAACTACAGGCTATCCCCCACATACACAATCAGCACAGCCTGAATAAAAAGTGAAAGTAGAAAAAAAAACAACTAAATTAGCAGCATGCATATTTTCACTTGTGCCAACTGGATTAAGTGTTCCTAAATATATCTTAAGTGATTGAGTCTTGATAAGTTATTCACCTCTGCTAATATAAAGGAAGTTATTATTATTATTATCCGAAAAAGGAAAAAATATTGACGTATTTAAAAGCTAAGGCTCCAAACTGTCACTGTGATGTCAAGTGCTACTTTTTTTTGCTATGTTTCTTGCAGATGTCATGGTTTTGTCGATCTGGGTTTCCTCTTTTTATCTGCACATATTTGTTGATTTCTCATAGATTTACTAATATCTCACATTTTTTTTTGTATCCTTTGGTTTTCACTTTTGCAAAAAGGACTGTAAATCATGCAGCGCACTTCCTTCAACCATCAAGCGTGTATTTTACATGTCAAGCGAAGGTCGCAACCTGTTGCATGAGGTTTGTACATCATTTATCCTCAATAGTTAGACTGGCCTCCGCCTTGCAGTCTATTCACAATGCAAGTATCCCTTGTCACTTTATTTAAAAATATCAGAAAGTTTCTAGAACAGATTATTCGACAGGTCAACTTAATCTATTGCAATTTTATTTTATATTCTAAATGATGATCAGATGCTATGACGTATTATTTCTGATGCTTATCCAGTCCATCATGCTATGGTATGAAAGTACAGGATTTCGAGTATTACAACCATTGGGTAGTGCTTTTGCAGTCCTGCACTAATATGTCCTTTACAATAATAGTTGCACTCTGTTGCCTCAGTATGGTCATCTAAAAATAAAATAAAGAACCGCCATCGATATAAATTCAAAATAATGAGCTGGATATATCTTTTTCTCATGTTTTGAATAAAATAAAATCCTTTTTATATTAATATGTGGCAATATTTGATTTTTGGACTTAAAGTGTGTATGATTGCTCATTATCATGTGAAATTGGTATTCTAACATGATATCTGATACTTATATTTTATGTCTACCATTTTTATTAAACTTAACTATTGATACTACCTTGCTTTCTAGGTTTTTCCTGAAGCTAACCGTACAGTTTTGGAGCAGCTAAGTAAGGTGGATTGCGTTGTATATGCCATGGGATCGCTATTTACATCCGTTTGTCCATCACTGGTAGTCATTCGCCTTTTGTGTTATGGTATAATTACAATAGATATTCTTTCTCGATAAAACGCAATTTTTTTTTGTCTCAAGACTCTCAGTGCATTGATAATAAAATAGATTGGATTAGATGCCTTAGAACGCTTTGGTTGGCAACAAGTCCTGCAGGCTGGAAGCACCAAATGTCACCCATGCCTGCTCCTCTAATACATCCTCTGTTCCACGATGTAAGCCTTTTTAACAAACTAATTTACCTTGCTAAAAAGGCTTACATTATAGAACGGAGGGAGTATATGATTATATTACAATATTTACTTAATGGTTTTCAGCATACCATCTGATATCTTCGTTCCAGCATACCGTCATATGTCTTTCTTCTATACTTTTCACGACTTCTGCATCTTAGTAGTGGTTTGACCTGTGCTTGACCATGTTTTTGATGGGAATGTTGGACCATGTACTGTCTGTTAAGACTTGGAATACTTAACTGCCACAGACATATCCATGCACATTCATTTGACTAGGCTTGGCTTTAGCCATTAAATGTTCTTGTCTTCCAGCACTGACCTGTATTCTGATGTGAAAAACATATGCAGGTACTTCGAGGGATTGGTGAGGCTGTAGCGTCAAGATCTGTTCCCAAGGTAACTATACTAAGTTACTTAGTCAAGTTAACTTGTTTTCCTATGCTTGACTGCAGTATTCTGTCGGTCCCTTTTGTCTTGGTTTCATTGTTTGTCCTCTTATCCTTGCTGTTGCCAAGACCTGATTAACGCTTGCCACTTGGTATTCTGAAAGTTTGATAGCAACGTTATGGTGATAGATTTACTGGTTCATTAATCCACAACTTCATGTGTTGTAGGTTTATTTGATATTTTATTGAGTGAATGGAGAAGTGATGTACTGATGCTTGAATTTTTGTTTTCTTGTGAAGTCTTTGTTATCTCTTGCTGTACAGAGTGTTTGTGGATCACACTAAGAGATTTTTGAATTTAGGTACTTCTTTTAAATGGATCACATGATAGAGAAACTATTGGACTGTCTGCTTCTGGCTTTGTGACGGCAATTACCGATTCTTTAAATCGGACATATGGTGATCCTAACAAAAGTCTAAAGAATCATGTAAGTATGGTGACAATGCCTTTAAACATCGTGTCAGCTTATGACTAGTATATTCATGCACAATGCGATTTGATAGTTATAGAGTATGCAGACATTCCATTGTGAATATAGATGTTAATTCTAAATGCTATTTAGGATATGATTTCCTTGCATAATTTTTTTTATTGTTGTGTGCAGCCCAAAAACTACGTGAATGCCATATTGGTTCCCGAAGGAGGCCAAATTCCTCTAGATGTTGAAAATTTGGCATCTAAAGGAATATTTCATGTGGTATGTAGTTCTATTCTATTGGCTACAATGGTTCTTATTGATGGCTTTTACAGAAATGGTACTGTATTTTGTATGATTCTGCATGTGATCTCTTTACCCCGTGTTGTAAACTAACTAACTTTTGCATGAAGGCACTATTCCTTAAAGCTTGTGTTAAACTGTTGCTACGGTAGATTTTCAATGTTTCTCTGCTTAGGCTTTTATATTACACAATTCAATGTCATTATAGATTTTCATCCTCACCGTGGAAAACAGAATCCATGATCAGGTTATAAGATCATTGCTTGCTTAAATTACAGTAAGTAATTCAGATTTTACACTGCTTCCTATTGCAGCGTTATTCAGAAAAACCTAGTTATTAGACAGGCTTACTTTATGACGGTTAGGTCACTAGAATCACTACATTGCAAAATTTAATACTCCCTCCGATCCATATTAATGGTCGCTAAATTGGATGTATTTAGACATATTTTAGTGCTAGATACATCCGATTTAGCGACCATTAATATGGATCGGAGGAAGTATGATAAACAGCTTTCATAATCACGCCTTAGAACTTCCCATAATCATGACTGATGTTCATAGTACTTGGACCCTTGGTTTGTATGGCATTGGTTACTACTTAAATGCTTTCTGTAGTCAGCTTTTACTGAAACCAGTCGTTTCGATGTGCTAATGTATGTCGCAGGTTACTGTGCAGTCTGTACGCGATGCAAAAGTGGGTGTCATATTTGATCCACAGTCGTTGATCCAAGCTCTGACCCGTCTGATATCGGAGCACATGGATACATGTATCTCTGAACCTGACCGTTTAATTGAAAACGTGAAGTCTGTATATTGATTCTCTAAATGATGTACTTTCAGGTACATAGTATACCAGTCCTATTTCAGCTATTGCTGCATTTTTGCGCCAAATGACAAAGGAAAACCTAGAATTTGCACTACCTTGGAGTTACCTTCTAATCTTCTTCTGGAAAGAACCACCATTGATTTCAGTTGGTTTTCTGGTGAATGGTGATGGTTCAGCATGATTTCAGGCCTATTTGGTTGCTAGGTCCACTTCCTAGGTGACACTTCTGAGGGAAAACCAACATGGGAAGTGCTGATTAAAACATCTAGAAATGCGACACTTAAGGTAGTCCCGGTGCATTGCATCTTAAGTAAGTTTTATCTAGACACTCGTATCTTTTTTTTTGTACAACATGTACTCCCTCCGTTCACAAATAGATGACTTCCATTTGTCCAAATATGAATGTATGTAGACATGTTTGTGTCCAAAGACATTCGTATTTGTGTCCAAATACGCTCATATTTCGACAAATGGAAGTCATCTATTTGTGAACGGAGGGAGTAGGTACTTGTATCTTTGTGATCGTCGAATGTGTTTTGTAAACAATTTTAACCTTTTGGCCCTTTTGTGGCATGTACCAAGCATTTCATGTTTGGAGAAGTGTGACGCCCCGAGATCGGGCACTATGCAGATTTCAGTATTCCCGCCAAAATCCACATAATAACTGATTCCAGGTTGCCACTTGTGATAACATTACAACAGTTCACGAATAATCCACAACAAAAGAAAAGATATATACAAGATGACTCAAACGAGTAAGGATACAACTGATACAATACAAAGATCCAAATAACAGCGGAAGAAACAACATAGCGCCCGGCTACGGACAAGATACAAATTGGACTAAGAGTCCTGAAGATAACCGAGAGCGTCCAATTCCTGCCCAGGCCAAGCCGGAGGGATTCCCAAGCTAACGTCGTCAGACTTCAAACCTGTTGACTGCAATATTGAATATGCAGCCACGAAAAAGATTCGTCGGTCAGTACGGTTAAGTACTGGCAAGTGGATAAACCATACTCACAAGATACCGGCGTAGCCAGTCATCACAAGATACAAATACTTTGGGTTCAACGGAAAGGAAAGGATTATCGCAAATAAGCAGCAGCGGGCTGCACTAACCAACTACAGAGACTCACCACAACATCCGGCTAAAAGAGGGGGATAAGATAGCGTATCAGAACCAACTATAACTACTCACCAAACAATACCCATCCAATGTTACCCCCTACTAAGGAAGCAACCCAAGGATAACTCACACTGTTGGATTAAGGATGGATCAAGTTGTTGTGTCAATAAGACTATTACTAGTCAAGTATCATTAATTAGGTGTAAGTTGTTCTGAGTACTTGTTAGCCAGTACTTTCACCAAGTCATCCATAACCGCTGAAAACACGGCTTCTCGAGAAGATTTACCCTGCAGGGGTGCACCAATTTGGCCGTACACGTAAGAATACCCCGCCAGATAGGAAATGCACTTCCACCAAGCGAGACACTCAACACAACTCAACTCTTCTTCGCATCAAGCCCAAAGAACCCCGTGCAGTTGAGCGCACGGCTAATCAAGCCCCACGAAGAAAAGGGGACCCTCATAGCACTCTAAGAACGTGTCTCCCTAAATGCCGACTACAAAAGTTCCACTCTGGCCTGGGCTCGCAAAAACATGCATGCGGCAAATGGAAAACCCGAACTAAATGAGGCGATTTGGACGAGATGCGAATCGAATCAAATTGAGGGGGCGCCCATACTCGCTTCCCACATGCGGTTAGTGCGCTCATCATGGATCAGTAGACAAGACCCTTTTCCTAATTAGGGTCGACACTAGCAGGCTTCAAAACCACGCCGGGCCTCCTGCCGGTGCCTTATCATCAAGTTATTATTACCCAAAACATTAACATGTTGTTGATTGAATTGAAACCCAACTATCAAACTAAACAGGTGATAAGACGGACAAAAGGACTTGAGCGCAAACAACACTAAGCATGCAACTACGACACGAGGGCCAACAGGGTAAACAAACAACAGTTAATAGGAAGTGGAAGGAAGGCTATATCATGGCTGCAAGGTAAACATATAATAGGATCGAGACACAAGCATCGAATCAACAGGCTAGAATAAGAACAACGGAAAGAATTGGTAACAAGTGATGAAAGGCATCCATTTGGCAGCAAGTGAGTATACTTGCATTAGATCCAGCAATTAGAGGTACATCCACAGAACTTGTCGTTGCTCACATCATCTCAACGTCCTATCCGGGAAGAAGCAACGAACCCCGAACAAACACCGGATGCAACAATTACTACTACGGCAAAAGATCCAGCATGATCAAGATATGGATGCATGACAAGTTTAAAGATGCATCAAGATAACTAGTTGACGAGATAATAGGTTTAAATGGACCCATATGCAATTGGATTGCATATGGAAAAGGTCCATGAATTAAGGTGGAAACAAATGATCTACAATTAAGTACCATGTGAAAGTTGATTAGTATGATGCATGCATGATGAAAACAAAAGAAAACAACAATGGAAGCAATTTGAAATAAGGTTTACCAAGTTTGGAATTTTATTTATTAAGTTATGAAATTTTGGTTCCTTAAAGGTGTTACAGAAGCATTTGTTGTTTTCACCCATTTTAATTGTTCAAAACAGATAACAAAGTTCATATTTGGAAAGAACACAAAATTTTAGGTGGAAAACATGTTTCATTTGTTGAACAAGGAATTAAGATGAATTACTTATGAATTAAACAAGTTTAAACAAGATTTAAATGAATTTAATTCAATTATGAATTTATTTGAATTTTTATTTGTTCAAAACATTAAATTAAATTCATATTTGGAAAGGTTATGCTTTTCTGGTTTGAAAACATATTTTATATGTTCAAAAATAATTTAATTTGAGCAAGTTATGAATTTAGCAAATTTAAATGATCTAAACAAGGTTTAAATTATTTAAGCAATTTTAATTATTCAAAACATGAAACAAAATTTATATTTGGAAAGGTGGTTCAGAATAGCATGGAAAACCTATTTTATTTGTGTTATTTGAATTAATATTGAATTAGTTATGCATTTAATCAAATTTAAAAGGAGGTGTTTGAATTTGAAATTTGAATGCAGTTGAATTGTTCAAAACAGAATACAAATGGTTTAAATAGATAGAGAATTTAATTTGGTTCAGGAAACATATTTTATTTACATTATTTGGATTTAGAAAATAAAAGTTATTAGCATTTTAGTTGCAGGGACCAATCTGTAAAAGCATTGGACTTAAATAAAAGAAACTGGGCAGAAAAACAATTTCTACCGCGCAGTGGCCCAACCTGGGCCACTGCCAGCGGGCCCTGGCAACCGTGGCAGCTCACGTGGCGTGTGTGCGCAGTGAGGTGGCAGCAGGGGCCAATGACGGGTGGGTCCACGGTGATGCGCGCGGAAAACATCAAAAAGGGGGCTTTGTGCGCCCGCGGGGGATCGAACCCGCGGCTCGCTGTGCGCGCGAGTGAGGCCCTTGCCACTGCGCTGTCGCTGAACTTGTGATGGTATGCGAGACTGACAGAGGAAGTTGTATCCACGACGGGTTAACTGAATTTTGGACAGAACAAAGGTGCAGGCTTTCATCTTCAGGTTCAGAGAAGAACTACTGCGGCTGCTGGCGATCCTTGCGCGTTGGTGCGACCTCGAGGGTGGTAGCTAGGAGTGCTGGGATGTGGTTGGGCTTGCTGCTGGTGGTGGTGTGTGCAAACACGGGCGGAGATGGCCGAGGCTAGGAGCAGCACCTTCAGTGACCAATCTGCAGCCATGGCGTTCATGGACAGAGCTCCAACTCGAGGGGAACGAGGTACAACAACTAAACGAAACGGGAAAGGGGTGAAATCGAAAGGAGAGCTCACCGGGGCGATGCCTAGAGGGTAGCTGGTGCTCGAGGTTGTCCGCGACGGCGGGAACTTGAAGGAATTCGTCGGCGCCCGCATCGGAAACGAGGAAGCTGTGGACGATCTTGTGCCACTCCGGCTGGTGTTTGCGGTCGAGGAGGAAGAGGGAGGTGGGGTGGTTCTTCTCCACCTCCCAGGTTGGCTCACGGGTGGCCAGGCAGTTGCGGCGACGGCGAGGTAGTGGTGGTGGTGCTTGTTTGGGTTACAGAGAACAGAAGCGAGAGGTGGGAGGTAGAGAGAGGGAAATGGCGGCGGAGGGAGATGGGAGAGAGTCTAGGGCACGCAGGAGGGGTTTTATGGAGGGATTAGGTGGTACGGCGGCCATCGGAGGGGGAGGGGAGGATCTCACGGCGCTGCGGTGGTTCGTACAGAGGATGACGACAGCGAGGACGAAGATCTTCTCGCAGTGAAGAGGTACCGGGCCAGAGAGGGGGTGTAGGTGGGCTGCTGGGCTAGGGGAGATGGGCTGGAGGGGAAAGAAAAGGGGAAAAATGGGCTGGCTGCCTCTCTCTTTGCTGTTTTGTAATTTTTCCCTTTTTGTTTGCACACATTTTTTGTAGAGAAGAGGGAGAGAGAGAGATAAAAAGAAGGGTTTGGGGTTTTAATTTTATAAATAAATCTTATTAATTGGCAAACAGCAATTTCAAGCAATTGTGAACATTAAGTCCAAAATTTGGAATATTAATTTGAGTTTTAAGTTGCTATTTGAATTTCCATTAGTATTTTCATAAGGAGTTGATTTTTGACCAATTTTATTCAATGAACTCAACAATTATGAAAACATTTATTGAATTTAATTGTTTGCAAGAATTTAATGTTTAAACCACAATTGGAATCATGTCCATTATGATTGATTTTGAAGTGAATTTGAATTTGCCATTTAGGGTGTTGATTAAAGGGAGTTTTTATTTAACAAGCAATTTAAATAAATTCAACTTCAAACTATTGAAAAACAATTTGAGTTATTTAGTTTGCAACTTTCAATTGGAAATTTTAGACATGTTTTGAAAGTTTAAATTGGTTTGGATTTTTGAGTTGTTTTGAAAAACAGAGTGCAATGCTTATGATGCATGTGATGCAAAAAGAAAAGGAAAGCAACCAATTTTCTACTAAGGGGGAACACCCCAGGTGTTACAGACGACACCACTAACAAGGGATTGCGCCCTCGCAATCCACCTGCTAACCCGGGAGGGGAAAGAAGTTCGACTATCGATTCTTCATGCTTCCAGCTGATCTCCTCGACACCACTAACAAGAGATCTTGCTCGGAGTGACGACGATGTTCTTCCATCAGGAATCTTCCGATGATCGAACCTATTAGGTTAAAGGCTCAGAAAACGTCCAACCACGTAGGATCCTAACACTTTGAAAGATAGACAAGAGGGGGAGACTCCAAAACAAATAATATGGGAGGGGAATAGAATAGAGATACGGAGAAAACAAGAATCCTATTGAGATGTTTTCCAAAATAGTTTAGCAGAAATAGTTTTTGACATTCTAGAAACAACGACCGTTAGCGAGGTTATCCTACAGGCTTTGCGGACCCGTTGCTTCGATAACCATTCGTATCGAAACAATATCGGGAATCGGAAACAAGGCTCTGATACCATTTGTGACGCCCCGAGATCGGGCACTATGCAGATTTCAGCATTCCCGCCAAAATCCACATAATAACCGATTCCAGGTTGCCACTTGTGATAACATTACAACAGTTCACGAATATTTCGCAACAACAACAGAAAGGATATATACAGGAAGACTCAAACGAGCCAAGGATACAACTGCTACAATACAAAGATCCAAATAACAGCGGAAGAAACAACATATCGTCCGTCTACGGACAAGATACAAATTGGACTAAGAGTCCTGACGATAACCGAGAGCGTCCAATCCCTGCCCAGGCCAAGCCGGAGGGATTCCCAAGCTAACGTCGTCAGACTTCAAACCTGTTGACTGCAATGTTGAATATGCAGCCACGAAAAAGATTCGTGGGTCAGTACGGTTAAGTACTGGCAAGTGGATAAACCATACTCACAAGATACCGGCGTAGCCAGTCATCACAAGATACAAATACTTTGGGTTCAACGGAAAGGAAGGGATTATTGCAAATAAGCGGCAGCGGGCTGCACTAACCAACTACAGAGACTCACTACAACATCCGGCTAAAAGAGGGGGATAAGATAGCGTATCGTAACCAACTAGTACGAACCACCCAAACAAACCCATCCAATGTTACCCCCTACTAGCGAAGCAACCCAAGGATAACTCACACTGTTGGATTAAGGATGGATCAAGTTGTTGTGTCAATAAGACTATTACTAGTCAAGTATCATTAATTAGGTGTAAGTTGTTCTGAGTACTTGTTAGCCAGCACTTTCACCAAGTCATCCATAACCGCGGAAAACACGGCTTCTCGAGAAGATTTACCCTGCAGGGGTGCACCAATTTGGCCGTACACGTAAGAATACCCCGCCAGATAGGAAATGCACTTCCACCAAGCGAGGCACTCAACACAACTCAACTCTTCTTCGCATCAAGCTCAAAGAACCCCGTGCAGTTGAGCGCACGGCTAATCAAGCCCCACGAAGAAAAGGGGACCCTCATAGCACTCTAAGAACGTGTCTCCCTAAATGCCGACTACAAAAGTTCCACCCTGGCCTGGGCTCGCAAAAACATGCATGCGGCAAATGGAAAACCCGAACTAAATGAGGCGATTTGGACGAGATGCGAATCGAATCAAATTGAGGGGGGCGCCCATACTCGCTTCCCACATGCGGTTAGTGCGCTCATCATGGATCAGTAGACAAGACCCTTTTCCTAATTAGGGTCGACACTAGCAGGCTTCAAAACCACGCCGGGCCTCCTACCGGTGCCTTATCATCAAGTTATTATTACCCAAAACATTAACATGTTGTTGATTGAATTGAAACCCAACTATCAAACTAAACAGGTGATAAGACGGACAACAGGACTTGAGCGCAAACAACACTAAGCATGCAACTACGACACGAGGGCCAACAGGGTAAACAAACAACAGTTAATAGGAAGTGGAAGGAAGGCTATATCATGGCTGCAAGGTAAACATATAATAGGATCGAGACACAAGCATCGAATCAACAGGCTAGAATAAGAACAACGGAAAGAATCGGTAACAAATGATGAAAGGCAGCCATTTGGCAGCAAGTGAGTATACTTGCCTGAGATCCAGCAATTAGAGGTACATCCACAGAACTTGTCGTTGCTCACATCATCTCAACGTCCTATCCGGGAAGAAGCAACGAACCTCGAACAAACACCGGATGCAACAATTACTACTACGGCAAAAGATCCAGCATGATCAAGATATGGATGCATGACAAGTTTAAAGATGCATCAAGATAACTAGTTGACGAGATAATAGGTTTAAATGGACCCATATGCAATTGGATTGCATATGGAAAAGGTCCATGAATTAAGGTGGAAACAAATGATCTACAATTAAGTACCATGTGAAAGTTAATTAGTATGATGCATGCATGATGAAAACAAAAGAAAACAACAATGGAAGCAATTTGAAATAAGGTTTACCAAGTTTGGAATTTTATTTATTAAGTTATGAAATTTTGGTTCCTTAAAGGTGTTACAGAAGCATTTGTTGTTTTCACCAATTTAAATTGTTCAAAATAGATAACAAAGTTCATATTTGGAAAGAACACACAATTTTAGATGGAAAACATGTTTCATTTGTTGAAAAAGGAATTAAGATGAATTAACTATGAATTAAACAAGTTTAAACAAGGTTTAAATGAATTTAATTCAATTATGAATTTATTTGAATTTTTATTTGTTCAAAACATTAATTCAAATTCATATTTGAAAAGTTTATGTTTTCCTGGTTTGAAAACATATTTTATATGTTCAAAAATAATTTAATTTGAGCAAGTTATGAATTTAGCAAATTTAAATGATCTAAACAAGGTTTAAATTATTTAAGCAATTTTAATTATTCAAAACATGAAACAAAATTTATATTTGGAAAGGTGGTTCAAAATAGCATGGAAAACATATTTTATTTGTGTTATTTGAATTAATATTGAATTAGTTATGCATTTAATCAAATTTAAAAGGAGTTGTTTGAATTTGAAATTTGAATGCATTTGAATTGTTCAAAACAGAATACAAATGGTTTAAGTAGATAGAGAATTTAATTTGGTTCAGGAAACATATTTTATTTACATTATTTGGATTTAGAAAATAAAAGTTATTAGCATTTTAGTTGCAGGGACCAATCTGTAAAAGCATTGGACTTAAATAAAAGAAACTGGGCAGAAAAACAATTTCTACCGCGCAGTGGCCCAACCTGGGCCACTGCCAGCGGGGCCTGGCCACCGTGGCAGCTCACGTGGCGTGTGTGCGCAGTGAGGTGGCAGCAGGGGCCAATGACGGGTGGGTCCACGGTGATGCGCGCGGAAAACATCAAAAATGGGGCTTTATGCGCCCGCGGGGGATCGAACCCGCGGCTTGCTGTGCGCGCGAGTGAGGCCGTTGCCACTGCACTGTCGCTGAACTTGTGATGGTATGCGAGACTGACAGAGGAAGTTGTATCCACGACGGGTTAACTGAATTTTGGACAGAACAAAGGTGCAGGCTTTCATCTTCAGGTTCAGAGAAGAACTACTGCGGCTGCTGGCGATCCTTGCGTGTTGGTGCGACCTCGAGGGTGTAGCTAGGAGTGCTGGGATGTGGTTGGGCTTGCTGCTGGTGGTGGTGTGTGCAAACACAGGCGGAGATGGCCGAGGCTAGGAGCAGCACCTTCAGTGACCAAACTGCAGCCATGGCGTTCATGGATAGAGCTCCAACTCGAGGGGAACGAGGTACAGCAACCAAACGAAACGGGAAAGGGGTGAAATCGAAAGGAGAGCTCACCGGGGCGATGCCTAGAGGGTAGCTGGTGCTCGAGGTTGTCCGCGACGGCGGGAACTTGAAGGAATTCGTCGGCGCCCGCATCGGAAACGAGGAAGCTGTGGACGATCTTGTGCCACTCCGGCTGGTGTTTGCTGTCGAGGAGGAAGAGGGAGGTGGGGTGGTTCTTCGCCACCTCCCAGGTTGGCTCACGGGTGGCCAGGCAGTTGCGGCGACGACGAGGTAGTGGTGGTGGTGCTTGTTTGGGTTACAGAGAACAGAAGCGAGAGGTGGGAGGGAGAGAGAGGGAAATGGCGGCGGAGGGAGATGGGAGAGAGTCTAGGGCACGCAGGAGTGGTTTTATGGAGGGATTAGGTGGTACGGCGGCCATCGGAGGGGGAGGGGAGGATCTCACGACGCTGCGGTGGTTCGTACAGAGGATGACGACAGATAGGACGAAGATCTTCTCGCAGTGAAGAGGTACCGGGCCAGAGAGGGGGTGTAGGTGGGCTGCTGGGCTAGGGGAGATGGGCTGGAGGGGAAAGAAAAGGGGAAAATGGGCTGGCTGCCTCTCTCTTTGCTGTTTTGTAATTTTCCCTTTTTGTTTGCACACATTTTTTTCTTTGTAGTGAAGAGGGAGAGAGAGAGATAAAAAGAAGGGTTTGGGGTTTTAATTTTTATAAATAAATCTTATTAATTGGCAAACAGCAATTTCAAGCAATTGTGAACATTAAGTCCAAAATTTGGAATATTAATTTGAGTTTTAAGTTGCTATTTGAATTTCCATTAGTATTTTCATAAGGAGTTGATTTTTGACCAATTTTATTCAATGAACTCAACAATTATGAAAACATTTTTGAATTTAATTGTTTGCAAGAATTTAATGTTTGAACCACAATTGGAATCATGCCCATTATGATTGATTTTGAAGTGAATTTGAATTTGCCATTTAGTGTGTTGATTAAAGGGAGTTTTTATTTAACAAGCAATTTAAATAAATTCAACTTCAAACTATTGAAAAACAATTTGAGTTATTTAGTTTGCAACTTTCAATTGGAAATTTTAGACATGTTTTGAAAGTTTAAATTGGTTTGGATTTTTGAGTTGTTTTGAAAAACAGAGTGCAATGATTATGATGCATGTGATGCAAAAAGAAAAGGAAAGCAACCAATTTTCTACTAAGGGGGAACACGCCAGGTGTTACAAGAAGCTTGTATGAAAAAATAAGGCTAATATTAGCAGACCGATATTTTTCAAACAGATACAAGTACTTGGAACAGTCAGGTGGTATCCACATTAGTGTTGGAACCTCGAACAAATCATGCTTGCATATGCAGTTAGCAGTATAAGTTTATATCCGGACAGGTTCATTAAGAAAAAGGTTATCCAGTGCAGTGTTATGTTACATCTCAAATCACCGTCATGTCTGCCTGTGCAGCCCTATAGCTCAACTCCATAAATAGATGTTGCAAGCTGTGAAGCCAGTAAACAATTATCAAGATTTCGTTACCATTTTATTCACGTAACACTTAACATCCACCATAACGGGCTGTGCTAGATCACGGTCACCCGTCGGTACGGTCGAATTCCGACACTGAGAGCGAGACACGGTGTGGAGCAAAATGCCTTCCCTGGATGCGCGTGGGTGTGCCTCACCGTGGCCACGAGTACGCGTGTAGGAGCATTCTTGCACCATAACACTATTGTTGTTAACACATTACACATTCCTTACTGCCATAGCACTTATTTAATGGAAAATACTACTCCCTTTGTCCCAAAATAAAAATATATACGACGCTCTTAAATTTTGTTGGTCAAATTGAACAACTTTGACCATGATTTTTCCTTATTATATGTTCATAAAATTAGTACTCCCTACGTCTCAAATTAAGTGTCGCCAAGTTTGACAAAAGTGGATGTATCTAACATTAAATTATGTCTAGATATATCCACTTTTGTCAAATTTTGCGACACTTAATTTGAGAGGGAGGGAGTATAATAATATATGAAATGAAATAATTTTGCAAGACGAATCCAACAATGTCATTTATATATTTTCATTCCCTATAATTTAGTACAGTATATATTAATGGCTAAAACATCTTACATTTAGAAACGGAGAGAGTATATATTAGTGATCAAATTTAAACATCAAAGACCAGCACAAACATAACATGTATTATATTTTTGGACGGAGAGAGTGTAGTAAAACTGGTTGATGGAACGATTCCATTGTCCGGAAAAATAACTATGAGTGCCACACGCTTCCAGCAGTCTGATTACTAGGAGCGTGTTTCCATCCTTGCAGACATCAGATAGCAAATCTTGCCTCACTCTACGACTCGTTCAAAGGACTAGCAAAAGGCCCGTGCGTTGCAACGGGAATACATCAAACCTATATTGTCGCTAATTCGTGTTAATTTGGTTGAGAAAAACAATTGAATATAAAATAAATACATAAAATTCATAGTCATCTCATGGACCTCATCGACTTGATCAATCATTTTGGTTAAGGGATAAACCACTCGTAGTTTCGATGAATGAAAGCGAGGAACTATAACAAGATCAGTTCAGAATTTATCGTTTTCTTCCCGTGGCGTTGCCAATGTCTAAGTCGTGACAAAATACTAAATTTTTCTATGAGTTGTTATGGGTTGCTTTAATTTTGTAGGTCATGGGTGTTTTCATTATTGAAAATCATACTTCTTCTATAGCAAAGAAATGATTACTCGAGTTTTAACTAATAAGTTGTTTACTTTATGTAGCAAATCTTGTTTGTGATACTGTCCAACCCGATGTTTACGTTTGTAAGAATCAATTTTCGGATAGGGGAAAGGTAAGCTATAAAATAAATCAAGTTTAACTACCTCACAAAGAGAGATATAGTTATTATTTTAGAAAAAAAAAGAGTACAACTATATGACAGACTTAAGTCATGCATCTCGGTTAGCAAAGATCATTGACCTAAAATATTCCATGCATGTATTGATGCAATACACAATAGATCAGTCGAGGGTTAAGAATCTACATATCAGATAGCTACCTACTCTTTTTATTTTGATGTTGCACCTAGCTAGCTACATATATTTGGGCCACCATAACTCCACGAATTTAGCAGCCCATCAGCATGCAGGTAGGCAGCGGATCAATCGATCCAACAAGAAAAATCTGAAGCAAACTGGGACGGAGCAGCACCTGCTCGTCCGAGAATACCACCGTCCCAAGAGATAACGTAGGAAATCTAACAAACCAAGCTAAACCTGTGTTAGTGCGTTGGTAGCCAAGTTGTTGGCCATTCAAGTGAAACTACAAAAGTTGTTTAGATCTACATGACGTTGATAGGGAGGGCGAGAATAATGTGGAAGCCGGGCTTAGGATTTGAGTAATTTCTGTGCGGTGGCATTAGCGGTGTAATTAGTGTGTTGTAATTAGGATGGGGTGGCATTTTTCCCGTAATTTTTTAGATGTGTGACACCGCCTCACCGCCACTATAACCTTAATAGTAAAGATAAGGAAGGTAACATTGAGGTCCGTTTAAAGAAAAGGTAACATTGAGGTGGAAGCAAAGCAATTTATGGATTCCTCGAGACATCCTAGGTGCTACCTGCCCTCGAAACCAGGGTGCCTCAAAAACTACTATTGGGACGAACCTGACCACACACGATTTCTGGTCATAACATAATTTTGTATGTGTTGTTAAACATAAGCTTCTTTGCAATTTCTATCTGAACGCGCCTTCTTCCCGGTTTATAATAAACCCAAATATCCAAACCGATACAACAAAGAAACCCTCTTACAAAGAAGATCAAAGGTAAACAGCAAAGAAAAAAAGGAAAATGTCGGCACTCGAACAAAACCGAGGGATACCGGAGCTCCACGAATATGCCCCCAAGTGGGCAACGACGCGTCACGCCACCGTCGCCGAGACCGAGACGGTCAAGAGTTTTCATCAGAGACCTAACATGGAGAAGATGCCCACAACGATGCCCCCCAAGAGTGTTACGACACCCGCATGCATCTCCGCCGTTGGCGCTGAATGCTGGGATTTTGCCCCGGAAAAATACACACCACTTCTGGTATCTCGGATGCCCGCTGAACCCAAGTTAAGCCTCCAACACATGACCCCCTGCCGTTCGATCCATGCTAGCTACATAGCCAAGGAAATTGACCATCACCATCGCCACATCGCTCTCCGTACAGAAGCCCGCACAATCCACCTTCCGAGGCCACGACCCTAGTTTGCAAGACCTCGCACCCGTTGGGAAGCGTTGGGAAGCTAGCATGAACACAACAAGACCACCAGATCGGACGGGAGAGGACTAGGCTAGCCAGTCAGCTCTCGGGCCGCGAGGTATAACGAGGAGGCTCTTCCCCGCAAGTCACAATCACATAGCCGAGACGGAAATGCCACGCGATCGCCAGATCTAGGCTAGTGGCTCGGATCTAGCACCCCAACCACACATATGAAGGGCTTCATAGCAGAATAACAAAAAAAACTCCTACTCGTGAACTCCAGGTTCAAGCCAGGATCTCCTGGACGGAATTATCTCAGAACGGAGGTGGTATGAAGAGGAAGAAGTCACCCACACACGATCCAATCTTCGGGACCACGCACTAGGAGAGAGAGAGATAGTGGGTGGAGAGGAAAATACCGACCGACTATTTTATTGTGAATTTCCTGAATTTTCCGTGTTGAAAAAGGGCTCCTATGTCTCTCTTTATATAGGAGGAGGATGGAGCACCTCCCTTTAAGTTCCCAATGTGGGACTAAAGGGAGGGGAGGTGGAGGAGGGGATTCGGCCCCCCTCCTGAGCCGCATGGTCCCCTAGGGTCCATTAGGGGGAAACCACACACTCTATGTGGGCTCCCTCCTTTTTCCTTTTTTTAAATTAATTATTTAATATTAATTTAAATAAATATATTTAAAATAATAAAATATTGTATTTAATATTTTAGTTGTTTTTAATATTTAATTAACATATAAATATATTTAATTAATAATTAATATATATTAACTAAAGTGACTGCGGACACCTTCTGGATCACCCTGAACTCTTTTGGTCCTTTTCAGAACCATTTTGATGTTCTTCCCATTCTCCGGAAACTTTCCGGTCTCTCTCATTCTTTACTCCGATAATTTCGATGGTTCGTATAACGATCTCCGAGCGTCGTGTTACCCCTGGTTCGAGAATACTCCAGACATAATCGAGAACTCTCTTAGATCAATGCTCAATAGCGGGATCTGGATACTCATAATGATCCTTGTGCATTCTAGAATGAAGTGTCATTGAACCATGATCACAATGTCCTATTCCTTTTGTTACTTAGATACATATCTTGTCCGAGGTATGATCGTTGACATCTCTATGTCAAGTTCAATCTCATTACTGATAATAATTACTTTACTCATTATTATGATATTACATCTCTATGACCTAGTCATATGCTGCAGCTATATGGATGTAATCTCATCGAGTGGGCCTAGAGTATCTCTCTGTCACGTGGATAAACAAATCCTGATCTCGATACATATGCCACAATCCATCTCTTTGGAATATATGTCAAAGTAATCTCCAAGACAATGATTAAATGTGATCTCACGGTCTGAGTATTAGGATACTATATCTTACTAATATTACAACGAAGAACATTGTGACACGGTCACGTTGAAATACTTATAATGGGTAATGTCCATCATCTCATTCAACTAATGAAATGACCTAGTTGTCAATTGACATAAATGTCACATGATCATGAAACCCTCGATCATCAATTTCCCAATGAACTAGTATATAGAGAGGCTTACTAGGGACTATGATTTGTTTATATATCACATATATATTAACGTTTCCTATTATATAGCATGACATAAAACTTATTATAAACTTTTAATGAGATATGATAAATAAAATCCTATTATTTATTTTCCTCTGGGGCATATCTCCTTCAGTATCCCACTTGCATTAGAGTATAAATAAACTAGTTGCATTTTCCTTAATCATAGCACCTGATCATACAAGTGTTTCTGATCATGCTTCCGCATGGAAATGTTTTGTAAATGATCCATACAAATACAGTTCTATATGTTCTTTGCAAATGTTTTGATGTCACCTTACTTGACATTAATCCTTATTACGATAATATTCAAGGATATAATTATTTGGCAACTAAGTGAGACTTATGTTTCCCTTGTGCTCTTTCAATCAATGCACTATAAACATACTTAGTCGGAGAAACAAACTTTCTCTACCAATATATTATATTTTATTCTTTTTGAAGCATTCAAATACTTCTAAATCAATATATATTATTATACACTATTTCACATCAACTTGATGTTTTCACTACACTTCTACGCTTTCAAATCCCTTTCAATCATCCGACTTGATGTTTGAAACTTTCTCACGGGGACGACCCGGCCGCGATGACCCCCGAGGTGAGAGCTTGGTTCCTGACGCAGTGCACCCTCATCCTGAGCGACATCAGCCCGGCTCCGGCCCCGACTACGTCGTCTGGTGGCACGAGCCATGCCACCGCGCCGACGAGCACGCACGTCGACCTAGAGGATGCCGCGCCCGTTGTCGACAAGCATGCCGAGCCGGTCGTCGACCTGCAGGATTCCGCGCCCATCGTCGACAAGGATGCCGCGCCCGCCGTCGGCCTGGAGGATGCATCTCCCGTTATCGACCTGGATGATGCTGCGCCGAGCTCGGCGACTGCTCCGACACCGGCCAACGCCTCTGCCTGATCGCCCACCTTTTCCCATGCCGCGCGCGCCCGACTGTGATTCGATCTAGACTATTTGATCGCCCACCTGTGACATTTTTTGTAATATGATTGCCCAAACTATGGCTGCCGTGATCGCCAAACTCGGGCTCTATTTTTTGGGGCGGGAAGAGGAACTTTCAAATGCTATCGCCGTTCTGTTTTCTGGGTCGCCGAACGGCTGGTAAAATCGCCCCCCCCCCAAGGTTTTGGTGCGGGGCGGCGTTATCGCTAAAAAGCGCCGAACTGAAACCTGGGGGGGGGAGGGGGCGAACGGCTGGAGATGCCCTAAGGAATTTGTGGGTACCTTGAAGACGCAAGGGATTGCTCAGCTCTTTAAGCTCAACATGCCGAGCCTTGCCGCCGTTAACGTCTCCCTCTTGGGCATGGCAGGTCCGGGGTGTGTGGAGATCACACCTTCAAGTGAGTAGGTTTTCGCCTGGCTTTTCTGCCCTGTCCAACGTGCTCTGGACCACCACGAGGGCCGAGTTTGGTTGAAGTTTTGACCGGCAAAGTTTTACTTCGGTCGGTCATGTATCTTCGTTTTTATTTTGGTCTAGGTTTTCAATGTTTGCTTCTTCTATATCAATATAAAATGCAAAGCTTTTGCCTTTGTTTCAAAAAAATATCATGCACATCACTCTGCACTGTTATCATACACCAGCTAGATTTTGTTGAGAGGGCACCGAAATTCTGTGGAAACGTTATCCTCAGTACTTGGCCCCCACAACGGCTACGTAATTAATCTAAGCGCCTTTGCAGGCGATCGGCCTTGTACATGCCCTAATACAACCACTCATATGCCGTTTTATCACGAATTCATCGTGACAAGGCTCCGTGTCCATTAACCTTGACATGCAAATTTAATGACCCCACTAGAGAGATATCTCGGCGTCAAACAGTGGCATGCCGACCCGTATCCCTCGCTCCTAGTGGCCCAGGTGGCTTAAATAAATTGCTCAATCTCTAGAGAGTGTGACGTCCAGGAAAAAAAACCGCGCGTGCTGGTTAAGATTACGACCGGAGCCGTCTACAAATACTAAGTAGTAGATTTTTTGTTCCCGAATTTTAGATATATAGGAGTACTCCCTCCGTTCATAATTAGATGACTTCCAAATGGATGTATCTAACACTATCTTAGTGCTAGATACATCCAGTAGGAAGTCACAGTGAACTGAGGGAGGGAGTACCTCCGTTCTCCAAGCCGTGAAAATGAAATTCCGCGAGTGCGCCGATGGAATACGCAATCCCCGCGATTTTGATTTCAACATGCGCGGCCATGGGAGCTTTGACCCGATCAAAAAATGGACAGGCAAGCGCGCGAAAGTGCATGCCGATGAGATGAGACAGCAACTCATCCGTCCGCGCGCATGCGACGGTATCCGTCCGTGATAGTGGCGGACAGAGCACTCCGCCCAGGCGCCCAGCCGTGAAACAACAGAAAAGATCTTGAAAACATACCGAGCAGCGCTCGGAGAGGGTTGAGGGTCGCTCGCGGGGCTCCCCTCGTGCGAACCCTAGCCACCGCCGCCGCCCTCCTCCCGTCCTCTAGCCGCCGCCGCCGCCAGCCGGCCGGCCGCATCCCCTTCCCATCTCCTCCTCCGTCTCCCTCCCCCTCTCCTTCCCCTAAAGGCTCGCGCCGTCCTCGTGCGGGCCGCCGGGCCGAACCTCCGCCCTCCGCCTCCGCGGTCCCTCCTCCTCCCGCCCCCTCCCGGCCGCTGCCGCGTGCGCCGCCGGGCTAGCCCCGTGCGGTGCCGGTGGCGGCCGGCCCTCCTCTACCCGGCGCGCGGGAGCCCGAGCACGGCGGCGACTCCTCCGGCGGCGGTGCTACTTGGTCGACTGCGGTCCGGCGATCTGCGGGGTGGCAGAGGAAGCGGTGGCGTGGCCCTTTGGCGGCGGTGATGGCTGGCGACAGAGCTCTGGCCAGCGGCGCCCGACGGGCCCAGATCTAGGCCCTTTGGGCCCGATCTGGGTCAGGGCTGGCTGGCCCGGGATCTGACGTACCGTCTCCGGTGGGGCTGAGAAGCAATTCGTGGTGGGGATGGCGGGCACGACGCCGTGTCTGCTGCATCGTGGCGGTGGGGGCTTCACGGGGCCGAGCTGGGCCTGGCCGGGCCCTGGTGTCCTGGTATGCTCCTACTGCTACGTCCGGTCTGCTACTGCCTACGGCGGTGGAGGTTGGTCCCTCCCACGTGGCTGCGGTACCGTCGTCCCCTCTCGGCGATAGTTCTCTCGGCCCGACCGGCCTCGCAGCCTCTGCCTTGGTGAGACGGCGATGATGACCTCGACACAGCGAAGGCGTAGGTGGGCGGTGAGCTTGGTGGAGCCGACATTCTGTCCGGGGTAGTTGGATCTATGGGTTCGGGGGAAACCCCTATCGGCTCTTGCCGGTACCGGCGCGGTGACGCCTGTGGGTGTCGCCTCCCTTCTTGAAGGGCGCCGGGTGTAGCCCTACCCCATTCCCCTCCGTGTATCGGGAGAAATCCTGGGAGCAGTCCGGGCAGCAGCGGCGTCGTCGTCCTCCTCTTCTTAAAGATGTTGCTTTGGTGCGCGGCAGTTTGGAGGCTTGGATGTGTGGTGGTTTTTAACGGGGGGCTTAGCGGTGTCGGGTCATCATCGGGTTGTCGATCTGCCGGTGTTGGCATTTCTTTTTTTCTTGTTCTTTTTCCTCTTTTTGGGATTTTTGTGCTGTTTGTCCCAGCGTTGGTTTCAAAGATGTTTGGTGTGGTTGCTATATTAATATAGCGGGGCGCAAGCCTATTTCGGCGAAACATACCGAGCAGCCGCCGGATATGAACATCCATGGACTCGCAATCAATACGTTCGACTGCGGCGCATGAACGCGCCCCATCTGCAATAATGCTGCTGCATGCGCGCCAGTGTCACGATCCACCAGCCAAAAGTATCCGCGCGCTCACACGCATGCTCCATCCTTCTCGCGCGTATAAATAGGAGCGCATGCCGCAGAGTGCTCGCTCCTGACAGCGTACGTATCAATGGAGTAGCTCGCTCGTCGTAAACCATCATTACAGGAAGAGCTAACAAATGGCGCCGGTTCCCAGCTCCCCGCGCCTGATCTCTGGCGCGCTGCTTGTGCTTGTGCTCGCGGCCGCCACTGCGGCGCAAGGGGAATCCAGGTCGCGCCCAGGGCCGCTGGTGCCTACCATGGCCGCCCGGCACGAGCGTTGGATGGCCAAGTTCGGGCGCGCGTACACGGACGCTGACGAGAAGGCGCGCCGGCAGGAGGTGTTCGCCGCCAACGCGCGGCACATCGACACCGTCAACCGGGCGGGCAACCGGACGTACACGCTCGGGCTCAACCAGTTCTCCGACCTCACCGACGACGAGTTCGTCCAGACGCACCTCGGCTACTACCAGCACCAGCTTCGTCCTCAGGAGGAGAAGAACGTGTCCAAGGGTGCCGCTCTGACGAAGGATGTCCGGTTGCAGTACTACGTGCCTGACAGCGTCGACTGGAGGGCCCAGGGCGCGGTCACCGAAATCAAGAACCAAGGCTCCTGCGGTAAGATTCTCCAGCTGCATGCAAGGCCAAACGTTCCTAGAGGAATGCTTATTCTTTTTTCGAACACGTGCGTGCGTGCATTTGTGCAGGGAGCTGCTGGGCGTTCTCGGCGGTGGCGGCGACGGAGGGGCTCGTGAAGATCGCCACCGGCAACCTCATCTCCATGTCGGAGCAGCAGGTGCTCGACTGCACGGGCGGCGTTAGCAGCTGCAACGGCGGCGACATCAACGCTGCGCTCCGCTACGTCGCCGCCAGCGGCGGTCTGCAGCCGGAGGCAGCTTACGCGTACATCGGCCAGCAGGGCGCGTGCCGCGGCGGCGGTGCCACGCCCAACTCCGCGGCCTCCGTCGGCAACCCACGGTGGGCGCGCCTGTACGGTGACGAGGGCGCGCTGCAGCAGCTCGCGGCCAGCCAGCCGGTGGCTGTGGCCTTGGAGGCCACGGACCCGGACTTCCGGCACTACAGGAGCGGCGTCTACTCCGGGAGTCCGTCGTGCGGGCAGAGGCTGAACCACGCCGTCGCGGTGGTGGGCTACGGGGCGGACGGTAGCGGGCAGGAGTACTGGGTGTTGAAGAACCAATGGGGGACGTGGTGGGGCGAGGGAGGCTACATGCGCATCGCTCGCGGGAACGCCGCAAACTGCGGCATCGCAACCTACGCCTACTACCCGACCATGGGCAGCTAATCAAACACAAGTACATCAGTCCATGCATCATCACCCTTTATCAGCTACGGTACCATGCAACTACACCTTCTATGGATTCTGAATACTCAACATTCAAACACAAGTGTCAGAGTTGTAATCGGTTTCCTCCTAGGTATGACTTACGGTGGAGTCCACCGATCTCATCACGTGTGTAACGCCACGGTGGGGGCTTTTCCCACCTATATTAACACGTACCCGAGGCCCTAATGGGTCATCGCTTTGCCTCGCTAACATGGTAATAAGAGCCAAACTTCTTCCCTTCTAGCCGCCGCCAAAAACCCTAGAAACCTAAGATCCGATCACCATTGTTGATCTCCAAGAAAACAATCAAGAAAACCAATCGATCTTCCCTCCCAACAAGAAACAACTATATCGTCCTCGACAAACCCGGCACCCGTCCTTGGCTTGCTGCCGGCGATAAAACTCACTAGAGGAAACTACCTCTACTGGAAAACGCAGGTGCTCTCTGCTCTCCGTGGCGTAGGGTCATGGGGTCCTTGAGGGCTCAGATCCGGCGCCGCCTGAAACTATGGAGGCTGAAGATGAAAACAAGAAAAAAGTCACGATCCTGAATCCCGTGTCCGAGGAAGTTCTTGCCCAAGTGTTTGGGCTGGAGCATGCCGTCGACGTGGGGGTGCCATCACCGCCATGCACTCCACTCAATCTCGCGTGCGGGTCACCACTCTACGCAGCGCCCTCACCAACACCAAGGAGGAAGATCTCTCTCCCGCTGATATGTCCAAAACTTATCTCCTTTTTCGAACATTTTCTTATTGTTTTCCTCTAAAGTTGTGAGTTTTGGATACCACTAACATGGACTAACGCTGTTTTCAGCAGAATTAACTTGATGTCTCGTTTTTGTGCAGAAAAATCAACTTTCGGGAAATTGACCAGAAAAGACCCTATTGGTCCTAAAACACCAGAATACCCCGGAAGCCAGAAGGAGTCCAGGAGAGGGGCCAGGAGGGGGCCACACCACCCCCTGGAGCCCCGCTTGGCCACGCCGCCAGGTGGTGTGGGCCACTCCCTCACCCCATCGGACTCCCCTTTCGACTACATATGCCCCATAAACCTAAAACGCGAGGGTGTTCGTCATATTCCACAGAAATACAACAGAGCGCCGCCGCCACCCCTAAACTCAATTTGGGGATCAGAAGTTCTTGTTCTGGCACCCTGCCGGGACGAGGATTCGAAGAAGATCATCGCCATCGACACTGCCACTCCTTCTCCAACAACCATCCATGTTGAAGGATCGAGAGGTTAACTAGAGGGGGGGTGAATAGGTTAACTACAAATTTTAACTTCTTTTTCAAGTTAACAAGGTACTACTCAAATATAGATTATCTAGATTATGCAACTAGGTGAACAATCCTATATGTTGAGCAAGTACAACTAGCACAAGGTGAATATATGACTAAGCTAGTAGTAACTAGTAAAGGTAAGTTGAGGAATAACCGAACATAATGACGCGGAGATTTATCCCGAAGTTCACTTCCCAATGGAAGCTAATCTCCGTTGGAGCGGTGCGGTGCCACCAAAGTGGAACACCGAGTAGGCCTCAAATGCCACACCGTATCTCCTTCGAGTCCTTCCACCGATATGGATAGGCTCGAATCACTATGTTGCCGTTGAGGTTGACAACTAGAACCTTTACAAGGATGAGGCACACTCCACAAGATTGGAGGGTCCTCACCAAATCCCAAGAGCCACCAAGACTCCGAGAAACAAGATCCATGAGCACAAGAGCACCGGGGATATCAACAAGGCTCCGAGCTCCGATGAGCTAAGAGCAACAAGATTCCTAGCTCCAATGAACTAAGAATGGCAAGATCCCTAAGGGATAAGTGGGTGGATTTCTAATCGACTTGGTGGAGTTGTAGATCGGGGGTGTCTCCTTCAAATCCCAAAATATCACGAGCTTTGGTTAGGGATTTGAGGAGTGCTTGTTCTTGAGCTTGAGCTTGGTCAATCAATGGTGGAGTGAGAGAGAGTGAGTGGGATTGTGTCGGATATATACTGAATAGGGGTATAGAAGATGGTAGACAAAAGAGCCGGACTACCAGGGTGGCCTACATGGTAATGGGCTTAGGTCCATTGGGCGGCCCAGTAGTTCGACGCGCAGAAGCCGGATTCTAGAAGAACCCGGATCACGGCCCACGTGATCTGGCTTGGGGGAGAAGACGGATTCCTTACTTTCCAAGTTACAAGTTAAACGTAGTCTTCTAGGTTTCTTGTTCTGTAAGCCCTAATCCGGCTATTATATAAAGCCGGACGGGAGATAGATTAGATAGGTTCAAGTTTCACAAGCTAAAGCTCTACGCAACTCGCCGAGAAGCTCATCCTCGTCGAGTAGCTAGATCTATTCCCTCACACTGTAACCCTGTTATACGGGCTTTAGTCCCAATTAGTGAGAAGTGCAGGAGTAGGTACGCCGTACTGTCGCGACGTACCGAACCTGGGTAAAATCCCGTGTTCCGTGTTACTACGCTATCCCGTTACCCCACGTCTCTACCGTAGTCTCATTGCACCCCAGTCTATGAAAACTACTACGATGTCTCGACAAATTGACAACTCCAAAAGGTAGGGGAAAGACCCCTTTTATACCGGGATGAAATACGGTTGTTGGGAGGGGTATTTCCCACTTGGCAGCGCCCCCCAGCCTAGGGGGCCGGCCAGGCCGGCCAGGAGCAGCCAGGGGCGGAGCCAAACCCACCCGGCGTGGGGCCGGCGTGGGTCGCGCAGAGGCCGGATGGCCTTCCCACCCCGGCCTGGGTCAGCCCGGCCTCGGGCCGGCGTGGGCGCAGGGGCAGGCCGGCCAGGCCGGCGTGGATGCGTGGCTGGCGCTGGCCACCCGCATGAGCGGCCCGGCGTGGGGACCAGCATGGGGCCGACCACCCGCCCGAGCGGCCCAGCCTGGGGCCGGCGTGGAGCGGGCGCGAGGCCGGCGCACAGCCTAGGCCCGGCCTGGGAGGCCGGCGCCCCTTTTTATCTCCTTTTCTTCTTCTCTTTTCTCCATTCTTTCCTTAATCTTTTCTCCATTTTTGCTTTTCATTGTATGAGGTCTACGGGGAGATATGGTTGCACTTTATCCATGATATTTTCTGAGTACACTTAGGGAACACGTTAGTCCTTCCATATGTTGTGATCAAACACTCAAAATAGGATTTAGGAACTATGTTCTTTCACATGTTTCCCCAATCCATGAGTGAGTAAACACCACTGTAGGCTGAGAGGGATGGAAGGGATTCGATGAGATTGATCATGTAATGATGCCAGATTGTTAGGGCATATTGCCTAGTATCAATTGTTAGTGTTTTCTACCATTGTTACAACTTGTTATGCTTAATGCTTGTCACTAGGGCCCAAGTGCCATGATTTCAGATCTGAACATGTTATTGTTTCATGAGTATAATTATGTTTCTTGATCATACCTGCAAGTTGTTTACACATGTCATTGTCCAGAACCCGATGCCCCAAAGTGACAGAAATTGGGACAACCGGAGGGGATGGCTGTGGTGTGAGGATAACATGTGTTCATGGAGTGTTAATGCTTTGCTCCGGTGCTTTCTTAAAATAAGCACCTTAATTACCAGTAGTTTCCCTAGAGGCCCCGCTGCCACAGGATGGTAGGACAAAAGATGTTGTGCAAGTTTCTCATTGTGAGCAGGTACAACTATATTGGAACACATGTTTATGGTTTGCCTAAATGTTTGATACTTTATTATTATTATCTGCAATGCCCACGTTATTATTATTACATGACCCTTGTCATCCATGCAACGCCCATCCAACCATTCCCTATATGCCTACGGTACTCCCATCCTGCTGTTTTCCGCGATTGCTACTGCTGTTACTATTTTAGTCCTGCTGTTATTTTATTACTACTACTGCTATAAAACTATTACCACTTATAAATTGTTGAGTCTACTTTCAGGTGCAACTGAATTGACAACCCAGTTGTTAAGGCATATAAATATTTGTTGGCTGCCCTTGTGTCGAATCGATAAATTTGGGTTTTACTTCCCTTGAAGACTGTTGCGATACCTTATACTTGTGTGTCGTCAAGACTATTTTCTAGCGCCGTTTCCGGGGAGTTTAGCTTTATTTATTTGCTCACTTGATCGTGATATTGTTTCTTGCAAGCCTTTCATCATGGGTAAGACTCATGATGGAAAATTTCCTATATTACCATCCACTACAAGGAGAGGTACAACCCTGAACACCTCTGTTGCTCTTGATTCACCATCTGTTATGAGTAAGCTTCTTACTCCACCACATGGTACACACACTGTTACGTCTGCTGAGTCTGAGAATGTTTCTGATACTTTTGATGATGCTTCTACTGTGCTAGATGATACTGGTTCTCTAGATCCTTTCCTAGATGCTACTATTGCTAAATCCAAACAGATTAAAAATGCTGAAATTTCCGTTGAAAATATTGGTACACCTGTTAATTCAACTGAGTTTATTGATGGTCTTGATGAAACCTATATTGAACTTAATGATGATTTTATTGAAGAAGCTCGTGCTACAACTGGTGCAAGTGCTCTTAAGAGTCTTCTTGCAAGACATGCCTTGAAATATAAATCCTATCTTGATGCTAAGTTTGCCACATCTCCCATACACATTCTAGACAAGGATTATTATTTCTCTTTAGATTTATCTTATATATATTGTTGAGAAGGAACCTTTTTGTGGAATTAAAAGTAAAAGTACTACGGAACACATAAATGAGCTTTCATCTATGGGTAGTTTATTTTTTGATGATACTAAGCTGCGTACTTATTTTTTACCAAGATTTTTCCTTTTTCATTAAAAGATGAAGCTAAAACTTGGTTTAACAATCTGTCACCTGGATCTATTACTAGTCCTATGGATTTGATTAATGCTTTCTTTCAAAAATATTTTCCTGCTAGTGCTCAACATGCTGTTGTGCAAGAGATCTTTAACTTTATGCAAATTAAAGGAGAAAAATTACCTAAATCTTGGACAAGGTTTTGTTCTTTAATAAGAGTTTGCCCTGGTTATCCACTACCTAAAAATAAGCTCCTAGATATATTTTATAATGGACTAACTATTGAATCTAGGACAATCCTCGATAGTTGTGCTGGTTGTGTTTTAAGGAAAAGAACTCCACAAGAAGCTGAGAAATTAATGGCTAAAATAGCCAAAAATAATGACGATTGGAATATACCTGATCCTACACCAGAGCCAGCACCAATACCAACACCCAAGAAGAGAGGGATGGTTGAATAAAATGACGAAGTGATGAAGGAAGCCAAGAAATCTCTTAAATAGAGGGGTATTATATCTGAAGATGTGAAGAATTTACCTCCTATGGAAGAATTATGTAAGCCTATTCCTCATCGATCAACTGTTGAGGTACACTCTCTCCAATACTTTGATAATAGAGATATTCCCTACTCTAAACCACCTGATCAATGCTTAGATGAATTTTATAATTATGTTGTTAAGCAAGATAATTTTAATATGAGAGTGCAAAATCTGTTGGAACGCGTAGAGATAAACAAAACTTTTTCCTACGCGGTGCTTCCAAGATCTAGCCGAGGTAGAAGGCCACGAGTATTACCACTAGACGCGCGGTTGCAGATTATCGATGAAGCGCGTCCGGGCAGTGCAGTCCCACGATCCGATCCAGCCGATCCGATCCCACGAACGTCGAAGTGCTGAACGTACAACACCTCTGCCGGTATCCACACGTACGAGGAGGAGCTCCGACGGCAGACTGCTAGGTCTGGTGCGACGGCTGGACTGAGTGGGGCTAGGGTTCCCAACGCATGGGAGTGGACTAACGTGCCCGCTGGGCAAACTGTGCCCCTCTTTATATAGCGAATGGTAGTGGGCTTCACAACACTTGTGGCCCATTCCCTCTGCGAGTCCGACTCACAAACTCAGTCAATTTCCGGTTTGGGTCCAACCCGACCAATACATTTGCTCCCGCTCTTAAGTGTGTGACCCTGTAGGCTCATGGCGACTTGGACACGATTGGAGTCCGACTCTCAATCGATCAATCGGTAGCGGCTCCTAGCAGAACGTGCCGACTCCCAAGTCCAATTGAGTCATGACGACATACCTTTCAATGTGACATTCATCTTAGTCCCTTTTGCCTCACGATATACCTTGTCGAACTATAGGCGATTTATCGTCATCCCTTAAATAGTTCGACTCTCTTCTCGATCCATGATATGTGATTCATCTGACTAACTCTTAGTCAACAGACACAGTTAACACTTAACTGAGTCGTGCATGGCCATGCTTCCTGAATCATATTACTCGAGAGGGCCCAGAGAATATCTCTCCATTCGTAGGGGCAAAATCCCATCTTGATTATCCACATCACGCAGCTTGTTTCTCATTCGACCCGAACTATGCCTTTATAACTGCCTTGTCACAGAGTAGCGTTTAACAGAACCTAAGTCGATGATCCACAACTCGGATTGTGCGACAACCTCGGGTCTAAGGATTACATTGATTGAGACACGCAAATGACGACTTGCTCGTTGCATCTCAATATGGGTCAGTCCAACTTGCTAAACTCTTTAGCCAAGTCTGTGAATGTTGGAATGGCATCACCATGCCCATGACAAGTGGAACCGTGTCATCAGCCAACACTCACATTAGTTTTGGGTGTGTGTCCAGCACAACCTTAACAACCAAGGACAATTAGTATGAACAACATGAATATATAGTTCCACAATCGAATCACATATTCAATGACATATATAAGATGTTCAAACCAAATGACAACTTAATAACTTTATGAATACAGTGGGAATTACATCATACATGATTGCCTCTAGGGCATATTCCCAACAAAATCACCTTATGGAAAACTCTGGAGCTATTGATAATTTGCATGGTATTATTGAAAGAACCTCTAATGATGTTAAAATGCTTGTTAAACATTTTCAAATGGTTCAAACTCAAATTGATCAACTTACTAAAGTGCAAAAACATATGCTAGCTAATGCTTCTAGAGATAAACATGTTTGTGAAATAATTAGTAGAAGTGGTGTTTCTACTCAGGATCCCTTGTATCCTGAAGGACATCCTAAAAGAATTGAACAAGATTCTCAGCAACCTAAAAATAATAGTTCTCCTTCTAAGAAAAAGAAGAAGAGCCATAAAAATGTTGAAGAATCTCCTGAACCTGCTAAAGATCCTAATGGTATATCTATTTTTGATGCTGAAACTGAAAGTGGTAATCATAAAACTGACGCTTCTGATAAAGAAGAAACTGTAGCTGAACCTGAAAAGCAAACTAAAACTGTGAAGTATACTAAGGAGGATTTCATTGCCAATAAACATGGTAAAGAAAGAGATCCTTGGGTACAAAAAGCAATGCCTTTTCCTAATAAGAACCACAAATCTAAGGAAGAAGAACATTATAATAAATTCTGTGAGTGGATGAAACCTTTGTTTTTGCAAATTCCTTTGACTGATGCTATTAAACTGCCTCCTTATTCAAAATATATGAAAGATGTTGTGTCAATCAAAAGGAAAATTCCTAATGAGGAAATTTCCACTATACTTGCTAATGAGAAAATTCCTAATGAGAAGCTTGGATACCCTCGTATTCCAACTATTTCTTGTTCCATTAAAAACAATTATGTTAGAACTGCTTTATGTGATATGGGAGCTGGAGTTAGTGTTATGCCCTTCTCTCTTTATAAGAGAATCTCTCTTGAAAAATTAATACCTACTGATATATCTTTACGAATGGCTGATAAATCTACTGCTATTCCTGTTGGTATATGTGAGAATGTTCCTGTTCAATTTGCTACTAATTGGTTGATATAACTGACTTTGTTGTGTTGGAAATGCCTGAAGATGATAACCTTTTCTTAATACTGCAGGGACTGTTATTGATTGCAACCAAGGAAAAATAACTTTTAATGTTAATGATAAAGAGCATACTTTTTATTTTACCAAGAAACATGATAGAAGATATGGTTTAAATTCAATTGGAAATATTGAGACCATCAAGATTGTGAATTTTATTGTCCCATTCCAGTAAAAAAGAATATGAAATTATTATGATTGGGAATATGTCTATCAAGGTTGAGGTACCATAATTATTTAGTGTTGAACAAAGTTTTTCTTCATATAAAAATTATTCTGGTAACAAGACTTGATCACCCTTGTTAACAAAATTATTTTGAATGAAGAGGACACTGTTTTCCCTATGTTTTCACCTTTCCCATTTTATTTTCACCATGTTTACTTCTATTATCACCTTGCTACTTTAGTACAATCATGTTTCCATCATCCATACCCTTGTTTTCACCATCCATATTTTTGTTTTCACAGTGATTTCTTTTGTTTTCACCATGTTATGTTTGTTTTCACCAACCATAATTTTGTTTTCACCACTTGCACCTTTGTTTTCACTGGATATTTAGACATTAGAATGTTTTGGAACCTCTGTAGTTCTGGTTTTGGTTTTGTTTTCCACCTTTTCGTAATCGTTTTCAAGGTTTATAATTAATTATTAAATTCTGAAAAAACCTCGAAAATAAAGTTTCTTGAAAAATTTCAGAAAAATTCTTACGTTAAAAATGAAGCAGAAAGCCACCTAGGAGACCCAGGGGGACCCACCAGTCAGGTACACCATAGGGTGGCGCGGCCTTCCCCCTGGTGGCGCCAGCACATGGTCTGGCCCCCTGGCCCTCCACTTACTCTCTCCACTGCCAAAGTCTTCTCTCTCACCTCCTAAAATGAAAACATTTCCTGGAACCCGTGTTCTTGTTGTTCTTCCTATGGATTTTCGATCTCCTTCCTCGGCCCATCATTTTTGCTGAAAATTGGTGTGTTTGATCTCCGGTATGTGACTCCTCCGATGATCCAAGTAGAATTTTATTTGGTAGAGTATTTCTTGAGTATTTTGGTACTATAGGTGACAGCTTATGTGAGTTGGCATGCTTGATTTGAGTGAAATAATTTAGTTTTGATGCATGTTTAGCTCTCCTATAAGTCTCTGTAGTAGTTTCCACATTATAGTTGCTTGAAATCAATTTTTGTGATGATTGTTGAAATTTTCAGAGAAGGATAGCCATAATTTTGGAGAGATATTTAGGAGTGATGCGCCTAGGAGAACAAGACCCTCACGTTCATTCAGTTTAGTGAGGCCGTCATATAATGAAGACCTTATTGCACCTGATATCGACGATGCGGGAGGTGATGGTATGGCTAATCCCTCTAGCTTTCCTTGTTTTACATTTTTAAGGAGTGCAGGTCTGTTAGATGACCTTTTTCTGCTTATTGAAAGAGTTGGTTTAACCAACTACATGGAGGATGAAAGTCTTTAGTATGCCGCTCTCACAAAAACTTTTGTTGAGAGTTTTAAATTTCAGAACACACATTTTGGTCCTACTGTTGCTTTCAAGTTATATAGTAGTCCTTTTTCTTTGCACTTTGATACTTTTTGTGCCATTGTAGGTATCAACGCTTCCGGGACAGCGTGCGGGATTCAGGATAAACCCACAGATCTCATGGCGCTCTACCGATAAATCACCAATGACGGCGGTCGTTCATCCCAGCGTGGGAATATAAGGAACATCCAACTTCCTGCACTCAGATATTTCACTTATTATCTTGCTACTAGTATCCTTGGTAGGGAGAACACTAGAAACATTTCTAGTTATCGCCTTGATTTCATTGATGTCGCGCTTAATCATAGCACGAAGTATAACCTTGGTGCACTAGTTGCACATCGCCTTGCTGCTAAGGGGCCTATTTTAGGGGGCATTATTGCTACATGTATAGCAACTGCTTTAAATGTTTCTATTTCTCCTGATGATGAATTAATTGGTCCCCATATACTCAACCTTGTTGCCATGAAGGCTCATCATTTTATCACTGCTGACTCTACTGCTGATCATTTAGTATATAGAGTTTTATTTATGGATGGAGATGAGCGGAAAGTTATTTTGCCGCAGCCTGTTTTGTTCAAAGTTGACATGTCACCATAGTCGCTCTCCAAGGAGGAGATAGACGAGCATCTGAGCACGATGGAGTTTTACAGGCAGCAGGGGAGGCGAGATGCGCCTCCCGAGGACTACACCATGTAGTACGCCGGAGCAACCTCGAGCACATATCAGGAGGAAGGTTCCTCCTCGACATACTACGGGGGCGACACCCCATGGTCCCCTTCGGGATGATTTCAACTTAGGCCAAAAGCCCAAGATTGGGGGGGGGCGTATACCGACATCACACTCATTTATATATATCATGTTCGGTCGGTTCTTTGTATATCCATGTTTTTTCCTTTCATTTTCTTTCGCTTCTTTTGTTTCTTTTTTATTTTATCACTTTGATCTTGTTTTCCAAAATACAAAAAGACCAAAAATATTTCTGTTGTTTCTCTTTGTTTTCTTCTTTAGCATCTTTTGTTGGTTTGCTTCTTTTCTTGTTTCGGTTTAGTATTAAAAAATTCAAAAATATTTTGCTTTGTTTGCTTGTTCTTTCTGTTCTTGTTTTAATTCGAAAACCCAAAAACAGTTGTTGTTCTTCTTTGGTTTTGTAAAATTGTTGGACAGTTCATTGGATTTCCGTGTCTCCATTGGAGCTTGATTATCGTTCTATATTATTCAATCCACAAGTGAAGAGCAGTAATTATGATTTACGACAATCCAAGTTGTGGTGAGAGGCTGGTATAAACTCTATTTGTTTTATTTTTGTACATATACTCATCCTTTGAACATGCTTAGTCCGTTCATGTAAGGTATATGTTAATAAATTTATGCTTAGTAGTTCGTACTCTCACATGTTAGTTCCAACTTATTAATATACATGTTGTATGAATGTTTGCTTGCATTGTTTTATTCATAGAAGGGTATGACATTGTGGTATCTCCCTCTGTTTGTTTCGCTTGAATCGACCTGGCACATGCTCACGCATGCTAAGACTGAAAACAAAAAGTCAATTAAGCCTCGATGATTTATTTTCCCTCAGAGTATTTGTATCACTTTTATGCCCCTGTTAATTGTGTTTTGTCGCAAGTATGATTATGACAGTTGTTGCTCTCTTGATTCTCGCTCCCCGTCTATTGCTAGACTTCACATGTACCGAGTATGAGCTCTACTCGTGCAATTGAACTCCCAAAAACCAAAGTATGCCAAATGTGTCCACCATACCTACCTATATATGTGGTAATTAACCGCCACTCCAAGTAAATTGCTCATGTGCTACCTTTAAAACCTTCTAAAAATTATTCCTGTTTTGTGCCCCTGTTTTAGCTCATGAGGACGTAAATAGAGAATCTTTATCTCACTTGTTGACTGGATTTCACACCATAGACTAGTGGCTTCATTCGCTTATCCAACTGATAGAAGAGCTGGCAGCGGGGTGCCCAGCCCCAAATTAATACAACAAATTCTCTTCACTATTTTGCCCCTGATTTATCAGTCAAAGCATAATTGTGTAAACAAAAGAGAAAGAGGGATGAACTTCTACACCAGTTGCGTCCTTCAAATGGGAGCAGCTCTTGTGAAGTCTAGTTGGCTTGGGACGTACTGAATTTTCTGTTTACCATTTGTTGACATAAACATACACCTCTCTAAAAATATATTTTATACCTCCATTTAATAAAATAAAATCTCTAGTATATGAGTGATCCATGCTTCCCTCTGCGAAGGGCCTTTCTTTTACTTTTATGTTGAGTCTTCACCTTCTCACTTTATGCACCTTCTTGAGATCATGGATGTTATTCTTAGTGTAATGTGCTTGTCCCAGAATACAGTTGGTAGTGGTATAACTTTGATGCTTGTATCTTTGATATCTTTATTTCTAGTCTTCATTTCAACTTCATAGGTGCCCTAAAATTTATGTTTTTCTCCACTATTAAGGGAAAGCGAGTACACTTTATCATACCTTATTATGAGCATTGCAAACCTGCAGATTGATATACTTCATGTTGTCTATTATTAGTTTGTTGGCATCTTTTCATGGTTTGCATAACTACTGGGTGGCTTTTATTTTCCATACATCTTATTATGAATTGCCTCAACACCTGATCATATAGTAAGTATATTTACATCACATCAAATAAATGTGTTCGTAATTTTTTTTATCGCACTCAGTTGTCACTGAATTGCTTGAGGACAAGAATTAAGCTAAGCTTGGGGGAGTTGATACGTCCAAGACGTATCTCCTTTTCCAAACACTGTTCTTATTTTTTCCCTCTAAACTTGTGAGTTTTGGATACCACTAACACGGACTAACGCTGTTTTCAGCAGAATTACCTTGGTGTCTCGTTTTTGTGCAGAAAAAACAACTTTCGGGAAATTTCCCAGAAAAGACTCCATTGGTCCTAAAACACCAGAATAACCTGGAAGCTAGAAGGAGACCAGGAGAGGGGCCAGGAAGGGGGCCACACCACCCCCTGGCGCCCCCCTTGGTCGCGCCGCCAGGTGGTGTGGGCCACTCCCTCACCCCTCGGACTCCCCTTTCGACTACACCCCGTAAACCTAAAACGCAAGGGGGTTCGTCATATTCCACAGAAACACAACAGAGCGCCACCGCCACCCCGAAACTCAATTCGGGGATAAGAAGTTCCTATTCTGGCACACTGCTGGGACGGGGATTCGAAGGAGATCATCGCCATCGACACCGCCACTCCTTCTCCATCAACCATCCATGTTTCCTATGTCCATGAGTGAGTAAACACCGTTGTAGGATGAGAGGGATGGAAGGGATTGGATGAGATTGATCATGTAATATTGTCAGATTGTTAGGGCATAGTTCCTAGTATCCATTTCTAGTGTTTTCTACCGTTGTTGCAACTTGTTATGCTTAATTCTTGTCACTAGGGTGCGAGTGCCATGATTTAAGATCTGAACATGTTATTGTTTCATGAGTATAATTATGTTTCTTGATCATACCTGCAAGTTGTTTACACATGTGATTGTCCAGAACCCAAGGCCCCAAAGTGACAGAATTTGGGGGCAACCAGAGGGGATGGCTGTGATGTGAGGATCACATGTGTTTACGAAGTGTTAATGCTTTGCTCCGGTGCTTTATTAAAAGGAGCACCTTAATTACCAGTAGTTTCCCTAGAGGCCCCGCTGCCATGGGCTGGTAGGACAAAAGATGTTGTGCAAGTTTCTCATTGCGAGCACGTACGACTATATGGGAACACATGTCTATGGTTTGCCTAAATGTTTGATACTTTATTATTATTATTATCTGCAATGCCCATGTTATTATTATTACATGACCCTTGTCATCCATGCAACGCCCGTCCATCCATTCCCTCTATGCCTACGGTACTCCCACCATGCTGTTTTCCGCGATTCCTACTATTGTTACTATTTTACTCCTGCTGTTATTTTATTACTGTTGCTGCTATAAAACTGTTACCACTAATAAATTGTTGCGAGCAGGTCTACTTTCAGTTGCAGCTGAATTGACAACTCAGTTGTTAAGGCATATAAATATTCTTTGGCTCCCCTTGTGTCGAATCAATAAATTTGGGTTTTACTTCCCTCGAAGACTGTTGCGATCCCCTATACTTGAGGGTCATCACCCGCCCAATTCATCGAAAAGATGAATGGTTTTGCCTCCGAGACGATGAGCTTCGCAATTACATCCTCAATGGTCTTGATAGTGATTATAACTCTCTTGTTGCCTCCATCAATGCTATCCCAACCACTACTCTCTATGATATGTGCTCACAACTTGAAGCCTATGACCTCCGGCAACAGATGCTCTCCGACAACTCAACCATGAGCTTTTATTCTTTGGCCAATGTTGCCTTCCGTGGTCGTGGACACGGGGGGGGGGGGGGGGGGGAGTAGCATCAACTGCTCTATGGAACACAATAGCGTTATAGAAGCCAACAGCCGTATAGAGACTACGGCAACTATGGCCAGCATCCCTATGGAGGCTATGACAATCACCGCCGCGATGATCGATATGACAGACTCCCTCGTGATGATGATCACCGTGGGCGTGATGGATAGCCTAGATGCCGAGATGACAGGGGTCATGGACGTTGCCGTGGCCGCACTCCCTCTCCATGGCAAGAGGGGGTTTTCTGCCAAATCTGCAATAAAGAAGGCCACCTTGTAAATGAGTGTTGGTGGCGCTATTCTGATCGTGATGATGAGGATGACGATGATGTTGAAGAGAAGGGCACATATGGTGTGGATACCAACTGGTATATGGATTCAGGAGCTACAAACCACATCACCGGAGAGTTTAACAAGATTACTACATGTGACACTTATCATGGTCGTGATTATATCCAAAGTGCTTGTGGAAAAGGTATGCAAATTTCTCATGTCGGTCATTCAAAATTGCACACCCCTCATAGTTCCATTCAACTCCGCAATATTCTGCATGCCCCTAGTGCATCTAAGAATTTACTTTCTGCCCATTTACGTTCATTTTGCATCACTATTTTATATCAGAATTTACTACTATTTATCGATATACTTCATATTTTTCATGTTTTACAATTACTGGAGAATAATTTACCGGGACCAGCAAAATGTTGGAAAAAGCACCATCAAGATACCATAATTCTGAAGATCAGAATAAGAAGGGAAACATCGGAGAGTTCTTAAGTTGCCAGATGACGGAGCTAGCCAGGAGGGGAGCCAAAGGGGGGCCACCATGGGCCCACACTACCTGGTGGCGCCCCCCTTTGGCCGCGTCGCCACGTGGTATGGCCACCTTGGCCCACCATTGGCAGGCCCCTTTCACGTACTTCATCCTAGGGAACCATAAGACCTAGAGAACCATCAAGGAAATATTCCGCCGCCTCCACGGGGCGGAAATCAACATGATAGAAAAGCTCTCCAACAGGGAGAAATATACCGGGGAAATTCCTTCCCGGAGAGGGGAAATCATCGCCATCGTCACCGTCATTGCACATGGCATCATCAAGATCATCATCGTCACAACTAGCACCATCATCCTCACCATCCACCTCTGATGGAGGGATAATAACCCGGTAGGCTAACTCCAAGGTGTAATTCGGCCCCAAGGACGCTGCACGAGATCCGGCTAAGGATAAAAGAACTTCTAGAAGGCCCAAGATTGTAGGCCTCGTAACCCGGATTGTGGGTTACGGTAAGGAAAGTTAGGTTTTAATATGCAGTGATCGGGTAGGACTCAAGGTGCGCCTTGGAGGGCAAGCCAAGGGGTCCGGGTGCTTTATAAACCCGCCCCTAGGTCTAGTTAGAGGAGATCCAAGAGTTCTCGCAATATAGTTTGATATCGAGCATCCAGTGTAAACACGAGAGTTGAGTTAATATATTGAGATCGGAGACTCGGCGACTTGATTGCCGGCTACCAGATCGAGTTCCATCATGTTTTCCTCTGAGCTAAACCCTCTCCCAAACGCCTGTGTCGTCTTGCCCCAAGATCAGTTACCCCTGGTAACATCTGCCGTGATTATCCCACGACAGTTGGCGCCCACCGTGGGGCCTGCGTCCAAAGGTGTTTACATCACGGGAGAAGCTCGGAAGAACATGGAGAATCTAGTCATCGGCGAGATCTACATCGACCATGAAGGAGAGAAGATGGTGGACGATTCTGGCTGGGGGCCAGAGTCGGATCACCTCGAATCCGGATCTATCATGACAATCGGCCAGATCAGCGTCTTCATCGGTATGGTACGTACTTCCGGTTCGATCCCTGACGACTTTGGGTTTGATTCTGTGTCAGGGAAGACCAGCTATATCCAATCAGATGGAGAAGAATCAGTTGGGACAACAAACCCGACAGAAGAGCCCACCACGAAGTGGGAACAGCCGGAGGAGCCGGCATGGACCCCGCGTGGCCGGGTCGAGAAAGAAGATGATACCGAATCTATCCCGCGTCTACTGGAGAACCGGTACGGGGAACACGGCAGCGAAGGGGAGCAATATGGATTCGCGCCAAGCATTGTGCGTCGGGTTGCGGTTTACACGGCTCCTGCGACCAATCTCAACCAAGAGAACGTAACCGCGGCCGCAGCCGGGGCAGCACAAGCATTGACCCGGCAGCAGGGACCGGCTAACGGAAACACGGTTTTGGCCCAGGTTGACGGAGAGTCGGCATCGGTTACCAGTCAAGCGCCAGAAAACGAGTTACACGCGAACACGTTTGGATTCCTAGCAAACCGGACACCAGGAGCGGGTCCTTCCAATCCACAACATCCGGCCCTGTTCGACAACAATCTGATCCTAGATCCGACAGTTCTTGCCACAATTATCACTCCAGAGAACGCGGCGGAACGTGTTAGGGATTTGGACGTAGCCCGTCGTGCATTGGAGCAGCAGAGAAGGCAAGTAGAGACAGAAAGACAAGGGATGGCCACGCGACAACGCGAGCTGGATGCACTGGAAACCCGGCTCCGAGAGGAAACAACTAGAATACATCAAAGGCACCAAACCAGATTGCCAGCATTGGGAGGAGTCATAAACCCGGCTGCGCTATTTATCACGCCTCAGGATCAGCCGATCCCAGTGGCAAATCAGGAAACCGCCCCCCAGCCGACAACCGGAGGAGTACAACCGGTAGACATGCAGGCCGGGTTACCCGTACCACAGACTGGAGTTGCTACCGGCAATACTGTACCACCACCACCACCACCGCCACCATCACGTTTTCACACACCAGCGGGTCATTATAACAATCCCATGGACAACGTATACGCGGCAACGCTTGCACTGAATCAAATCCCCGTGAGAGAGTCACCCCACGCAGAGGAGACCCGGCGGGCGATAGATATGCTGCGCACTGCGGTGGCACAACAAGTTAATTACCCGGATCACAGAAGTGGAATGCATGGGACACCATATGTCAGCCAACAGCAAGGTAATGCCGGCAATATCCAGACAAGTTCGGCACGGCGGAGGGAAGAGCAGCAGCAAATGCCGCCTCCTCCACACATTCAGGCAGTACCAGCAGCATCAGCAGCACAGGCCATCGTGGACAGTTCCAGAGCCAGGAGAGCCGTGGCCGGGTCTGCGGTACATGGGATACCAGCAGTACCGCCCCAGCTGTACCCCCTGCAGGATCACACGTTTCCCGAGTAAGACCAGCTTCGACCATTCTTGCAGGACCTAAGTGTCTTTCGGATAGCATCAGGGCTGAACCTTACCCGGAAAAATTCAAAGAACCGGGTAAAGTAGTGAATTATGAGCCGACTATGGATCCGGAAACATGGTTGAGCAGTTATGAGATGGCCATGTCGATTCGCAATGCGTCCGAGAATCTTCAAGCCAAATTCATGTATCTAATGATGTCAGAGGGAGCAGCAAAGTTATGGTTCACCAATCTACCGGAAGGATCTATCAAATCATGGGGAGAATTGAAAACTGCGTTTATTAAGCACTTTCACGGGACGTGCAGAAAGTTATTCACTATTGATGACCTAGAGCGATGCGTTCAGAAGAAGGGAGAATCGGCGCGCAGCTGGGTGCGCCGGGTTATGGAAATACTTCATTCATCTACAGATATTCAGCCTAAGGATGCGCTGCAAGCTATGGCAAAGACCTGCAAGTACACACCTTTAGTGCAAAAATTAACTCGCATGAAATCTAGTCGGAATGCTTTGGAGGTTACGATGGGAGAACTGATGGATGCATGCAGCAAACACGCCACAACGGACACTACGGAAGAGGAAACTGACGATAAGAAAGCAAAAGCAAACACAAGTAATAATGGAAGAACCGGCAATGGATCAGCGCCGGGTAACAACAGCCAGAACAAGCGCCCGTTTGAGGGAGGCTCCGAGTTTGCCGCCAACACTGAAGCCGGATCTTCAAGACCCAGGGCAGAAGGAAATTTCAATACTGGGAATCACAATGGAGGAAACTATCAAGGGCCACCAAGGCCGAGTAATAATTGGGACATCTTCAGAATGGCATGCCCGAAGCACAGCAGGAACGGTAGGCCAGCTAACCACTCCTTGGAGCAGTGCGCCGACCTACAGAGGTGGAAGAATGAGGAAGTGAACAGAGCCATGCGAGGTGCAGGTCGGGGAGGAGGACCGGGTCCAGGTGGAAACCCGGGCAACGGCCCACCCCCAGCCGGTAACCCGGCAGCCGGAAATCAAGGTAACAACCAAGGGGGAGCTGGAGGTTTCCAGGCCAACCCCAAGCAGTTGGGTCAATATCACGTGCATACTACAGGAAGTTCCAACAAGGACAAGAAGATACTGAAACAGGCGGTAAACTCGGTGTCTTCGGCTGTTCCAAGATACCTGAGGTGGTCAGAACAGGATGTAACATGGAGCAGAAGGGATCACCCGGAAAGAATAGAACACCCGGGAGTTTTAGCATTGGTAGTTGCGCCGCAGGTCAATGGGTATGAGCTGAAAAATGTCCTGATGGACGGCGGAAGTAGCATCAATATACTATATTGGGAAACCTTTCTACGCATGGGTCTCAAGGAGTCTCAGCTAAAAAAAAGTTCAACAATTTTTCATGGGATAGTGCCGGGTCACTCAGCGTGCCCTGAGGGTAAAATCGCATTGGAGGTAGCTTTTGGGGAATCAAAGGATAATTATCGAGTTGAGTGGCTCACTTTTGAGGTGGTCAAATTGCGCAGTCCTTATCACGCGCTATTCGGAAGGCCGGCTTATGCTAAATTCATGGCTAGGCCGTGTTACGTGTATCTACAGCTAAAAATCCCGGGTCCTAAACAGACCATCACCATACATGGAAGCCGGGACATAGCGGCTGAGTGCGATGAAGGAGATGCAGCAATGGCTGAACAAGCTTGTAGAAAAGAGGAACTCAAATATTACCGGTCTCAAGCAGACCCGGATGACAGAACAGCCTTGAAAAAGCCGAGTACTGAAGGCGAAAGGGCAAAGCTCAAGGCAGCACGAGATACCAAGATGGTGGCTTTCATCAAGGGTGATTCACTCAAACAATCCACCCCGAGAAAAGAAATTGCGCAGCCGTTCACAGCCAGCCGCGTCATGGAAACGCCTTATCCGGATTGGCTGGCAAACCCGGTACTCATAGTAAAAAAGATCAACAAGTGGAGAGTGTGCATCGATTACGTCAGTTCCGGACAGAGTCCCAAGAAGAACTAAAACAATGTAACGGGCAGCAGGTTCCAGACGCACTCTTTTCCTATCCAGGGTACCTAAGGGGACTGGAAGGTTTTTAATGAGGCGGCCTGCTGACCCAAAACTTTCTCGTGTCAAAAAAGAGATGGTTATCAAGTCTTATTTTATGATCTTCACTCCGGTTACAGATAAGTATTATTTATCCCTACCAGTACATCAGTATCATCAAGTATGTTGCATATATATAGGTCTTGAGGGCTGATTGCTTGAATAGCACAGTTACAAACTCAAAGACCCGGCCTTGATGCCTATGAGTTATAAGGGCCGATTACTCGCAAACGAGTACGGCTGCAATCTTATAACCGGACAAAGGAGCCAAATTTTCTTGACTTTTCTTACTTAAGCTCTATGTGACTCGCACTAAAGTGGCATGATTTGCTCGCTTACGATTACAATCAGCCATGAAGCCCAATGGGACTTGCCTGACCCTGTTTTCGTATAGATGTAACAACATGATATCCACGCGAAAGCCGGCTTATAGTACAAGATTGTCAAAAGGGTCATCTAAACCACAAGTTATGCAGAGTATAAGGCTAATAGCTGGAAACTCAACGTTTATCAAGCATAACTTCAATACTCATGTGAAACGGCTCTAGGGCTTGGGCTTAGTAAAAACAATTTGTTCTCTGGAAAAAACCACACATCCTAGACTCGGATTTCGGGCCTTGGGGACTGGGGATTTTGAAACAGAAACAAGTTGTTACCAAGCTCAAAAAACCCTAACATCCGAATCTTGGGGACTTGGGGACTTAGAGAAAAGTCCGCCTGTCAGAACCCACGATGCTCGGAAACCGAGTCTCACAAAAGGAACAATAAGGAAAGCCGGATATCGAGAATAAGCTCAAAAACCAGATAAATATCAAGTTCATCCAGAGGCCAGAAGAGGCACGAGGTATATCAAGGAATTAAAGTGCGTTACAAATCTTGGTACTAGTATCAAAGGTGCATAGGTGCACCGACAAAAGAATATCTGTCTCGAACAAGAGCAGCGAAACGACCAAGGTATCGTGATAGCATTTGTTTACTCGGCTTCTTGAGTAGGGTCCACACCCTTGCCCTTGCCCTCCGAGTCTTGGTCCTGGGCTTGCTCCGCAGCTCTCCCGGCATCGTCACCCGGATTCTTCGCATCAGGACGGACAGGCAGGAGGACAGCCGGTGTAGAGGTGGTTGGCTCTGATCCTAACTCGGCCTCCCTCTTCGCGGTTTCTTCCCTCTTCCTGGCCGAATCGGCAGCCCATTTCTCCAAAATGTCGAAAGGTGGGGGTGCTTCCTCCTTCACGATTTTGTCGTCAGCATCGTACGAACTCATAAGCGTGCGCATATCCATACTATCGGCCAAAGTGGTTGCCGAGTGGTGCACCGCGGATTGTACGGCCTTGAAGTCCTTGGGCCCAAACTTGGAGCCATCCGCTTTGAATTCTGGAAACCCGGATATAACCTTTGCCGGCTCAAGCTTAGGAAAATAAGCTTTAGCCAGTGCAAAGGCCCGGGTCATACCAATCCGGCATGCCGAGCGTTTCCAGATCTCGATCCATGCAGGCACGGTGGAGCAGGCTTGGATAAGATTTTCTTCACCCGGATATACCTCAGTTGGCCACTGCACGGCATCCAATATCCACTTGGTGCCGTCAAAGAAAGTCCGGAGCACAGTCTTTAAAGTCTTAGCCGTTGCAACAACATCTTCTTCTGGGGCTGCAAGGTTAGCGCCTGTAGTTGAAATAAACAAAGGCCATATCAGTAATTCCAAGTATCATGTAGCAAAATAAAGGCATGAAGGCAGTCAGCAGCAAGAAACTTACTAAGCAAGATACGATAAGTATCGGTAATTTGCTCCGACAACTTTTTGAGGGCGGTCCGAGCAGTGGTGCACCCTTTCTTATATTTGGAAACATTTTTCTTCAAAGTTTCCACCTCATCCTCAAGGGCCTCTCTCCGCTTTACCTCGGCAAGCAGCAGTTGTTCGGTCTTGAGCAAAAGTTCATCAGATCGGGTGGCCTGTGCCTGTGAGAAACCAAAGTATGAGAATTAGTCGGGTATCATGGCAAGCCGATTATCGCGCAGAATACCGAGCACAATTTCAACAAATTATACTCGGCACTTGGGGACTAGATGGATAAGAAGAGATATTAGGTAACATTACCTGGTGCTCCGCTGCCATGTGCTCTAGCACATCTCTCTCCGAGGCCTTCATAGCAAGGAGAGTTCTCATCATCTGGTCAAAAGTATCATTGCCCAAATGGGAATACCCGGGATCTTGGGGACTTGGAGAAGGGGCTCTCTTCTTGAAAGAGGGTATACGGGTCGTCCGAGTATCGGAGTCTGGTGCCCCTCCTCCCGTGCCCAAGCCCGCAGTTTCTTCCTCCTCGAGTACGTGCGAGGCTACGGGATACTCGGCCTCTCGGTCGGCCGGGTTTATTGGTGACACTTGTTGTTCTTCTCCGCCAGCTGCGGCATGCGTATCATCAGTCAGGTTCTCCTTACCCGGGTTGTCAGTTTCCATATCATCTTGGTCGCTGACAGTGATCGTGGCCCTGCGGGCAGTATAAATAAAGCAGTTAGCGTATAACTGGGAAAAAGTGATGAAAAAGTGTTAAGGCATCAGGAAAGGAGCTTTACCCGGGGTTCACCACGTAGTCCGTGGGGAGCTCACTGCTGGACCCGGATGAAGCTGAAAAATATCAAGCAAGACATAGGATTATCCTGTAAGGGGATGGTTCAGAAAGGCTTTGATGCCCAAGAAGGAATTAGTCAAATACCAGCGCGTTGAGCCGGAGACGACGAAATGCCCGGATTAAGAGCGCCATCACCCGGAAAGTTCCGAGTCACCCGACGCTTGGTCACGAGAGGTTCCTTCAAATACGACCAAGTGGATAATTTCCGGTTTAGCTCGTGCATGTTATCAAAGAAATATGGTTTAGAGGCAAGGAAAAGGTATGGAACCTTGAAGACGACCCCTTGGGGTTTTCTCTTTGCTCCGACCTTGAGTGTTGGCTCAGCGTCGTCCTCGTCACTCGCTGATTCCACCTTGCCTTCAGTTTCTTCTTCATCGTCCTTCTCTTCTTGTTCTGAAAGTTATCAGGAGTTACAATCGGAAAATTAAGAATGAGCAGTAGCAATTTCAAAAAAGCTAAGTGAAACCCGGAATGTACCTTCATCCGAGTTAACGGCGTCTTCTTTCTCCTCTGGACTTTCAGAGCTAGGAGGAGTTTCAATCTTCCAAAAGGGATCATCGGCCTGAGATGAAGATATAAGAATAAGGGTTATTGGCCATATCGAGTGGAAAATGTGAAGATAAAGATATGAAAGACGAGTCTTTACCTTGGGGGCCGGGTTCTCACGCGTGAAGGGTTCTAACCCGGCTATATTCCGGATTACCTCCAACTTCTCTGTCAAGAAGCTCTTGATTGTCTTGTTGGTGTCTCCGGCTGCAAAGCTATGGGTGGAGTATCGGAGCGAGTCCGTGGTGTGCCCCGAATACTCGCACATTAACTTAGTGCGGATGGAATTGGGTTGGATCCAGAAATCGACCCAAGTTTTCACCAGGTTAAGCCCAATGAGACCTTGGGCCGAAAGAATAGAGATTTTGGCTAATAAAGGCCGGATTGCCTCCCTGTCCGAGTCAGGGGCAAAGGCGTTGAAGGTCTCGGAGATATCGAGAAGGCCCTCCGAGTAACCCGACAGTTTATTTTGGCCGGGTGGGGAGGTGTCTCGGCAATAGAAATATGAGAGTTGCCAGTGCTTGACGTGGGAGTTGAGAGTGAGAGGTGGCATTAGAGAATTCTTGCGGCGCTGGATAGAGACCCTGCCGCAAGCGAGAAGTGCCCCGTCACCGCTTTCGCGGCACGGTTTGCACTGAAAAAGTTCGATAAAAAGAGCCAAACTTGGCGGTGTGCACAAGTATGACTCGGAAAGAACGATGAAATGGGAAATATTTAACACAGAGTTAGGCCCTATGTCAAATATTCGGAGGCCATAGTGGCTCAAAATGTCTCGAAAGAAAGGGTGACCCGGAGGACGGAACCCCCGGGTCATGTGCTCCACAAAGCATATTACCTCATCATCCGCGGGCGTAGGCCGGGTCTCGTTACCCGGCACCCTCCAGTGGATCTCCTTTTGAGGGGGTAGAACCCCTAACTCGGCCAGTTCTTCTAACTTGACCTTCGTAACCGTGGATCGCGCCCAATTGGCGGATATGGAGCTGGTGGTCTTGGCCTTGGCCGGTGTTTTCCCCTGCTTCTTGGGAGCCATGGGATTGACCTGCAAAGCACAAGGTAGAAGGGTACAAGGAATAATACTCGGAAACCATGAGTTGTCTGAGTATTGATGAGCGATATCAAGATAACATGGAAGCTAAGTATTATCCGGGTATCGTTTTGCGGAGCAAGATTACAAGTTATCCGGGTATCAAGCATCATTATGAAAATTATGGGGAGCTTATGTATTGAAAAGTGTTTGAAGAAGTTGGATGGTTGCCCATGTATATACTGTAAGCAAAAGAGCCAGAAAGAGAGGATTTTTCGGGTAACAGAGACAAGAGCGGAAAATTTGGGTGGCCCGGGCCTAGGTTGGAGATTCCATTTCTAAATTTGTGGTGAAATTAGTGACTATGGGCAGTAGGGGAGTGAAGTAAAGTCTATATTCAATCCGTTGGATGAGCTAGAATGAATTCGAGCGACCTAATTCGGCGTGACCAGAAAAATGACCGGCGGGTTGACTTAGATCCAATCTGAAGAAAATTGAGAAATTGCAAGGGCAAGTTAATGGATATGAGAGACTTACTGGAGGAGATCGAAGTGAAGCCCGACGTAGGCAAATAGCACAAGCTTGGTGTCCCTTTGCGATTCCCGGCGGAAAGGTCGGGGGTGCGGCGGCGGATCTTGGCGGCGGCACGGGGCGAACCGTGGCGGAGCGCAACCGGCAACGGATTGGCTCTGGTGATGCGCGTGAGGTCTCCGTGGCGATGCTCTGTGAGCTTGGGCGCGGAGGCGAGGAGAAAGAAGAAAGGGGGAAAATGAGCCGTTGGGGTTGGATTTGCTCCTAAGTGCCTATTTATAAGGGTGTGGGCGGCTAAACCTAGCTCAACGGTTGGCAGCCGGAAATTTCGGGTTAAACGGCTATTTGCCTGGATTCTGTGGGGTGTGCTTTGAGTGCTAAACGAGATATCCGGACGGAAACAAGAATGAGATCTTCTCCGCAATATTAGGGTCAATTATCGAGTAAAGTTAGCCGGATCTTTAACATTCTTATCAGGGTGTTGACCCGGAAAGACAAGTAAAGACTTGGAGAAAGCCGGGTTACTATATGGCCACCGTGGAGTTAGGCCTAGCTATTTATCAAAGCTAATTAACCCGGCCTCCATTGAACTTGTAAGTTTGATAATTTTGCAGGGAATAGCGTGCGCTTCAAAGAGGATCCTATGAAGCCCAAGCTATCCTAGGGACTACTGATGGAGGGATAATAACCCGGTAGGCTAACTCCAAGGTGTAATTCGGCCCCAAGGACGCTGCAGGAGATCCGGCTAAGGATAAAAGAACTTCTAGAAGGCCCAAGATTGTAAGCCTCGTAACCCGGATTGTGGGTTACGGTAAGGAAAGTTAGGGTTTAATATGCAGTGATCGGGTAGGACTCAAGGTGTGCCTTGGAGGGCAAGCCAAGGGGTCCGGGTGCTTTATAAACCCGCCCCTAGGTCTAGTTAGAGGAGATCCAAGAGTTCTCGCAATATCGTTTGATATCGAGCATCCAGTGTAAACACGAGAGTTGAGTTAATATATTGAGATCGGAGACTCGGCGAATTGATTGCCGGCTACCAGATCGAGTTCCATCATGTTTTCCTCTGAGCTAAACCCTCTCCCAAACGCCTGTGTCGTCTTGCCCCAAGATCAGTTACCCCCGGTAACATCTGCCGTGATTATCCCACGACAACCTCTGTCCCGATGTAATAATTAGGGTTCTATATCGTTGTTCTTCACTAGATCTCTCTCCCCGTGTGGATTACTTGTTTGTGGTAGATGCTTACGAGATTTATCGGTGTTTGCACTTTATGACCAGATTGTTATTCATCATTATATCATCTCTGATCATGATCCATAACCTCTTGTGAGTAGTTTATTTAGTTCCTCAGGACATGGGAGAAGTCAAGCTGTTAGTGGTGGAATTATGTTGAAGTAATATTTACTAGTTTGATATTTAAGTTGTGGTGCTATTCTTCTAGTGGTATCATGTGAACATCGACTACATGACACTTCACCTTTATGGGCCTATAGGGATGCATTGTGTATTCAGCTACTAATTGTGGGGTTGCCGGAGTGACAGAAACCTAAACCTCCATTAGGAAACTGATGCATGAGGAGTGTAGGATCCCAGAGTTTAAGGTTGTGGTTAGATTTATCTTAATTACTTTCTTGTAGTTGCGGGTTCTTGCAAGGGGTATCATCACAAGTATGTATTAGCCCAAGTAGGGTATTGCATCAGCATAGGTTCACCCACACAACACCTATCAAAACAATAAAAAATAATCAACTGTAGGAAATGAAAGAGCTTGAAAAAATTCCCATGTGTCCTCGAGAACGTTTAGTCATCATAAGTAAACCAACCGGCTTGTCCTTTGCTCTAAAAGGATTCGGCCACTTATTTACTCGCACTTTATTTATCTGCTATATCAAAACCCACCAAAAACCTGTCTGCTAATGTTACAGTGATTCCTTTATCCAAACTGCATGTCAACACCTTCTGCTCCTTGTTAGGTTCGACACTCTTATTTATCGAAAGTACTGCGATACACCCCCTATACTTTTGGGTCATCAAGATTATTTTCTGGTGCCGTTGCCGGGGAGTGAATCGCTATTGGTAAGGGAAACTTTTATTGTGAGTGTTGTTTTATTTCTGTCTGCTGCTTTGTTTTATTATGGAGAGATCTCTATTCGATTCCCTATTTTGGGAGTACTTCTGCCACTGATAGGGTAGTAGATGACCCGTTGTGTCCTCAATTGGATCCTTTTAAAATACTTATAAAAATTGTTGAACGTGTTATGGATAACTGTTATTTTGGAGATGGAGCTGTCCATCCCGGTGATCATTTACTCTTTATACATGAATTATGCGAGTTGTTCAGGTGTGCAAGTATTTCAATGGACCAAGTTAAGAGGAATATATTCCCTTTATCACTGAAGGGCATAGCTGCGGAATGGTTTAGGATGCTGAAGAATGGCCGATCTATTGGACGGGAGGAAACTATACCTCTCTTTTATTCTAAATTCTATCCTCTCAGTGAGATTCGTAAGGATCGAAATCAAGTATATAATTGCTGGCCTCATGATTGAGAGAGTATTTCCCAAGCGTGGGGGAGATTGAAGTTATTAATGCTCAAATGCCCCATTCGTGAGCTCCCCAGTAATATTATTATTAATAATTTCTATGCAAGGTTTTCTCTTCATGATAAGGATTTATTGGATGCTTCTTGCTCTGGATCATTTACACGTATGAAAGGAGAAGCCAAATGTGATCTTCTTGACTGTATTTAGGAAAATACTGAAGGATGGTAGAATGAAAAAGGAACAAAGTCAGGTATAAATTATGATTATGAATGCATTAAATCTTTTATGGAACCTATGATTTTCATAATGTTAGTACTTTTTATGGCCTTGACTCTCAAATCTTTGCAAACCGTTTTAAATCTTTTGCCTCCTATCTTGATATTTCCAAAAAGGAATGGAACAAGTACTATGCACCTTATAAAAATATTGTTAATTGTGTTCCTGCTAGAAATATAGAAGTTCATACTGTTAATCCCGTTGTGCCTGAACCTTATATTGAGAAAATGCTTTTACCTGCTAAGGTAAAGGAACATTCTATTATAGCTAGTGTAGTTAACAAAAGTACAAAGAAATCTATAGAACCTGATGAACAAATAACTATTGAGCCTATAGTAGCAATAGGTAAAGGACATTGTCACTAAAAGTGTAGAAGATGGACACATTATCTTATGTGAAGATGCTTCTAATATTGTTTCACATCCTAGTAGATCTAGGAAAACTAGTGTTCCTATGCTTTTAGTTAGGATAGGTGATCATTGCAATTGTAGTTTATGTGATATTGGTGCAAGTTCAAGTGCTATTCCTTATGAGCTTTATAGAGAAATCATGCATGAAATTGGTTCTTGTGAACTTGAAGAAGTTTATGTGGTTATTCAGCTTGCTAATAGAGAAACTATCTTTCCAATTTCTATTGTTAGAGATGTAAAAGTTTTATGTGGTAACACTAAATATCCTGCTGATTTTCTAGTACTTGGTGTAGCTGCTTGTCCTGTCATTTTTGGTAGACCTTTCTTGAACACTTGTGGTGTAATTATAGATTGTACGAAGGAGAAAATATTAACTAAGTTTGATGAAAAAGCTTATGAGTTTAATTTTTCTAAATTTGCTAAAGCTCCTTATGAAACTGAATTGTCTAATGAAGATTTTCGATTTGAACATCTTGCCTCTATTTCTCTTGCTCCTAACAGTGCCTTGCAGCAATACATGGAGGACCACAAAAGTGAGGTCTCTATGGAAGAAAGTGCGGTGACCCAGCACACCACTGCATGTGTAGTGCGCAAGTCGTTGACATAATACTCACACAAGGACTTATCCGTGAATATTACATCCCTCAGAGTGGTAGAACAGAAACATAGCTGGTCCAAGCAAAGCTATAGGATACAAACTTTCATTACAGAATATCGAGAATCTCCTTATGGTGAATCAAAGAAGATCTCATGCAAATGAAACATCAGAAGAAGCAAATTGAATCTCCAAGTTGCATAAGAACTCTAGCTCAAAACCTACTCCACCACGGATGATGTCAGCCCTAATCTATGGCTTTTGAGAATCTTAGTCTAATAATGGTCTCCTCCATCAACTAGGTAGATTGTCCTCCACCCGCATTGTTGATGACGTTGCTTCTTCGGTTAAGTAGAATAAGACTCCTCCTAGCTTCATGAGATAGCGATGGCTTCCCAATGAAGACTTCCTTAAGAGCTTCAACTCTAAGCAGGGGGTCAAACATGAACGAATGAGTAACGAGCGTTACTCAACAAGTTCATGATATACAATGGGTAGTATGATGCACTAACTACAACTTTAGACCCGAAAGAGTCATAAGATAATGCAAGGTTTTTGTAAATCTTTCTTCAATAGGTTACTTTTAATATTGAAAACTATGCCCACCAGACCATCACAGGACTATAACTTCATGGAGTTGCCTTTCCTGTAGCATTCGCGGTTCCTTCCCGGAACAGGGGGTAACATGCCACATCCTTTTACACTCTGCATAGGTGTGTTACTTTACCCATAGGAGATCAAGACCATGTTGCACAACCAGGCGATCGTTCCTGTGCACACCTACTTAGGTGTGGGGACCGATTGTTGATCCAAACCAAACCATGCTTCTCCGCACAACGCATGCCCACCCATTTCTCCCACGCGGGTTTAACCGCTGATTCCACCCCTCATCATGGATATCTAGGCGCCCCGGACATACCATCATAGACCCCAGAGTCTGTGAGAATTAAGGTATCCCATCCATGTGCATATATTCCCGCAAGACCTACAGCATAGTCTCTAGCAGTCCGTGACATGCGAACGGTAAAAGATCACAGTTGGCTTACTCGTCCCATACATGACCCATGGTTAACGCGGTATTTATGGCGCACCGAGTTATGACGGAATTTGTGGTTAATTCCTAAGTAATACTTTCCCATATAGATGGAACCTTCCTTTGACCTATTCATCTTATCATGGTCCCATCTTCCCACCAAACAGAACACTACCACTCGGGTAGTCATTCAAGTAGTCATATTATTATAAAAATAGGATCATGCATTCTTTTGAGAATAGGTGGTAATACGATAGAGTTTTTGCAAATCACTAGTAGGAAAGTGCCTTTCTATGGATGCCTTTCTGTGGCGCACCGTGCATACATGCACCATAGAAATAAAATTTTGTGGCGCACTGCCCGTGGTGCGCCACAGAATAACACAATACTGTGGCGCATGGTTCCTATCTGCGCCACAAAAAGTTAGTGGGGCCCGCACCAATGATTGTACTGGCTGTCCGAACAACTCTAATTATGGCGCAAGGCTCTAGGTGGCTTTTCTGTGGTGCACGGCTGCTGGTGCGCCACAGAAAAACCATATTCTGTGGCGCACGTGACCTCGTGCGCCACAGAATGTGGCTTTTATGTGGCGCAACCCAGCCGTGCGCCACAGAACATGTTACGGGTGCGCCACAAAATATATGCAGATGTGCACATAAAGATGGCAGCCGCCCTCTCTCCCGCCTCCCATTTCATTCACAAGTCTTGCTAACTCGACCACCCTTCTCTCCCCTCCCATTTTACACATTTAATTCTCCATTTTTGGTAGGTGAACCTAATTTGTTTGATATATAATTGATGGTGAGGTTTCTTGTTGTTGAGGGGAAGCCCTATCCTCCATCTATACTCCGATCCCTCCCTCCTCGCTCTTTTTATCTCGTTATCGAATCTACTAGGTGAGTATAGTTGGAGGTGCATATGCATGTCTTGTGTGGCCATCGGTGTGTATGGGTGCTTGTCATGCAGGTTGACCGATTGTCGCGCGCGGGCGGCCATGGTGCATGGATGTTTGCCGAAATGTTGATTCATTTCCATTTCGGAAAACTTTTGCACTACCCATATGCCCTACTTATAGGAGAGGTCATGCCGAATTTTTCCGGCGACTATGCATGTGTGTGCATGTTGCGGTTCTAATTTTCTGCGCTATGTGTGTGCGGGCAACCATGGTCCTCGAAATGAGGTCTGCTCGAATCGCTAGATACAAGAAAGACGCGAAGGCGGACATGATTCGGTGGAACAGGGGGCATATAAGATGTCCGTGTCGATCATGCAAACTCGTGCACTGGATTGAACCTGATTCCGGACAATTGGAGGAGCACCTTCTCAGATGCGGGTTCATTAACGACCACAACCAGGTGGCACCGGCAGCAAAAGGTGTGCATGAAGACGAGGGCGAGTGAGGTGTCGAAGGAAATGACGGCGGAGAAGATCATCATGAATAAGGATATGTCGGCGGAGAAGATCAACATGACGATGAAGGCGTGAACACGGAGACCCCGCTAATTTCGGCCTTGCGGGACTCTCATGTTCAGGATATGCTTCTCAAGGAGACGAGCAACGATAGAGCTGCAGCCAGGGAGAAAGCCAAGTTGGCGCAAATCAAGATAGATGGGGTGACTCCGTTCTTTCCTGGGTGCCGCCCCGAGGATACGCGCTTGCATGTAACGCTTGCTGCTCTGAAGATGAAGACGCAAAACAAATGGACCGACTCGAGCTTCAACAAGAACATGAAATTCTAGCACTATCGCCTTCCCGAGGGGAACACATTGCCAAGTAGTATCAACGAGGCCAAGAAAGTCGTGTGCCCTCTTGACCTGCCGCACGAAAAATTCCACGCCTGCATCAATGATTGTGTAATTTATCAGGGCGAGTATAAGGACAGAACCACATGCCCGAAGTGCGGCCATGAACGATACAAGAGTGGAACTAACAACAGGAAAGTTCCTAGAAAAGTGGTATGGTACTTTCCTATCACTCCCCGTCTTCAGCGGTACTACGTGGACCCTAAGGAAGCAAAGCTCATGCAATGGCACGTGGAAAGGGAGAAGCCGGAAAAAGATCCGGAGAAGGGCTGTATCATGATACACCCTGCAGACGCTGCCCAGTGGGAAGCATTGGACATAGCTTTCCCGAGTTTCGGGGGCGACGCGAGGAACGTCAGGCTGGGTATGAGCACCGATGGACTCAATCCGTTCTGCAACCAGAGTAGCACACATAGCAGCTGGCCCGTATTTGTATGGCCTTACAACCTACCCCCGTGGCTGTGCACCAAGCAAAAGTACATACACATGAGTATTCTCATCCAAGGGCCGAAATAACTAGGTGTCGACATAAATTTGTATCTCGGGCTGCTGAAAGACGAGTTAGACACGTTGTGGAAGACGCCACCCCGTACGTGGGACGCCTACACTAGAGATAATTTCCATATGAGAGCCGCGTTGCTCACGACGATCACAGACTATCCTGGTTACGCATATATATCTGCCCAGGTTGGCCACGGATTCTGCGGCAGCGTGAAGTGCATGGACGGGACCCCGCATATCCAGCTACCAAGGGATCCTGGGTCTTCGAAAACTGTGTACCCAGGGGATCGAAGGTGGATTCACTTGGATCACCCATGAAGAAAATAAAGTGAGTTGTTCAATGGTAACGACGAGCCCGATGGAGCCCCGCGCACGAGGAGCGGCGCAGAAATCGAAGAGCTTCTGAAAAATTGGGATGAGTGCCCTTCGCCGGGAAAGAAGCGACCCAAGCCAGAGCCGCTACTGAGTGTATGGAAAGTGAGGTATGTTTTCCACGACTTGGAGTACTGGCCGGTCCTGAACACGCCCCATAGCCTCGATGTGATGCACATTATGAAGAACGTTACGGAGAGTCTGATTGGCACTATTTGCAATTTGGAAAAGTCCAAGGATGGGCCGAAAGCAATATACGATCTGAAACATTTTGGCATTAGGAAAAATCTACAGGGCCCCGCCGATAGTGATGATGATGATTATGATGAGGATCAGACGGAAGGGACTCAACGTCCCCGCAAAAAGGCTAAGAAGAACACGGTGGTGCTTCCTGCTGCTTGCTTCACATTGAGCCTGGCGGAGCTTGAGAAGTTTTTCAGGTGCCTCCTAGAAGTCAAAGTTCCTCATGGATACTCAGGGAGTATAAATAGATATCTGTACTTAGCGAAGAAGAGGTTCACCGGGATGAAGTCTCACGATTGTCACGTGCTCATGACGCAGATACTTCCCGTTTGTAACACCCGGGGGATTTTCCCCCCAAATTAGAAATTGATTGTTTACCTTTGGCATTGCATTGCATCATGCATAAATTGCACTTGTTTTCAAACCAATATAAACATTCAGACCGATTTAAAAATTCAAACAACGCACCTTTGTTTTCAAATCAAATTGTTTCAATAAAAACAAATTGAATTGGAAATAAAAATTGCCTTGGTTAATAAAATTCTTTTTATTAAACCCTAATTTGAATTTCAAATTCAAACATCAACAAATATTTGAAAATTTTGAAAAACAAAAGTGGTGCACATGGGCATTTGTAATGTTGAGTGCATGCAAATTATTTTCATAAATTTTAAACACCCGAAACCCCTTCTATCTCCCTCTTATTCTATTTCTACACACAAAAAAAACCACAGCCAGAGGCTGGGGAAGGCAGGCCAGGCCGGCCCACCTACAACCCCAGCGAGCAAATCCCAGTAGCCCACCAAGCCCCCACCAAACCGGCCTACTTTCTTTCTCCTTCCTTCCGTACGCAGGTGAAGCACGCAGAGAAGAAATCGAGCTCAACCACCACAGCCATGGTCCCCCTCCCTCCCCTCCTTATCTACCCCAGCATCCTCCCTCCTGGAACCAAACCCTAGCCGCCTCCTTCTTCTCCCTTCCATCTCCGCCGCCATCTCCCTTCCACTTTGCTATTTTTTTCCTTCTCTGAATTTTACTGAACTGAGAGAGAGCCCCCTCCATGGCCGGTAGAGGGAGCACCAAGAGCCGCCGCCGTGGGCACTGGGAGGATCTCCGAAAGCCGGGAATGGAACCGTGGCTTCTTCCTCGTCGTCCTCGTTCCCTCAGTCGAACATGGGAGGCACCAGGAGCACCACGCCATCCTCGCCAAGTCGCCGTCCATCCGTGAGGGACACATCCAGGGCGTCGTCGTCTTCGACTCCGTGCGGTCCAGGTCGTCGTCTTCTCGCTGAACCCTCGCGCCATCGACCTCCCCAAGGTGAGCCGCACCCCCAAGACCTCCTTCCCCTCTCCCCACACTGCTCTGGACGGCCGCCATCGAGCGGCGTTGTTGCTGTCGTCCTTCATCTTGTCTCCGTTCCCGTCCTGTTCTCTGAATATTTGGTGTAAAAAATTCAGTTAACCGCGCGGTGTTACATCTTATCGGGTTGGATCTGCAACCTATCACCAACAACAGCATGGCCCAGTGGCTATAACGCTCCGCTCTGCACCCTGTGTAACATCCCAAGTATGAAAATACCCCTAGAATGCTTTGTTCCTTGTTTTATTTCAAGCAATGCATCATGTCATCATGTTTACTTATTGTTTGCATTTGTTTTCCATCTGTTTTATTCTGTTTTCACAATTCAAATTCAAACCTTTTTCAAACATGGTTTCATACTTGCTCTGTTACAACCTTTGGAACCAAAATAACAAACAAAAACAACCCTTTTATTCCTTGTTTTCACTTATGAAATTGTTCCCTCAAATCATTCCTTTTAATTCCACCAATTAAATTCAAACCATTTCCAAATTCTCAAATCAGTACCTTTTAGGAAACCATAAAAATCACCAAACTTTTCTTCCCTCTAAATCATTCTAAAACCCTAGGGGTAACCCTATTTTTCTTTATTCATGTTTTATTAAAGTTTTATTAAACCCAAAAATCCCTCTAATTTGGGTTCAAACACAACACCCCATTTTAAATTACAATTTTTGAAATCCAATTGTGCAATGTGGTTTCTAATTGTTTAAAAAGCTTAACTTAATTTTTCCATAATTTTTCTCAAATAAATCCTTAACAGATTTCTTCCAAAAGCAAAAGTACAAAAAAAAATAAAAACAGAAAAGAATAAAAACTAACTAAACCTAGCGCGCGCGCAGCAGATAGCTTGGCCCAAGCCCACCTAATCCCTAGCGCGCGCTACCCAGCCCACTCTCTCCCCCACTTACCGTTTCGGCTGCGTCAAGATGCGTGCCGCCCTTCTAATCGCCTTCCTCTCGCGGTACGGCGCGAAATCGGCCGGTGCCACCGCGGCACCGCGCGCGACGCCGGCGGCCGTACCCTCGCGCCGCGCCTATAAAGCCTCCTAGGCACCTGGGAGCAACCCTAGGTCGCTAGGGTTCCGCGCTCACCTCTCCGCGCCGCCATCCTCTCGCTCTGTCGTTCCCCTCTCTCCACCTCTGAATCTCACCGCCGCCGCGCTTCTGAATCCGGCGATGGCGCCGCCACCTCTCTCCTCCACCTAGCCTCTAGCCTGCTGGAATCAAACCGCCAACCTTCCCTCTTCGTTTTGGACACGGGATCGCCAACGGTAATCCTCTGTAACGCCGCCGCGATCCTCGCCCTTCTCCGGCCACCGTGGCGCCATGTTACTGAATCCGAGGTCCTCGCCTCCGTTGCAGGGCCCCTCGTCGTCAATCGCTTGCTGGAATCGCTTCCCCGCGTCTTCCTCTACGCGTTGAACACCAGAGCACACGAGGAGAAGCCCCACAGCCACGCCGCCGTCCTCTTCCCCTCCGACGTCGTCTCCGTCAGCAAGACGTCACCGTCGATCAACCCCACGGTGAGCTCCACCCTTCTCTCCCTCTGTTGCTCTCTGTGCGTGTCCACTGCTTCCAGCACGCACGCGAACGTTCTGATCATCCGGCACAAACACCGCAGCGCCGCCGTGCACGTTCACCTCGCCGCCGGTAGCTCTGTCGAGATTCAGTCGGGCGCGTTTCAGTTAAAGTTCAGTAACGCTTACTGAACCATATCCTCGTTGCGCATCGTATACTGTCAAACAACGCGCAGCAGCGCAGCTGGTACAGCGCACGCGCAGCGAGCGAGAGGTGCAGGGCTCGAGCCCTGCCCTCGCGGGATTAAATCCCGTCTTTTTTTCGACGCGGTGCTGACAGGGTGGCCCCCCTGTCAGCCTCTCCTCTGCCACGCCAGCGTGCTGGCCCCGCAGGCCCACAGGGCAGTGCCTGCGGGTATGTTTCCAGCGCGTATCAAAAGTAATACAAGAAATCTGTTTTAAATTTCTATTTCATTTTTTAAATAACAGAATAATCAATAAACTTCAAAATCCAATAACTTTTAATCTGTTAATCCAATAAATAAAAGTTGTATATGAATTCTGATCTAAATTTCCTAAACTTTTCAAATATGCAATTTGTGTTCTGTTTTGAAATTTCAAAATTCAATTTAAATTCAAATCTAAATAATTCAAATGCAATTTGAAATAATTCATAACTAATTATTCCTAAGTCCAAATAATACAAATAAAATATGTTTTTCACACCTTTTTGAATACTCTATTCAAATATAAATTTTGTTTTCTGGTTTGAATAATTTAAATTGCCTAAACTATTTAATTCTTGTTTAATTCAATTAAAAAATTGTTTAATTTTGTTTAATTCATAATTAATTAATCCAAAGTCCAATTTCAAATTGTGAAACATGTAATCCAACTAAAATTTGATAAACTTTTCAAATATAAAATTTGTAAATTGTTTTGCACACTTTAACTTGATGATAACAACATCTACTTGTGTGCCATGTTTAAGTAACAAAATTCCAAATTTGATAAATGCTTTTCTAAATTGTTAACTACCATTCCAATTGCATCTAATTTTGTTATCTTATTGTTCCTCATCATGCATGCATCATACTAAGTCACTTACACATGATGCTTAGTGATAGAACAATTAATTCAACTCCAAGCATGGGCTTCCATATGCACCCTTTTGCATATGGAATCCATTTAAACTTGTGTTTCATGTCAAGTAAGTTATTTTGTTGCATCTATTAAACATGACATGCATCATCCAATGTTTGTGCACTTATGCCATGTATTGATTGCCCGTCTTCCTTCGTTGTTGTTTTGCTTCTTCTCGGTTAGACGACGACGTTGGTACCGACGAGCCTTACGACACCACTACTCAGGACCTAGCCCAGTACGAGGCTGAGCTGCCAGGCAAGTTATCACTCACATGAATCATCGAGTTCCTTTCCACACTTGCTGTTGATACTATCTGTTGTCTACTATTGCTAGCCCTATGTATCGTTGCTTGTTCTCCGAACCCATCACATGATACCTTGAGCCATGATATTGCCAGCATCTCCATACCTACAGCCTTTGCTTGTGCCTTAGTATTATCTAGCATGCTTAGGGTTGCTTTTACTCGAGTCTGTTGTCGGTTACTACTTTTACTATCTTATTCTTGTACCGGGGCTCGTTATTAATCAATCAATCCTGTTAATTGCTAATGATAATAATAACTTGATGATAAGGCACCGGCAGGAGGCCCATGAGTGGTTTTGGAGCCTGCTAGTGTCGACCCTAATAGGAAAAGGGTCTTGTCTACTGATCCATGATGAGCGCACTACCCGCATTTGGGAAGCGAGTATGGGCGCCCCCCTCAACTTGACCTGATTCGCATCTCGTCCAAATCGCCTCATTTAGTTCGTGTTTTCCATTTGCCGCATGCATGTTTTTGCGAGCCCAGCGCAGGGTGGAACTTTCGTAGTCGGCATATAGGGGGACACGTTCTTAGAGTGCTATGAGGGTCCATTTTCTTCTGGGCTCGATTAGCCGTGCGCCCAAGGTGCTTTGGGCTTGATGCGGAGAATGGTTGGTTGTGTAGAGTACCCCGCTTGGTGGGTTAGCTTCCCATCTGGCGGGTTATTCTTGAGTGTACGGCCAAATTGGTGCAACCCTGCAGGGATAATCTTCTCGAGAAGCCGTGTTTTCCGCGGTTATGGATTACTTGGTGAAAGTACTGGCTAACAAGTACTCAGGACAACTTCAACATAACTTACAATCATGTTTCACCCAATGATTAATAACCTGACTAGTAATAGGTTATTCACACCAATAACTTGATTCACCTTATCACAACTGTGTGAGTTATCCTCGGATCGCTTCTTTGGATAAGGGGCGAGATCCAGGATGGGTTTGGTTGAAGTTATCTTTCAGTTGGTTACAATCCTCGATCTTATCTTTCCTGTTAGCCGGAACTTGTAGTTATATTCTGTAGTTGTCTAGAGCAGCCAGCAGCAACTTTTATATCACCCCTTTCTTCCGTTGATCCCAAGCATCTATGCTTGTGTTGACGGGTAACTCCTTGATGAACTGTGAGTCTTGCTTGCCAGTACTTGGATGTACTGACCCCGTTGGGGCTGTGGTTTACGCAGAGTTCTACTACGACTACGATGCTTCCCCGGATGGCTACTTTGTGGAGTTCGATGACGCTGCAGACGAGTAGTTAGCTGGACCAGGGCAGGATCCAGACCTTCGTGGATGGGCTTCGTTTTCCTTTATGTTCTCAGGCTTCTTAAGCCATGGATTTGTCTGTACTCAGACCCCTTTGTTTGCTTCCGCTGTTGTAATGGATGATATGTTGGGACATGTGTCCTCTGGATGACTGTATTCGATATTTCTGCCTTAGTGAAGGCCAGTTGCCCTTATTTCATTCTTTTGTGTCGTAGAGATTTGTTGTGATATCACTTGCTAAACGCCGTTGACGTACCATGTGTGTATGGTTGAAGTACGTCGACGGAAGTGCCCGTGATCTCTAGTGGATAGTTTACATCGGCGATGGAATAGCAGAGCTTGCGTTGTCGCGCATAAGCGCAGGCCTACCAGGAAGCTGGGACGTGGGAGCAGTTATGCCCCATAATCCAAGCATCTGCTATCCAGTTCGTACGGTGAGTATCCCCTAGAAACCGTGGGTGCGACAAATGGTATCAGAGCCTGTCTGCCTATAGGATCCCTTTTTACTGGTCGCAGTTGAGTCTAGAAACTATTTTGTAGCTATATAGAAAAAATGAAACGTGAGAGTAGGAATTCTGCCATTTTTCTTCTTTCCCCACCCACCCACCCTTTTCTGGTAAGGAAGTGAAACGTTGTTTTCTGTTCTCACCTAAACTTTCAAGTTAGGATTTCACGTGTTTTGGGTTCTCTGTAGTACCTCAGGACTTTTGGTCTCGTTTTCCCGATGTTGCTTCAATATCATGTTCTTTTCAACATCCTTTCGTCCGTTCAACCTTGTTGTTGTTTTCCACTTCCTTTTTCATCTACCGGAGTCTAATCAAACCTTCCAAATAATCTGCAGATGGGTCTCAACTACTATCCGCAGGTGGTTCGCATGACTCGCTGTGAGAGCACCGCCGGTTTTCCGGAGTTGCTGAGAGACATGGTTACCTTTCTGGGGTTCCATTGGGCACCAGAGTACCGGGTCTACGAGCACCAGCGAGAGTGTGACCAGACTTGCTACCGGGCTATCGTCTACATTCTGTCGGATGATGGCAGGAGCATTGCACACCAGTACGAGGCAGTAGGGTCCACAGTGGATATGGTCGTGCAGCAGGCAGCGTACGTGAGTGTCACCGTTTTCCGTGCTGACTACTGGGGGTTTGATAAGTCCAGTTTTCGTCACATCCCCCGTGGTTACATCACGGCAGCAGGAGCTCACTTCACTATCCACCGCGACATGGATACCTACGAGACTGATAGCTCCAGGCTCCAGGTCACTGCCCAGTTCGCCAGTCACAGTGATGCCGTTGCTTCCGCACTTTCTCAGGAGTTAGCCGCAGTCAGGGAGCAGCTCCGCCTTGCTCTCACTCGTCTGGCGACGTACACCACAGACTTTGTTGGAGACGAGCGCTTCGCACGTGTCGTTCAGCTAGCTGGTCTTCCGTTGCCAGATGCTGGAGGTTACGAGCCGATCAGAGGTCCACTTCTCGACCTCGGAGCTGGTTACACAGGGATTCCCCGCTATGGAGCACAGGGATACGACGCTTTCCACTTCACGACACCGAGAGTTGCTCTCAGAGCAGTTCCTATCTACATGGATCGTCGTGATACCTACTTCCGTGGGATTCCTCCTCACCGTATCTCTCGTCGTACTACTCACCGCCGTCCTGCGTGATGAGCATGGGAGTACCGTTGTATCCATTACTAGCTGTGTCTAGTTTATCCTTTCGTTTTCGAACCATGTATTGGTCTGTTGGATATTCTGATGTATTTGAACATGTGATGATGTACCTGTTGGTTATCTATTCATGCGTCGGAATAATCTATCTTCCGGTTACCAAGTCTATCCTTTTCTGTTGTTGTGCTAAAATGAATTTCTGTTCAGGATGCCTCCAACCAGGAACAACCCGCCACCGCCACCACCAATGGGGGAGCTGTTGGCTCAGATGACCCAAGTGGTGACACAGATGGCCCAGATCCAGGCTAACCAGCAACACAACCAGAATGCTCCAAGGGTCACCATCAAGGACTTCCTCAGCTTGGGCCCAAAAGCTTTCGTGGCAACACGTGAGCCCCTGGATGCTGATGACTGGATCCGTGACGTGGCAAGAGCTCTGGAGATAGCTCATGTTGCTGAAGAGGATAAGGTCAAGTACGCCACCTACCTACTGAAGGGTCAGGCAGCTACTTGGTGGGAGAACTACCAGGCCATGAGGGCTGGCTTTCCTATCAACTGGGGATGTTTCAGAGATGCCTTCCTGAAGCACCACATCCCGGATGGTCTCATGGAAAAGATGCGTGAGGAATTCTGCTCTCTCAGACAGGGCAAGCTGGACGTTCTCGGCTACCAGAACGAGTTCAATCGTCTCGCTCGGTACGCTGGTGACGAAGTGTCCACCGAAGCCAAGAAGATGGCGAGGTTCCGCCGAGGTTTTAACCCGGAACTGAAGTACGCTCTCACAAACATCAAGTGCAAGGACTTCGTGGAGCTCGTGAACACCGCGCTCAATGAGGAGAATGGGCGCAAGGCGTTCGAAGAGTCCCGCAAGCACTCGCGTGAGGGTGGTTCCTCCTCCAACATGACCACCCCTCCGCAGAAGCGCCGCATCTGGGTGCCAAATGGTGCTGTCACTCGGGCTCCAAATGCCCAAGCTTCTCCAGGCTTTGGTCCCCGCCCACCCAACCCATCTCAGATGCAGGGTCAGAGGTTTCCGATGGGGCAGCCAAGGCCGGGTCCTTCTCGTGTCGTCACTTGCTACAAGTGCAAGGAGACTGGACATTATGCTGATAAGTGCACTCAGAAGCAGCTACCCCTACCTCCTCGCCCCAACACCAACCAGGCTATGGTTCGTGCTCCTCCGGCTAAAGCCTTCAACTCCAACAATAGGCCTGTCGGGAGGAACGCGAGGGTGAACCATATCAAGGCCGACAAAGCCGAAGAGGCTGCTGACGTCGTTCTCGGTATATTACCCGTAAACTCTATTCCAGCTAAAGTGTTGTTTGATACTGGAGCATCGCATTCATTTGTGTCAAAGATTTTTGCAAAAGCATACAATCTAGTTCTGGTTCCGCTAAGCAATCAGATGACTGTTCACTCTCCGGGACCGCAAATGTTGACTTCCAAGATAAGCATGGACAATGAGATCCTAATTGGAGGTCGCATATTCCTTGCTTCACTCATGTTGCTGGGAAACTCTGACATTGATGTCATTCTGGGTATGGATTGGTTGAAGACCCACAAAGCTAAAATTGACTGTGCTCAAAAGTCAATAACTCTCTCCCACACTTCAGGCCAGATAGTCTATTCTCCATATGGAACAACTTCTGCTCAGCTGTTCAGCCTTGATGCCAAACCCCTTCCGGCAATTGAAAATGTTCCGGTGGTTTGTGAATTCCCTGACGTCTTTCCAGAAGAGTTGCCAGGGATGCCTCCGGACAGAGCAGTTGAGTTCGTGATCGAGCTTGAGCCAGGTACTGCTCCAATCTCTAAGCATCCATATAAGATAGCTCCTCCTGAACTGAAATTGTTGAAGGAGCAAATCGATATGTATATGGACAAAGGTTTCATTCAGCCTAGTTCCTCCGCTTGGGGTTGCCCAACTCTGTTTGTTGCCAAGAAGGATCAAACTAAGAGACTCGTGGTTGACTATCGTCCTCTCAACGAGAAAACCATCAAGAACAAGTATCCACTTCCTCGTATCGATGATCTTTTTGATCAACTTGCTGGAGCCTCAATATTCTCAAAGTTGGATTTGAGAATGGGTTACCATCAGATAAAGATCAGAAAGGAAGATATTCCTAAGACGGCTTTCACCACAAGGTACGGTCTATATGAATACACCGTCATGTCCTTGGTCTCACCAATGCACCGGCGACCTTCTCAAGACTCATGAATTCTGTCTTCCATGAATACCTCGACAAGTTCGTTGTGGTATATCTTGATGACATTCTAGTCTACTCAAAGTCCGAGGAAGAGCATGGAGAACACCTTCGTCTCACTCTCATGAAACTTCGCGAGCATCGTTTATATGCCAAGTTTTCCAAATGTGAGTTCTGGATTCCAGAAGTTGCATATCTTGGTCATATCATCTCTGCCAAAGGCATTGCCATTGATCCGGAAAAGGTTAAGGCAATTGTTGACTGGAAACCCCCTAAGACGGTGAAGCAAGTCAGAAGTTTTCTTGGCTTGGCTAGCTATTGCCGTCGTTTCGTCCAAAACTTCTCAAAGATTGCTAAACCTCTCACTGATCTCACCAAGAAGGACAAAAAGTTCGTTTGGACTCCACAATGTGATGAGAGTTTCAACCTCTTGAAGACTAAACTCACCTCTACACCTGTTCTAGTTGGCCCCGACACCACCAAACCTTTCCAGATATTCTGTGATGCATCTCTCCAAGGCCTAGGAGCAGTTCTTATGCAAGAACGTCAAGTTGTGGCTTATGCTTCACGTCAGTTGAACCCACATGAGCAAAACTATCCCACTCATGATCTTGAACTTGCAGCAGTTGTATTTGCCCTCAAGAAATGGAGACAATACTTGTTGGGTAACAAAACTGAAATCTTTTCCGATCATAAGAGTCTGAAATACATCTTCACTCAGCCAGATCTGAACCTCAGGCAAAGGAGATGGATTGAGAAGATTAAAGACTTTGATCTCACCATTTCTTACACTCCAGGCAAGGCTAATGTTATGGCCGATGCTCTCAGTCGCAAATCCTATTGCAATAATCTCATGATCATGGAAAGCCAACCTCCACTTCATGAAGAATTCCAGAAGCTGAACCTTGGTCTTGTTCCGGAAGGATACCTTGCTAGCTTGACAGCCAGTCCAACTCTCGAGGACAAGATTCGTTCTGAACAACTTCGTGATAATGAAATCAAGAAGATTGTGGATCACATCAAGGAGGGCAATGATAAATTCAAGTCCTTCTCAATTGATGACAAGGGAACTGTGTTCTTCGAAGGACGCATTGCAGTCCCTCAGATTCAAAGTCTCAAGGATATCATTCTCAAGGAGGCTCATGAAACTCCTCTATCCATTCACCCTGGAAGTACAAAGATGTACCAGGATCTCAAGACTCTGTATTGGTGGCCTGGCATGAAACGTGAAATTGCTCAATACGTTTCTGAATGCGACGTTTGTCAACGTGTTAAGGCAGTCCATCAGAAGACAGCAGGTCTACTCCAACCTCTGAAAATTCCCGAGTGGAAATGGGACATGATTGAAATGGACTTCGTTACTGGGTTTCCAAAGTCCAGAAAGGGCAACGATGCAATCTTCGTTGTTATTGATCGTCTCACTAAGGTTGCTCACTTCTATGCTGTAAAGGAAACTATCTCAGCTAGCCAGTTAGCAGAGCTCTACACAGCAAAGGTTGTTCCCCTTCATGGTGTTCCATTGGAAATAAGCTCAGACCGTGGAAGTATCTTCACTTCTCATTTCTGGAAGAGCTTTCAAGAAGCTTTGGGCACTAAACTTCTGTTCAGCACAGCTTATCACCCTCAGTCTCAGGGGCAAGTCGAAAGAGTCAATCAGATTCTCGAGGATATGCTCAGAGCATGTGGTCTCTCCTTTGGCATGAAATGGGAGGATTGCCTTCCATATGCTGAATTCTCCTACAACAACAGCTACCAGGCAAGCCTAGGCATGGCACCATTTGAGGCACTGTATGGTCGCAGATGCAGGAGTCCAATCAATTGGTCTGGAGCTGGTGAACGTTCACTTTTAGGCCCTGACATTGTTAAGGAAGCCGAGGAGAAAGTTCGTATCATTCGTGACAATCTCAGGATTGCTCAATCTCGTCAGAAGAGCTATTATGATAGCAAGCACAGGGATATGGTCTATGCACCTGGTGATAAGGCATATCTCCGTGTAACTCCCCTCAGAGGCACCCATCGTTTTGGTGTGAAAGGAAAGCTTGCACCAAGATACATTGGCCCTTTCAACATCCTCTCAAGACGTGCAGAGAATGCTTATCGTCTTGAACTTCCAGAAAAACTTTCCAAAGTGCACGATGTGTTCCACGTGTCACAACTCAAGAAGTGTTTCAAAGATCCAGATCGTGCAGTTGATCATGATTCCATTGAGCTGCAAGATGATCTATCTTATGAGGAGCACCCTATTCGTATTCTCGATGAGACCGAGCGTAAGACTCGCAACAAGAGCACCAAGTTCTTGAAAGTCCAATGGTCGCATCATTCCGATAAAGAGGCAACGTGGGAGACCGAAGAGGATCTTCGCAAGAAGTATCCGGACCTGTTCAGTTCTCAGTAGGGAATCTCGGGGCGCGATTCCTTCAAGGGGGGGCGTTTTGTAACATCCCAAGTATGAAAATACCCCTAGAATGCTTTGTTCCTTGTTTTATTTCAAGCAATGCATCATGTCATCATGTTTACTTATTGTTTGCATTTGTTTTCCATCTGTTTTATTCTGTTTTCACAACTCAAATTCAAACCTTTTTCAAACATGGTTTCATACTTGCTCTGTTACAACCTTTGGAACCAAAATAACAAACAAAAACAACCCTTTTATTCCTTGTTTTCACTTATGAAATTGTTCCCTCAAATCATTCCTTTTAATTCCACCAATTAAATTCAAACCATTTCCAAATTCTCAAATCAGTACCTTTTAGGAAACCATAAAAATCACCAAACTTTTCTTCCCTCTAAATCATTCTAAAACCCTAGGGGTAACCCTATTTTTCTTTATTCATGTTTTATTAAAGTTTTATTAAACCCAAAAATCCCTCTAATTTGGGTTCAAACACAACACCCCATTTTAAATTACAATTTTTGAAATCCAATTGTGCAATGTGGTTTCTAATTGTTTAAAAAGCTTAACTTAATTTTTCCATAATTTTTCTCAAATAAATCCTTAACAGATTTCTTCCAAAAGCAAAAGTACAAAAAAAAGAAAATAAAAACAGAAAAGAATAAAAACTAACTAAACCTAGCGCGCGCGCAGCAGATAGCTTGGCCCAAGCCCACCTAATCCCTAGCGCGCGCTACCCAGCCCACTCTCTCCCCCACTTACCGTTTCGGCTGCGTCAAGATGCGTGCCGCCCTTCTAATCGCCTTCCTCTCGCGGTACGGCGCGAAATCGGCCGGTGCCACCGCGGCACCGCGCGCGACGCCGGCGGCCGTACCCTCGCGCCGCGCCTATAAAGCCTCCTAGGCACCTGGGAGCAACCCTAGGTCGCTAGGGTTCCGCGCTCACCTCTCCGCGCCGCCATCCTCTCGCTCTGTCGTTCCCCTCTCTCCACCTCTGAATCTCACCGCCGCCGCGCTTCTGAATCCGGCGATGGCGCCGCCACCTCTCTCCTCCACCTAGCCTCTAGCCTGCTGGAATCAAACCGCCAACCTTCCCTCTTCGTTTTGGACACGGGATCGCCAACGGTAATCCTCTGTAACGCCGTCGCGATCCTCGCCCTTCTCCGGCCACCGTGGCGCCATGTTACTGAATCCGAGGTCCTCGCCTCCGTTGCAGGGCCCCTCGTCGTCAATCGCTTGCTGGAATCGCTTCCCCGCGTCTTCCTCTACGCGTTGAACACCAGAGCACACGAGGAGAAGCCCCACAGCCACGCCGCCGTCCTCTTCCCCTCCGACGTCGTCTCCGTCAGCAAGACGTCACCGTCGATCAACCCCACGGTGAGCTCCACCCTTCTCTCCCTCTGTTGCTCTCTGTGCGTGTCCACTGCTTCCAGCACGCACGCGAACGTTCTGATCATCCGGCACAAACACCGCAGCGCCGCCGTGCACGTTCACCTCGCCGCCGGTAGCTCTGTCGAGATTCAGTCGGGCGCGTTTCAGTTAAAAGTTCAGTAACGCTTACTGAACCATATCCTCGTTGCGCATCGTATACTGTCAAACAACGCGCAGCAGCGCAGCTGGTACAGCGCACGCGCAGCGAGCGAGAGGTGCAGGGCTCGAGCCCTGCCCTCGCGGGATTAAATCCCGTCTTTTTTTCGACGCGGTGCTGACAGGGTGGCCCCCCTGTCAGCCTCTCCTCTGCCACGCCAGCGTGCTGGCCCCGCAGGCCCACAGGGCAGTGCCTGCGGGTATGTTTCCAGCGCGTATCAAAAGTAATACAAGAAATCTGTTTTAAATTTCTATTTCATTTTTTAAATAACAGAATAATCAATAAACTTCAAAATCCAATAACTTTTAATCTGTTAATCCAATAAATAAAAGTTGTATATGAATTCTGATCTAAATTTCCTAAACTTTTCAAATATGCAATTTGTGTTCTGTTTTGAAATTTCAAAATTCAATTTAAATTCAAATCTAAATAATTCAAATGCAATTTGAAATAATTCATAACTAATTATTCCTAAGTCCAAATAATACAAATAAAATATGTTTTTCACACCTTTTTGAATACTCTATTCAAATATAAATTTTGTTTTCTGGTTTGAATAATTTAAATTGCCTAAACTATTTAATTCTTGTTTAATTCAATTAAAAAATTGTTTAATTTTGCTTAATTCATAAATAATTAATCCAAAGTCCAATTTCAAATTGTGAAACATGCAATCCAACTAAAATTTGATAAACTTTTCAAATATAAAATTTGTAATTGGTTTTGCCTACTTAAAATTGTTGAAAACAATCAATACTTGTTCAACACCATTAAGTACCAATAATTCCCAAACTTGTTAATGTTTTCTAAATTGTTAATTATCATTCTAATTGCATTTAAAGTGTTATGTTATTGTTGCTCATCATGCATGCATCATACTAATTCACTACACCTAATGCTTAGTGATAGAACAATTAATTCAACTCTAAGCATGGGCTTCCATATGCAACCTTTGCATATGGAATCCACTTAAACTTGTGTTGCATGTCAGTCAAGTTATTTTGGTGCATCTATCAAACATGACATGCATCATCCAATGTTTGTGCACCTATGCCATGTATTGATTGTCTATCCTTTCTGCAATGTCTATTTGCTTCTTCTCGGTTAGACGACGACGTTGGTACCGACGATCCTTACGACACCACTTCTCAGGACCTAGCCCAGTACGAGGCTGAGCTGCCAGGCAAGTTATCACTCACATGAATCATCGAGTTCCTTTCCACACTTGCTGTTGATACTATCTGTTGTCTACTATTGCTAGCCCTATGTATCGTTGCTTGTTCTCCGAACCCATCACATGATACCTTGAGCCATGATATTGCCAGCATCTCCATACCTACAGCCTTTGCTTGTGCCTTAGTATTATCTAGCATGCTTAGGGTTGCTTTTACTCGGGTCTGTTGTCGGTTACTACTTTTACTATCTTATCTTGTACCGGGGCTCGTTATTAATCAATCAATCCTGTTAATTGCTAATGGTAATAATAATTTGATGATAAGGCACCGGCAGGAGGCCCATGAGTGGTTTTGGAGCCTGCTAGTGTCGACCCTAATAGGAAAAGGGTCTTGTCTACTGATCCATGATGAGCGCACTACCCGCATTTGGGAAGCGAGTATGGGCGCCCCCCTCAACTTGACCTGATTCGCATCTCGTCCAAATCGCCTCATTTAGTTCGTGTTTTCCATTTGCCGCATGCATGTTTTTGCGAGCCCAGCGCAGGGTGGAACTTTCGTAGTCGGCATATAGGGGGACACGTTCTTAGAGTGCTATGAGGGTCCATTTTCTTCTGGGCTCGATTAGCCGTGCGCCCAAGGTTCTTTGGGCTTGATGCGAGGAATGGTCGGTTGTGTTGAGTGCCCCGCTTGGTGGGTAGGCATCCCATCTGGCGGGTTATTCATGAGTGTACGGCCAAATTGGTGCAACCCTGCAGGGATAATCTTCTCGAGAAGCCGTGTTTTCCGCGGTTATGGATTACTTGGTGAAAGTACTGGCTAACAAGTACTCAGGACAACTTCAACATAATGATCAATCATGTTTCACCCAATGATTAATAACCTGACTAGTAATAGGTTATTCACACAATAACTTGATTCACCGTATTACAACCGTGTGAGTTATCCTCGGATTGCTTCTTTGGATAAGGGGCGAGATCCAGGATGGGTTTTGGTTGAAGTTATCTTTCAGTTGGTTACATCCTCGATCTTATCTTTTCTATTAGCCGGAACTGGTAGATATTTCTGTAGTTGGTTAGAGCAGCCAGCAGCAACTTTTATATCACCCCCTTTCTTCCGTTGATCCCAAGCATCTATGCTTGTGTTGACGGGTAACTCCTTGATGAACTGTGAGTCTTGCTTGCCAGTACTTGGATGTACTGACCCCGTTGGGGCTGTGGTTTACGCAGAGTACTACTACGACTACGATGCTTCCCCGGATGGCTACTTTGTGGAGTTCGATGACGCTGCAGACGAGTAGTTAGCTGGACCAGGGCAGGATCCAGACCTACGTGGATGGGCTTCGTTTTCCTTTATGTTCTCAGGCTTCTTAAGCCATGGATTTGTCTGTACTCAGACCCCTTTGTTTGCTTCCGCTGTTGTAATGGATGATATGTTGGGACATGTGTCCTCTGGATGACTGTATTCGATATTTCTGCCTTAGTGAAGGCTAGTTGCCCTTATTTCATTCTTTTGTGTCGTAGAGATTTGTTGTGATATCACTTGCTAAACGCCGTTGACGTACCATGTGTGTATGGTTGAAGTACGTCGACGGAAGTGCCCGTGATCTCTAGTGGATAGTTTACATCGGCGATGGAATAGCAGAGCTTGCGTTGTCGCGCATAAGCGCAGGCCTACCAGGAAGCTGGGACGTGGGAGCAGTTATGCCCCATAATCCAAGCATCTGCTATCCAGTTCGTACGGTGAGTATCCCCTAGAAACCGTGGGTGCGACACCCTGGATCCCAGGTTCGAATCCCTGCGGATGCAATTGCCACCCCTTTTTTCCCAATTTTCTGCGCATAGCCGAGCCCACCCGTCAGTGACCCTGGAGGACAACTCAGCTGCCATCCCCGCCTCATCAACGCCGCGTGGCGCTTGGGCCCACTCGTCAGTCGCTCTGGCTAGGGTGCCCGGTGGTAAGAAGCGCCCCAGATCCAGATCGGATCTGGCTCTTTTCCGTTCAGGCCCCTGGCCTTTCCGTTTTTTTGCACCGGAGCCCTTCCACACACTGTTTCCACCACGAACAGGTCCCTGCCTTTTCTAAATAACACCCCAATATTCAAATGCACATAACTAAATCATTAACTCCAAATTTGAAAAGTAAAATATGTTTTCCAATCAAAATTCTCTGTACTTTTCAAATATACAATTTGTTTACTGTTTTTCCTAATTAAAAGTGGTGCAATAATTCAATGCTTTAATTAAACCTTTTAAATTGCAAAAATTCATAATTAAATATTTAAAATTCCAAATTTGGCAAATGAGATATCACATTGAAGCTAATGTTGTATACATTCTTTTTTCATCATCCACCATGCCATTTAATCACTTCAACCTAATGTTTGCTTGTAATTCACTTAAATAACTATGCATGCACCTGGGATTTTCCAAATGCAACCTTATCTTTGCATTTGGGCCCATTTAAAATGTTTCATCATGTCTTGTATTTATTTCGATGCACCCTTTAACTTGTCATGCATATAAAATTAGGATCATGCTGGATCTTTTACCGTAGTAGTAATTGTTGCATCCGGTGTTTGTTCTAGTTCGTTGCTTCTTCGCGGATAGGACGTTGAGATGATGTGAGCACCGACAAGTTCTTCGGATGTACCTCTACTTGCTGGATCTCAGGCAAGTATACTCACTTGCTACCCATGTTGCCTTTCCTCACTTGTTACCGATTCTTTCCGTTGTCTTTATGCTAGCCTTATGATTCGATGCTTGTGTCTCGATCCTATCATATGTTTACCTTGCAACCATGATATAGCCTTCCTTCCACTTCCTATTAACTGTTGTTTGTTTATCTTGTTGGCCCTCGTGTCGTAGTTGCATGCTTAGTGTTGTTTGCGCTCAAGTCTTGTTGTCCGTCTTATCACCTGTTTAGTTTGATAGTTGGGTTTCAACTTAATCAACAACATGTTAATGTTTGGGTAATAATAATTTGATGATAAGGCACCGGCAGGAGGCCCGGCGTGGTTTTGAGGCCTGCTAGTGTTGAACTTAATTAGGAAAAGGGTCTTGTCCTCCGATCCATGATGAGCGCACTAACCGCATGTGGGAAGCGTGTATGGGCGGTCCCCGCAACTCTGATTCGATTCACATCTCGTCCAAATCGCCACACTTAGTTCGGGTTTTCCATTTGCCGCATGCATATGCAGGTGCGAACCCTTGGCGCCAGGGTGGAACTTTTGTAGTCGGCATTTAGGGAGACACGTTCTTAGAGTGCTATGAGGGTCCCCTTTTCTTCGTGGGGCTTGATTAGTCGTGCGCCCAATTGCACGTGGTTCTTTTGGCTTGATGCGAAGAAGAGTTGGGTTGTGTTGAGTGCCTCGCTTGGTGGAAGTGCATTTCCATCTGGCGGGTCATTCTTACGTGTACGGCCAAATTGGTGCATCCCTGCAGGGTTAATCTTCTCGAGAATCCGTGTTGTCCGCGGTTATGGATGACTTGGTGAAAGTGCTGGCTAACAAGTACTCAGAGAACTTACACTTAACGATGATAACTTGACTAGTAATATAGATTACCTCCACCATGAAAATGAATGTCACCTTAATCAAAAGTGTGAGTTTCCTTGGGTTGCTTCCTTAGTAGGGGGTAACACTGGATGGGTATTGTTTGGTGAGTAGTTATAGTTGGTTTTGTCGCGCTATCTTATCCCTTTCTTTTAGCCGGATGTTATAGCGCGTCTCTGTAGTTAGTTAGTGCAGCCCGCTGCCGCTTCTTTGCAATAATCCCTTCCTTCCGTTGTACCCAAAGTATTTGTATCTTGTGATGATTGGTTACGCTGGTATCTTGTGAGTATGGTTTATCCACTTGCCAGTACTTAATAGTACTGACCCACGAATCCATTTCGTGGCTGCATATTCCACATTGCAGTCAACAGGTTTGAAGTCTGACGATGTTAGCTTGGGAATCCCTCCGGCTTGGCCTGGGCAGGGATTGGACGCCATCGGTTATCTTCAGGACTCTTAGTCCAATTTGTATCTTGTCCGTAGTCGGACACTATGTTGTTTCTTCCGCTATTATTTGGATCTTTGTATTGTATCAGTTGTATCCTTGACTCGTTTGAGTCGTCTTGTATATACCTCCTCTGTTGTTGTTGTGGATTATTCGTGAACTGTTGTAATGTTATCATAAATGGCAACCTAAAATCGGTTATTATACGGATTTGCGTGCAAATACCGAAATCTGCATAGTGCCCGATCTCGGGGCGTCACAAATGGTATCAGAGCACGGTTCCGATTCCCGATATTGTTTCGATACGAATGGTTATCGAAGCAACCGGTCCGCAACGACTGTAGGATAACCTCGCTAACGGTCGTGTTTCTAGAGTGTCAAAAACTGTTTGTGCAAAACCTGTTTTGGAAACCTCTCGATAGGATTCTTGTTTATTCCTTTCCTCTATTCTACTTCTCCTCCTACCTTATTTGTTTTGGAGTCTCCTCTCTTATCTATCTTTCAAAGCTTAGGATCCTACGTAGGTTGGACGGTCTCTTAGCCTTTAAACCTAATAGGTTCGATCTTCGGAAGATTTTTCAACGGAAGAACATCATCATCAACAACGAGCAAGAACCTCTTGTTAGTGGTGTCGAGAAGATCAATAAGGTGACCGAAGATTCGATAGCTCCCACCTCTTCTCTCTTACCGGTTTGGAGCGGATTGCGAGGGCCCAATCCCTTGTTAGTGGTGTCGTCTGTAACACCCGGGGGATTTTCCCCCCAAATTAGAAATTGATTGTTTACCTTTGGCATTGCATTGCATCATGCATAAATTGCACTTGTTTTCAAACCAATATAAACATTCAGACCGATTTAAAAATTCAAACAACGCACCTTTGTTTCAAATCAAATTGTTTCAATAAAAACAAATTGAATTGGAAATAAAAATTGCCTTGGTTAATAAAATTCTTTTTATTAAACCCTAATTTGAATTTCAAATTCAAACAGCAACAAATATTTGAAAATTTTGAAAAACAAAAGTGGTGCACATGGGTATTTGTAATGTTGAGTGCATGCAAATTATTTTCATAAATTTTAAACACCCGAAACCCCTTCTATCTCCCTCTTATTCTATTTCTACACAAAAAAAAACCACAGCCACAGGCTGGGGAAGGCAGGCCAGGCCGGCCCACCTACAACCCCAGCGAGCAAATCCCAGCAGCCCACCAAGCCCCCACCAAACCGGCCTACTTTCTTTCTCCTTCCTTCCGTACGCAGGTGACGCACGCAGAGAAGAAATCAAGCTCAACCACCACAGCCATGGTCCCCCTCCCTCCCCTCCTTATCTACCCCAGCATCCTCCCTCCTGGAACCAAACCCTAGCCGCCTCCTTCTTCTCCCTTCCATCTCCGCCGCCATCTCCCTTCCTCTTTGCTATTTTTTTCCTTCTCTGAATTTTACTGAACTGAGAGAGAGCCCCCTCCATGGCCGGTAGAGGGAGCACCAAGAGCCGCCGCCGTGGGCACTGGGAGGATCTCCGAAAGCCGGGAATGGAACCGTGGCTTCTTCCTCGTTGTCCTCGTTCCCTCAGTCGAACATGGGAGGCACCAGGAGCACCACGCCATCCTCCCCAAGTCGTCGTCCGTCCGTGAGGGACACATCCAGGGCGTCGTCGTCTTCGACTCCGTGCGGTCCAGGTCGTCGTCTTCTCGCTGAACCCTCGCGCCATCGACCTCCCCAAGGTGAGCCGCACCCCCAAGACCTCCTTCCCCTCTCCCCACACTGCTCTGGACGGCCGCCATCGAGCGGCGTTGTTGCTGTCGTCCTTCATCTTGTCTCCGTTCCCGTCCTGTTCTCTGAATATTTGGTGTAAAAAATTCAGTTAACCGCGCGGTGTTACATCTTATCGGGTTGGATCTGCAACCTATCACCAACAGCAGCATGGCCCAGTGGCTATAACGCTCCGCTCTGCACCCTGGATCCCAGGTTCGAATCCCTGCGGATGCAATTGCCACCCCTTTTTCCCAATTTTCTGCGCATAGCCGAGCCCACCCGTCAGTGACCCTGGAGGACAACTCAGCTGCCATCCCCGCCTCATCAACGCCGCGTGGCGCTTGGGCCCACTCGTCAGTCGCTCTGGCTAGGGTGCCCGGTGGTAAGAAGCGCCCCAGATCCAGATCGGATCTGGCTCTTTTCTGTTCAGGCCCCTGGCCTTTCCGTTTTTTGCACTGGAGCCCTTCCACACACTGTTTCCACCACGAACAGGTCCCTGCCTTTTCTAAATAACACCCCAATATTCAAATGCACATAACTAAATCATTTTAACTCCAAATTTGAAAAGTAAAATATGTTTTCCAATCAAAATTTTCTGTACTTTTCAAATATACAATTTGTTTACTGTTTTTCCTAATTAAAAGTGGTGCAATAATTCAATGCTTTAATTAAACCTTTTAAATTGCAAAAATTCATAATTAAATATTTAAAATTCCAAATTTGGCAAATGAGATATCACATTGAAGCTAATGTTGTATACATTCTGTTTTCATCATCCACCATGCCATTTAATCATTTCAACCTAATGCTTGCTTGTATTTCACTTAAATAACTACGCATGCACCTGGGATTTTCCAAATGCAACCTTATCTTTGCATTTCGGCCCATTTAAAATGTTTCATCATGTCTTGTATTTATTTTGATGCACCCTTTAACTTGTCATGCATATAAAATAGGATCATGCTGGATCTTTTGCCGTAGTAGTAATTGTTGCATCCGGTGTTTGTTCTAGTTCGTTGCTTCTTCGCGGATAGGACGTTGAGATGATGTGAACACCGACAAGTTCTTCGGATGTACCTCTACTTGCTGGATCTCAGGCAAGTATACTCACTTGCTACCCATGTTGCCTTTCCTCACTTGTTACCGATTCTTTCCGTTGTCCTTATGCTAGCCTTATGATTCGATGCTTCTGTCTCGATCCTATCATATGTCTACCTTGCAGCCATGATATAGCCTTCCTTCCACTTCCTATTAACTGTTGTTTGTTTACCTTGTTGGCCCTCGTGTCGTAGTTGCATGCTTAGTGTTGTTTGCGCTCAAGTCTTGTTGTCCGTCTTATCACCTGTTTAGTTTGATAGTTGGGTTTCAACTTAATCAACAACATGTTAATGTTTGGGTAATAATAATTTGATGATAAGGCACCGGCAGGAGGCCCGACGTGGTTTTGAGGCTGCTAGTGTCGAACTTAATTAGGAAAAGGGTCTTGTCCTCCGATCCATGATGAGCGCACTTAACCGCATGTGGGAAGCGTGTATGGGCGCCCCCCCGCAATCTGATTCGATTCGCACTCGTCAAATCGCCACACTTAGTTCGGCTTTTCCATTTGACGCACGCATATGCAGGTGCGAATCCTTGGCGCCAGGGTGGAACTTTTGTAGTCGGCATTTAGGGAGGCTCGTTCTTAGAGTGCTATGAGGGTCCCCCTTTCTTCGTGGGGGCTTGATTAGCCGCGCACGCAATAGCACGTGGTTCTTTGGGCTTGATGCGAAGAAGAAGTTGGGTTGTGTTGAGTGCCTCGCTTGGTGGAAGTGCATTTCCATCTGGCGGTGTCATTCTTACGTGTACGGCCAAATTGGTGCATCCCTGCAGGGTTAAACTTCTCGAGAAGCCGTGTTGTCCGCGGTTATGGATGACTTGGTGAAAGTGCTGGCTAACAAGTACTAAGACAACTTACACTTAACGATGATAACTTGACTAGTAATATAGATTACCTCCACCATGAAAATTGAATGTCACCTTAATCAACAGTGAGGGTTTCCTTGGGGTTCTTCCTTAGTAGGGGGGAAACCTGGATGGGTATTGTTTGGTGAGTAGTTATAGTTGGTTTTGTCGCTCTATCTTATCCCTTCCTTTTAGCCGGATGTTGTAGCGCGTCTCTGTAGTTAGTTAGTGCAGGCCCGCTGCCGCTTCTTTGCAATAATCCCTTCCTTCCGTTTGTATCCAAAGTATTTGTATCTTGTGATGATTGGTTACGCTGGTATCTTGTGAGTATGGTTTTATCCACTTGCCAGTACTTAATAGTACTGACCCATGAATTCCATTCGTGGCTGCATATTCCACATTGCAGTCAACAGGTTTGAAGTCTGACGACGTTAGGCTTGGAATCCCTCCGGCTTGGCCTGGGCAGGGATTGGACGCCATCGTTATCTTCAGGACTCTTAATCCCATTTGTATCTTGTCCGTAGTCGGACACTATGTTGTTTCTTCCGCTGTCATTTGGATCTTTGTATTGTATCAGTTGTATCTTGACTCGTTTGAGTCGTCTTGTATATATCTCCTCTGTTGTTGTTGTGGATTATTCGTGAATTGTTGTAATGTTATCACAAGTGGCAACCTGAAATCGGTTATTATGCGGATTTGGGTGGAAATGCCGAAATCTGCAAGTGCCCGATCTCGGGGGCGTCACACCGTT
>CM054058.1:289903956-290072910 GCA_028641055.1 Alopecurus myosuroides
GATACTCACCGTACAAACTGAACAGTATTTTGATTGGATTACGGGGCTTACCGGCACCCGCATCTCTTACGAGTAGGCCAACACTTATGTGTGATAACCAATCCTTACTATTCACTGTCGATGTAAACTATCCCGTAGAAATCCGGACACTACCATTGACGTACTTCATATCATACACACATGGTACGTCAACGGCTTTGAACAAGATGATAACATAACATATCTCTAAGACACAAAAGATTGAAATAAGTGCAACTGGCCCTCACTAGGGCAGAGAATAGCAAATACAATCATCCAGAGGACACATGTGCCAACATAACATCATTACATCTCAGCGGAAACATTCAAGGGGGTCTGAGTACAGACAAATCCAAATAGGCTTAAGAAGCCGGGAATGAAAAGAAAACGGAGCCCATCCACGATGTCTCGGATCCTGCCCGGGTCCGCTACCTACTCGTCAGCAGCCTTGTCAAACTCCACGTAGTAGCCGTCACGGGGATCCTCGTAAGCGTAGTCTGCGGAAACCACAGCCCCAAAGGGGTCAGTACATAAACGTACTGGCAAGCAAGACTCACAATTCACCAAAGTGTAGCCCGTCAACACCAAGCACAGATGCCTTGGGTTCAACGGAAGAAAGGTATAAAAGATGCTGCAAATGGCTGCACTAACCAACTACAGAACACAATACAACCTCCGGCTAACAGAAAGAAGATAAGACAGCGTATCGTAACCAACTATAACTAACCACCAAACAAACCCATCCTGGATCTCGCCCCTTATCCAAAGAAGCAATCCGAGGATAACTCACACAGTTGGATTAATGACAGATCAAATTGTTGTGTCAATAAGCCTATTACTAGTCAGGTTAGCATTAGTTAGATGTAAGTTGTTCTGAGTACTTGTTAGCCAGTACTTTCACCAAGTCAACCATAACCGCGGAAAACACGGCTTCTCGAGAAGATTTATCCCTGCAGGGGTGCACCAATTTGGCTGTACACGTAAGAATAACCCGCCAGATGGGAAGGCCTTTCCCACCAAGCGGGGCACTCAACACAACTCAACTCTTCTTCGCATCAAGCCCAAAGCACCACGTGCTGTGCGTGCGCGGCTAATCGAGCCCCACGAAGAAAAGGGGACCCTCATAGCACTGGAAGACCACGCCGCCCTAAATGCCGACTACAAAAGTTCCACCCTGGCCTCGGGTTCGTACCTGCATATGCGTGCATCAAATGGAAAGCCCGAACTAAGTGTGGTGATTTGGACGAGATGCGAATCGAATCAAATTGAGGGGGGCGCCCATACACGCTTCCCACATGCGGATAGTGCGCTCATCATGGATCAGTAGACAAGACCCTTTTCCTATTAGGGTCGACACTAGCAGGCCTCAAAACCACGCCGGGCCTCCTGCCGGTGCCTTATCAGCAATTTATTAATACCTCAAATTAACAGGTTGTTGTTTAATATCGAGCCCCAGAACATAATAGAATATGATAACAAAAAGTAACGGGTAACAGACTCGAGCAAAACAACCCTACGCGTGCTAGTAAGACACGGGCTCAACCAACGGGGTTATAGGACTGGAGGTGAGGCAATATCAGGGTTCGGGGTATCATGTGATAGGTTCGTAACAGAAGCAACGATACATATGGCTAGCAGAAATAGACAACGGAAAGTATCGGTAACCAATGTTGAAAGGAACACAACGGTTCATGTGAGTGATAACTTGCCTGCAAACTCAGTAGCCGTGTACTGGGCTAGATCCTCAGAAGGGGTGTCGTAAAGATCGTCGGTCTCAACGTCGTCGTCTATCCGAGAAGAAGCAAACAAACAATACAGGAAAATAAACAATCAATATTCATGGCATAGTGCACAATCATGGGATGATGCATGTCAAGTTAATAGATGCATCAAAATAAACTAGTTGACATGGTAACACAATTTAAATGGACACATATGCAATTTTGAGTTGCATATGAAAAGCTCATGGATTTTGGTTAGATTATTTGTTTTCCAACTAATCAACAGGTGAAGGTGGATTAGTATGATGCATGGAAGAGGAAAACAACAAAATAACAACAATAGAACCAATTTGAAATGAGGTTTAACAATTTAGAATTTTATTTATTAAGTTAAGGAAGTTTTGGTTCCTTAAAGGTGATACACAAGTATTTGTTGTTTCCAGCCAATTAACTTGTGCAAAATAAATAACAAAATTCATATTTGAAAAGATCATCAAATTTTGGGTGGATTACATGTTTCAAATATTGAAAAAGAAATTAGGATGAATTTATTATGACTTAAACAATATTAAACAAGTTTTAAATGAATTTAAAACAAGTTTGAATATTATTTGAATTTTATTTATTCCAATCATCAATTCAAACTCATATTTGAAAAGTTTATACTTTGGGGATTTGAAAACATATTTTTCATGTTCAAAAATAATTTAAATTGAGCAAGTTATGATTTTAGCAATTTTGAATGATTTAAATAAGGTTTAAATTATTTAGGCAATTTAAATTATTCAAACCATGAAACAAAATTTATATTTGAATAGGTTATTTGAAATAGCATTGAAAACATATTTTATTTGCATGATTTGGATTTATTATGATTTAGTTATGCAATTTAGCAAAATAGAATTGAACTATTTGAATTCAAATTTGAATTGCATTTTGAAAATTCAAAACAGGAAACAAATGGCATAGTTGGATAGACAATTTAATTTAGATCAATAAACATATTTTACTTTTGTTATTTAGAGTTATATTTTGAAAGTTATTATCAATTTAAGACAGAGGACTAATCTGTAATTTTAAAGGACTAGTTTTGAAAGAAACTTGCTGGAAAAACTTTTGTTACCGCACTGTGATCTAACCACAGCCACTGCCCCGTGGGCCTGTGGCCAGCGTGGCGCGCGCGAGCGTGCGTGGCAGTGAGGCCCGCTGACGGGTGGGGCATGAATGTCAGCCACGCGCGCAAAAAAAGCGTGGGTTTTTAACCCGCGGAGCCGCGGCTCGAACCCGTGACCTGACGCGCTAGCGCTTACACTGCAACCACTGCGGTGAGTTTCAGTCGTTTGACAGGATCAGATTCGCAGACAGGTTATTATTCCGTGTTGGTTAACTGAACTTTACTGACGACCGATCGCTTCTACAACCTGACAGAGGTTCGATGTCGCACCCGGACTTCTAGAGGATACTGATCGTACGAACTGAACAGTATTTTGATTGGATTACGGGGCTTACCGGCACCCGCATCTCTTACGAGTAGGCCAACACTTATGTGTGACAACCAATCTTTACTATTCACCGTCGATGTAAACTATCCCATAGAAATCAGGACACTACCATTGACGTACTTCATACCATACACACATGGTACGTCAACGGCTTTGAACAAGATGATAACACAACAAATCTCTAAGACACAAAAGATTGAAATAAGGTGCAAATAGCTCTCACTAGAGCAGAGATAGCAAATACAATCATCCAGAGGACACATGTCCCAACATAACATCATTACATCTCAGCGGAAGCATTCAAGGGGTCTGAGTACAGACAAATCCAAAAAGGCTTAAGAAGCCGGGAATGAAAAGAAAACGGAGCCCATCCACGATGTCTCGGATCCTGCCCGGGTCCGCTACCTACTCGTCAGCAGCCTCGTCGAACTCCACGTAGTAGCCGTCACGGGGATCCTCGTAAGCGTAGTCTGCGGAAACCACAGCCCCAAAGGGGTCAGTACATAAACGTACTGGCAAGCAAGACTCACAATTCACCAAAGTGTAGCCCGTCAACACCAAGCACAGATGCCTTGGGTTCAACGGAAGAAAGGGATATAAAAGATGCTGCAACTGGCTGCACTAACCAACTACAGAACAAACTATAACTTCCGGTCTAACAGAAAGAGATAAGATAGCGTATCGTAACCAACTATAGCTAACCACCAAACAAACCCATCCTGGATCTCGCCCCTTATCCAAAGAAGCAATCCGAGGATAACTCACACAGTTGGATTAGTGATGGATCAAATTGTTGTGTCAATAAGCCTATTACTAGTCAAGTTATCATTAGTTAGGTGTAAGTTGTTCTGAGTACTTGTTAGCCAGTACTTTCACCAAGTCAACCATAACCGCGGAAAACACGGCTTCTCGAGAAGATTTATCCCTGCAGGGGTGCACCAATTTGGCCGTACACGTAAGAATAACCCGCCAGATGGGAAGGCCTTTCCCACCAAGCGGGGCACTCAACACAACTCAACTCTTCTTCGCATCAAGCCCAAAGCACCACGTGCTGTGCGTGCGCGGCTAATCGAGTCCCACGAAGAAAAGGGGACCCTCATAGCACTGGAAGACCACGCCGCCCTAAATGCCGACTACAAAAATTCCACCCTGGCCTCGGGTTCGTACCTGCATATGCGTGCATCAAATGGAAAGCCCGAACTAGGTGTGGTGATTTGGACGAGATGCGAATCGAATCAAATTGAGGGGGGCGCCCATACACGCTTCCCACATGCGGATAGTGCGCTCATCATGGATCAGTAGACAAGACCCTTTTCCTATTAGGGTCGACACTAGCAGGCCTCAAAACCACGCCGGGCCTCCTGCCGGTGCCTTATCAGCAAATTATTATTACCTCGAATTTAGCAGGTTGTTGTTTAACATCGAGCCCCAGAATATAACAGAATATAATAACAGCAAGTAACTGATAACAGACTCGAGCAAAACAACCCTAAGCATGCTAGTAAGACGCGGGCCCAAGCAACGGGGTTATAGGACTGGATGTGAGGCAATATCAGGGTTCAGGGTATCATGTGATAGGTTCGTAACAGAAGCAACGATACATATGGCTAGCAGAAATAGACAACAGAAGGTATCGATAACCAATGTTGAAAGGAACACAATGGTTCATGTGAGTGATAACTTGCCTGCAAACTCAGTAGCCGGGTACTGGGCTAGATCCTCACAAGGGGTGTCGTAAAGATCGTCGGTCTCAACGTCGTCGTCTATCCGAGAAGAAGCAAACAAACAATACAGGAAGATAAACAATCAATATCATGGCATAGTGCACAATCATGGGATGATGCATGTCAAGTTAATGGATGCATCAAAATAAACTATTTGATATGGTAACACAATTTAAATGGACACATATGCAATTTTGAGTTGCATATGAAAAGCCCATGGATTTTGGTTAGATTATTTGTTTTCCAACTAATCAACAGGTGAAGGTGGATTAGTATGATGCATGGATGTGGAAAACAACAAAATAACAACATTAGAACCAATTTGAAATGAGGTTTAGCAATTTAGAATTTTATTTATTAAGTTGAGGAATTTTTGGTCCCTTAAAGGTGACACACAAGTATTTGTTGTTTTCAGCCACTTAACTTGTGCAAAATAAATAACAAAATTCATATTTGAAAAGATCATAAAATTTTGGGTGGATTACATGTTTCAAATATTGAAAAAGGAATTAGGATGAATTTATTATGACTTAAACAAAATTAAACAAGTTTTAAATGAGTTTAAAACAAGTTTGAATATTATTTGAATTTTATTTGTTCAAAACATAAATTCAAACTCACATTTGAAAAGGTTAGGTTTTTCTAGTTTGAAAACATATTTTTCATGTTCAAAAATAATTCAAATTGAGCAAGTAATGATTTTAGCATTTTTAAATGATTTAAATAAGGTTTAAATTATTTAAGCAATTTAAATTATTCAAACCATGAAACAAAATTCATATTTGAATAGGTTATTTGAAATAGCATTGAAAACATATTTTATTTGCATGATTTGGATTTATTATGATTTAGTTATGCAATTTAGCAAAAAGCAATTGAACTATTTGAATTCAAATTTGAATTGTATTTTGAAAATTCAAAACAGGAAACAAATGGCATAAATGGATAGACAATTTATTTTAGAACAACAAACATATTTAGATTTTATTATTTGGAGTTATAGATTAAAAGTTATTAAGGTTTTCATTTTAGGGACTATTCTGCAATTTAAAAGGATTTGTTTTTAAAACGAAAACGTGCTGGAAAACATTTGTTACCGCACTGTGGGCTAGCCACAGCCACTGCCCGTGGGCCTGGGGCCAGCGTGGCATGCTATGCGTGCTGGCGTGGCCACAAGGGTCACAGACATGTGGGGCATGCTTGTCAGCCAGCGGTGGAAAAAGTTTGGATTAATCTGCGGCCGCGAGGGATCGAACCAGCGACCGCGCGCAAGGGACAGATGCACTGTAACCAGTGCGGTGTTGATTCAGTTTTGACAGAGTACGATGCGCGGACAGGTTATTCTTCAGATCTACACGTAACTGAATTTTTGCGCGCGCTCGCGACTGAACCTGACAGGAACAAGATCGCCGGCGACGATCTGTGGTGCTGCTGCGCCGTGGCTGCTGCTGGTGGTGATGCGTGCGTGTGCTAGATGCAACAGAGAGGAGAGGAGGAGTAGACGGTGGCGCTCACCACCGTTCGTAGTCGATGCAGAGGTCCGGTGACGTACTCGACGGAGGCGACAGCGGCGTGGACGAGGACGGCGGCGCGGCTGTGGTGGATCTCCGGGCTCGCTCTGGTGTCCAAACGGAAGAAGAGATCGTGGGTAGTCGATTACAGTAGCTAGGTGGGTGAAAGGCGCGTCGAGACGGCGGGGCTCATCGTGGATTCAGACATGATCTCGCCGGTGAGGTGACAGTGGGGAGGAGGACGGTGGAAGAGAGGTGGATTGGCGGCGGAAACGAGGGGAACAGGAACCTAGGTCTAGCTAGGGCTGCGGCGCGCGCCTAGGGCTAGCTTTATAGGGCACAGGGGTCGAGGATGGCCGTCGGTGTGCCGCGGCAGCGACGTGGCACGGCGGAGATTGCAGCCGTACAGGAAAAGACGACGGGGGCGGCGATGAAAGGGTACCGGGCCAAGCGCGGGGGTTAGATGGGCTGGGCCAAATTGGTTCCCCCCCTGCGCAGGTAATTCCTTTTTCTTTTTCTGTTTTGTTTTATTATTATTTTTTTGTAGAGTTAGGATTTGGAAGAAAAAGGTGGGGTTTTGAGTTAGTGAAAATGTTAGAAAAATTAGGGTAATCTATTTAGGTTAATAGAAAAACAAATGCCAAGTTTTGTTTTCAAAAAGTTTGAAATTAATTTGCTGTTTGGAAGTAATTCAATTTTGGATGATTTTTAATATTAAGTAAACATTAATGAAAACAAACATTTTAATAGGGTGAACCCTATGTTAATTTAGAACAAAAGGAGTTGATTGATTTAGATAATATTCATAAATTCAAAGTGGTTCTGTTTGATGCATTTGGTTTGAATTTTAAATGTGATTTGAAATTTAATTGTTTGATTAAAACCATCAATTTAATAAGTGATCCTTATGGAATAAAAGGAAAACAAATTGGTTGTTTTTGTTTGAGAATTTTATTTAAAAGGTTGTAACAGAGCAAGTATGAAATAATCATTTGAAATTGTTTGAGTTTCATTATGAAAACAATTAAGAACAGATGCAAACAGAAATGAAACAAATGCAATGAGGATGATGACATGATGCATTGCTTTAAATAAACAAGAAACAAAACAACTAGGGAGTTTTTTCATACTTGGGATGTTACAAAACGCCCCCCCTTGAAGGAATCGCGCCCCGAGATTCCTACTGAGAAATGAAAAGGTCCGGATACTTCTTGCGAAGATCCTCTTCGGTCTCCCATGTTGCCTCTTTATCGGAATGATGCGACCATTGCACTTTCAAGAACTTGGTGCTCTTGTTGCGAGTCTTACGAACGGTCTCATCGAGAATTCGAGTAGGGTGCTCCTCATAAGAGAGATCATCTTGCAGTTCAATGGCATCATGATCAACTGCACGATCTGGATCCTTGAAGCACTTCTTGAGCTGTGACACGTGGAACACATCGTGCACTTTGGATAGTTTTTCTGGAAGTTCAAGACGATAGGCATTTTCCGCACGCCTTGAGAGAATGTTGAAAGGACCAATGTATCTTGGTGCAAGCTTTCCTTTCACACCGAAACGATGAGTGCCTCTGAGGGGAGTTACACGGAGATATGCCTTGTCACTAGGTGCATAGATCATATCCCTGTGCTTGCTGTCATAATAGCTTTTCTGACGAGACTGAGCAATCTTGAGATTGTCATGAATGATACGAACTTTCTCCTCGGCTTCCTTAACAATGTCAGGGCCTAAGAGTGAACGTTCACCAGCTCCAGACCAACTGATTGGACTCCTGCATCTGCGGCCATACAGTGCGTCAAATGGTGCCATACCTAGGCTTGCCTGGTAGCTGTTGTTGTAGGAGAATTCAGCATATGGAAGGCAATCCTCCCCATTTCATGCCAAAGGAGATACCACATGCTCTGAGCATATCCTCGAGAATCTGATTGACTCTTTCGACTTGCCCCTGAGACTGAGGGTGATAAGCTATGCTGAACAGAAGTTTGGTGCCCAATTCTTCTTGAAAGCTTTTCCAGAAATGAGAAGTGAATATGCTTCCACGGTCTGAGCTTATTTCCAATGGAACACCATGAAGAGGAACAATCTTTGCTGTGTAGAGTTCTGCTAACTGGCTAGCTGAGATTGTTTCTTTCACAGCAAAGAAGTGAGCTACTTTAGTGAGACGAACAATAACAACGAAGATTGCATCGTTGCCCTTCTTGGACTTTGGAAACCCAGTAACGAAGTCCATTTCAATCATGTCCCACTTCCACTCAGGAATTTTTAGAGGTTGGAGTAGACCTGCTGCTTTCTGATGGACTGCCTTAACACGTTGACAAACGTCGCATTCAGAAACGTATTGAGCAATTTCACGTTTCATGCCAGGCCACCAATACAGTGTCTTAAGATCCTGGTACATCTTTGTACTTCCAGGGTGAATGGAGAGAGGAGTTTCATGAGCCTCCTTGAGAATGATATCTTTGAGACTTTGAACTTGAGGAACTGCAATGCGTCCTTCGAAGAACACAGTTCCTTTGTCATCAATTGAGAAGGACTTAAATTTCTCCTTGCCTTCTTTGATGTGCTCTACCATCTTCTTGATTTCAGCATCACGAAATTGTTCAGAACGAATCTTGTCCTCGAGAGTTGGACTGGCTGTCAAGCTAGCAAGATAACCTTGAGGAACAAGACCAAGGTTCAGCTTCTGGAATTCTTCATGAAGTGGAGGTTGGCTTTCCATGATCATGAGATTATTGCAATATGACTTGCGACTGAGAGCATCGGCCATAACATTAGCCTTGCCTGGAGTGTAAGAAATGGTGAGATCAAAGTCTTAATCTTTTCAATCCATCTCCTTTGCCTGAGGTTTAGATCTGGTTGAGTGAAGATGTATTTCAGACTCTTATGATCGGAAAAGATTTCAGTACGATTACCCAACAAGTATTGCCTCCATTTCTTGAGGGCAAACACAACTGCTGCAAGTTCTAGATCATGTGTGGGATAGTTTTGCTCATGTGGGTTCAACTGACGTGAAGCATAAGCGACAACTTGACGTTCTTGCATAAGAACTGCACCTAGACCTTGGAGAGATGCATCGCAGAATATCTGGAAAGGTTTGGTAGTATCTGGGCCAACCAGAACTGGGGTAGAAGTGAGTTTAGTCTTCAAGAGATTGAAACTCTCATCACACTGTGGAGTCCAAACGAACTTCTTGTCCTTCTTCGTGAGATCAGTGAGAGGTTTGGCAATCTTGGAAAAGTTTTGGACGAAACGACGGCAATAGCTAGCCAAGCCAAGAAAACTTCTGACTTGCTTCACCGTCTTCCTCGGACTTTGAGTAGACCAGAATGTCATCAAGATATACCACAACGAAATTGTCGAGGTATTCATGGAAGACAGAATTCATGAGTCTTGAGAATGTCGCCGATGCATTGGTGAGACCAAAGGACATGACGGTGTATTCATATAGACCGTACCGAGTGGTGAAAGCTGTTTTTGGAATATCCTCCTTTCTGATCTTTATTTGATGGTAACCCATCCTCAAGTCCAACTTTGAGAATATTGAGGCTCCAGCAAGCTGATCAAAAAGATCATCGATACGAGGAATTGGATACTTGTTTTTGATGGTTTTCTCGTTGAGAGGACGATAGTCAACCACGAGTCTTTTTGTTTGATCCTTCTTGGCAACAAACAGAGTTGGGCAACCCCAAGCGGAGGAACTAGGCTGAATGTAACCTTTCTCCATGTACATATCGATTTGCTCCTTCAACAATTTCAGTTCAGGAGGAGCTATCTTATATGGATGCTTAGAGATTGGAGCAGTACCTGGTTCAAGCTCGATCACGAACTCAACTGCTCTGTCCGGAGGCATCCCTGGCAACTCTTCTGGAAAGACGTCAGGGAATTCACAAACCACCGGAACATTTTCAAGTAGAGGTAGAGGTTTAGCATCGAGGGTGTACAGCTGAACAGAACTTGATTCATTTGGAGAATAGACTATCTGGCCAGAAGGGTGGAACAGAGTTATCGACTTCTGAGCACAATCAATCGTAGCTTTATTGGCCTTCAACCAATCCATGCCCAGAATGACATCAATGTCAGAATTGCCAAGCAGAATGAGGGAAGCAAGGAATATGTGACCTCCAATTAGAATCTGATTCTCATGACTGATCTTGGAAGTTTGCATAGTTGCTCCAGGGGAGTTTACTACTAGCGGGGAACCCAAACCAACAAAAGGTAGTTTAACTGCTGTCGCAAAGATCTTTGACACGAAAGAATGCGATGCTCCGGTATCAAACAACACTTTAGCTGGGTTAGAGTTAACGGGGAATGTACCGAGAACGACGTCAGCAGCTTCCTCAGCTTTGTCGGCCTTGATATGGTTCACCCTCGCGGTCCTCCCGACAGGCCTGTTGTTGGATTTGAAGGCTTTAGCCGGAGGAGCACGCACCATTGCCTGGTTGGTGTTGGGGCGAGGAGGTGGTGGAGGTAGCTGCCTCTGAGTGCACTTATCAGCATAGTGCCCTGTCTGCTTGCACTTGTAGCAAGTGACAACACGAGAAGGACCTGGCCTTGGCTTCCCCATTGGAACCCTCTGACCATGCATCTGAGATGGGTTGGGTGGGCGGGGAGCGAAGCCTGGAGAAGCTTGGGCATATGGAGCCCTAGTGACAGCACCATTTGGCACCCAGATGCGGCGCTTCTGCAGTGGGGTGGTCATGTTGGAGAAGGAACCACCCTCACGCGAGTGCTTGCGGGACTCCTCGAACGCCTTGCGCCCATTTTCCTCATTGAGCGCGGTGTTCACGAGCTCCTCGAAGTCTTTGCACTTGATGTTGGTGAGGGCGTACTTGAGTTCCGGGTTAAAACCTCGGCGGAACCTTGCCATCTTCTTGGCCTCAGTGGACACCTCATCACCAGCATAACGAGCGAGGCGATTGAACTCATTCTGGTAGCCAATGACGTCCAGCTTGCCCTGCTTAAGAGAGCAGAACTCCTCACGCATCCTCTCCATGAGACCATCTGGAATGTGGTGCTTCAGGAAGGCATCCTTGAAACAACCCCAGGTGATTGGGTATCCAGCTCTCATGGTCTGGTAGTTCTCCCACCAGGTAGCTACCTGACCCTTCAGTAGGTAGGTGGCATACTTGACTTTGTCTTCCTCAGCAACGTGAGCAATGTCAAGAGCCCTGGCCATCTCCCTGATCCAGTCATCAGCATCCAGAGGCTCACGTGTTGCCACGAAAGCTCTCGGCCCCAGACTCAGAAACTCCTTGATGCTGACTCGCGGAGCATTCTGGTTGTTGTGCTAGTTAGCCTGGATCTGGGCCATCTGCGTCACGACCTGAGTCATCTGAGTCAACAGCTCCGTGATCGGAGGTGGCTCAGGCGGGTTGCTCCTTGTTGGCGGCATCCTGAATAGACAAGCATTTTAGCACAACAATAGAAACAGATAGACTTGGAAACCGAAAGAGAGATTATTCCGACGCATGAATAGATAACCAATAGGTACATCATCACATGTTCAAATACATCAGAATATCCAACACACCATTACATGGTTCGAATGCCAAAGCATAACTAAACATAGCTATGAATGGATACATCGGTACTCCCATGCTCATCACGCAGGACGGCGGTGAGTAGTACGACGAGGGGTACGATGAGGAGGAGGCACACGAAAGTAGGTAGAACGATGATCCACATAGATCTGACGTGGCCTGAGAGCGACTCTAGGTGTGGTGAAGTACATATCGTCAGCTCCCTGTGCTCCAAAGCGTGGAATCCCAGTGTAACCAGCTCCGAGGTTGAGAAGTGGACCTCTGATCGGCTCGTAACCTCCAGCATCTGGCAGACGACGACCCACTGGCTGATCGAAACGTGCAAAGCGCTCATCTCCAACAAAGTCTGTGGTGTACGTCGCCAGACGAGTCAAAGCAAGGTAGAGCTGCTCTCTGACTGAGGCCAACTCCTGAGAAAGTGTGGTGGCAACGGCGTCACTGTGCCTCACAAACTGAGCGGTGGTGTGCAGCCTGGTGTTATCATGCTCGTAGACATCCAGGTTGTCGTAGAGAGTGAAGTGAGCTCCCTCCGAAGTGATGTAACCACGGGGGATGTGGCGATAGATAGAATCGTCAAATCCCCAGTAGTCAGCACGAGGGACGGTGAGACTCACATAAGCTGCCTGCTGCACGGCCATATCCACTGTGGAACCTACTGCCTCGTAGCGGTGGACAACGCTCATGCCATCATCTGACAGAATGTAGACGATAGCCTGGTAGTAGGTCTGGTCAAACTCTCGCTGCTGCTCGTAGACCTGGTACTCTGGTGCCCAACGGAACCCCAGATAAGTGACCATGTCTCTCAGCATCTCCGGATAACCGGCAGTGCTCTCGCAACGAGTCATCCGAACCACCTGCGGGTAGAACCTGAGATCCATCTGCAGATGATCGGGGAAGTTTTGATTAGACGCCGGTAGAAGAATTGAAGTGGAAAATAACAACAAGGTTTCAACGGACGAAAAGGATGTTGAGAAGAACAGGATATCGAAGCAACAACGGGAAATACGAGACCAAAAAACTCCTGAGGTACTACGGAAAACCCCATCCGGGCTTCTAAAGGATCAATATCTACTTCTTAAGGGATAGAGGATTTGCTTCCGGGGCTTACACGCCTCCGTTCTCAATCATGAGTAGGCAACATGATAAATCATGTCACAACCACCCCCATTCCTATGGTCTAGTAGATATAACTATCCCAGAGAAACCAGGATTCGTGAAATCCTAACTTGAAAGTTTAGGTGAGAACAGAAAACAACGTTGCACTTCCTTACCAGAAAAGGGTGGGTGGGTGGGGAAAGAAGAAAAATGGCAGAATTCCTACTCTCACGTTTCATTTTTCCTATATAGCTACAAAATAGTTTCTAGACTCAACTGCGACCAGTAAAAGGGATCCTACAGGCTGACAGGCTCTGATACCATTTGTCGCACCCGGACTTCTAGAGGATACTCATCGTACGAACTGAACAGTATTTTGATTGGATTACGGGGCTTACCGGCACCCGCATCTCTTACGAGTAGGCCAACACTTATGTGTGACAACCAATCTTTACTATTCACCGTCGATGTAAACTATCCCGTAGAAGTCAGGACACTACCATTGACGTACTTCATACCATACACACATGGTACGTCAACGGCTTTGAACAAGATGATAACATAACATATCTCTAAGACACAAAAGATTGAAATAAGTTGCAACTGGCCCTCACTAGGGCAGAGAATAGCAAATACAATCATCCAGGTGACACATGTCCCAACATAACATCATTACAACTCAGCGGAAGCATTCAAAGGGGTCTGAGTACAGACAAATCCAAACAGGCTTAAGAAGCCGGGAATGAAAAGAAAACGGAGCCCATCCACGATGTCTCGGATCCTGCCCGGGTCCGCTACCTACTCGTCAGCAGCCTCGTCGAACTCCACGTAGTAGCCGTCACGGGGATCCTCGTAAGCGTAGTCTGCGGAAACCACAGCCCCAAAGGGGTCAGTACATAAACGTACTGGCAAGCAAGACTCACAGTTCACCAAAGTGTAGCCCGTCAACACCAAGCACAGATGCCTTGGGTTCAACGAAAGATAGGGATATAACAGATGCTGCTACTGGCTGCGCTAACCAACTACAGAACAAACTACAACTTCCGGCTATCAGCAAGGGGATAAGATAGCGTATCGTAAACAACTATAACTAACCACCAAACAAACCCATCCTGGATCTCGCCCCTTATCCAAAGAAGCAATCCGAGGATAACTCGCCCAGTTGGATTAATGATGGATCAAATTGTTGTGTCAATAAGCCTATTACTAGTCAAGTTATCATTAGTTAGGTGTAAGTTGTTCTGAGTACTTGTTAGCCAGTACTTTCACCAAGTTAACCATCACCGCGGAAAACACGGCTTCTCGAGAAGATTTATCCCTGCAGGGGTGCACCAATTTGGCCGTACACGTAAGAATAACCCGCCAGATGGGAAGGCCTTTCCCACCAAGCGGGGCACTCAACACAACTCAACTATTCTTCGCATCAAGCCCAAAGCACCACGTGTTGTGCGTGAGCGGCTAATCGAGCCCCACGAAGAAAAGGGGACCCTCATAGCACTGGAAGACCACGCCGCCCTAAATGCCGACTACAAAAGTTCCACCCTGGCCTCGGGTTCGTACCTGCATATGCGTGCATCAAATGGAAAGCCCGAACTAAGTGTGGTGATTTGGACGAGATGCGAATCGAATCAAATTGAGGGGGGCGCCCATACACGCTTCCCACATGCGGATAGTGCGCTCATCATGGATCAGTAGACAAGACCCTTTTCCTATTAGGGTCGACACTAGCAGGCCTCAAAACCACGCCGGGCCTCCTGCCGGTGCCTTATCAGCAATTTATTAATACCTCAAATTAACAGGTTGTTGTTTAACATCGAGCCCCAGAATATAAACAGATATGATAACAGAAAGTAACTGATAACAGACTCGAGCAAAACAACCCTAAGCATGCTAGTAAGACACAGGCTCAAGCAACAGGGTTATAGGACTGGAGGTGAGGCAATATCATGGTTCAGGGTATCATGTGATAGGTTAGTAACAGAAGCAACGATACATACGGCTAGCAGAAATAGACAACGGAAAGTATCGGTAACCAATGTTGAAAGGAACACAATGGTTCATGTGAGTGATAACTTGCCTGCAAACTCAGTGGCCGGGTACTGGGCTAGATCCTCAGAAGGGGTGTCGTAAAGATCGTCGGTCTCAACGTCGTCGTCTATCCGAGAAGAAGCAAACAAACAATACAGGAAAAATAAACAATCAATATCATGGCATAGTGCACAATCATGGGATGATGCATGTCAAGTTAATAGATGCATCAAAATAAACTAATTGACATGGTAACACCATTTAAATGGACACATATGCAATTTTGAGTTGCATATGAAAAGCCCATGGATTTTGGTTAGATTATTTGTTTTCCAACTAATCAACAGGTGCCAGTGGTTTAGTATGATGCATGCATGAGGAAAACAACAAAATAACAACAATAGAACCAATTTGAAATGAGGTTTAGCAATTTAGAATTTTATTTATTAAGTTAAGGAATTTTTGGTTCCTTAAAGGTGACACACAAGTATTTGTTGTTTTCAGCCACTTAACTTGTGCAAAATAAATAACAAAATTCATATTTGAAAAGATCATAAAATTTTGGGTGGATTACATGTTTCAAATATTGAAAAAGGCATTAGGATGAGTTTATTATGACTTAAACAAAATTAAACAAGTTTTAAATGAATTTAAAACAAGTTTGAATTTTTATTTGAATTTAATTTGCTCCAAACATAAATTCAAGTTCACATTTGAAAAGTTTATACTTTGGGGGTTTGAAAACATATTTTGCATGTTCAAAAATAATTTAAATTGAGCAAGTTATGATTTTAGCAATTTTAAATGATTTAAATAAGGTTTAAATTATTTAGGCAATCTAAATTATTCAAACCATGAAACAAAATTTATATTTGAATAGGTGGTTCAAAATGGTATGGAAAACATATTTTATTTGCATTATTTGGATTAAGAATGAATTAGTTATGAAATTTAGCAAATTGCAATTGAATTATTTGAATTCAAATTTGAATTGCATTCGGAAATTTCAAAACAGTACACAAATGGATTAATTAGATAGACAATTTAATTTAGAACAACAAACATAGTTAGATTTTATTATTTGGAGTTATAGATTAAAAGTTATTAAGGTTTTCATTTTAGGGACTATTCTGCAATTTAAAAGGATTTGTTTTTAAAACGAAAACATGCTGGAAAACAGTTGTTACCGCACTGTGGGCTAGCCACAGCCACTGCCCGTGGGCCTGGGGCCAGCGTGGCGTGCTGTGCGTGCTGGCGTGGCCACAATGGTCACAGACATGTGGGGCATGCTTGTCAGCCAGCGGTGGAAAAATTTTGGATTAAACTGCGGCCGCGAGGGATCGAACCAGCGACCGCGCGCAAGGGACAGATGCACTGTAACCAGTGCGGTGTTGATTCAGTTTTGACAGAGTACGATGCGCGGACAGGTTATTCTTCAGATCTACACGTAACTGAATTTTTGCGCGCGCTCGCGACTGAACCTGACAGAAACAAGATCGCCGGCGACGATCTGTGGTGCTGCTGCGCCGTGGCTGCTGCTGGTGGTGATGCGTGCGTGTGCTGGATGCAACAGAGAGGAGAGGAGGAGTAGACGGTGGCGCTCACCACCGTTCGTAGTCGATGCAGAGGTCCGGTGACGTACTCAACGGCGGCGACAGCGGCGTGGACGAGGACGGCGGCGCGGCTGTGGTGGATCTCCGGGCTCGCTCCGGTGTCCAAACGGAAGAAGAGATCGTGGGTGGTCGATTACAGTAGCTAGTTGGGTGAAAGGCGCGTCGAGACGGCGGGGCTCATCGTGGATTCAGACGTGATCTCGCCGGTGAGGTGACAGTGGGGAGGAGGACGGTGGCAGAGAGGTGGATTGGCGGCGGAAACGAGGGGAACAGGAACCTAGGTCTAGCTAGGGCTGCGGCACGCGTCTAGGGCTAGCTTAATAGGGCACGGGGGTCGAGGATGGCCGTCGGTGTGCCGCGGCAGCGACGTGGCACGACGGAGATTGCAGCCGTACAGGAAAAGACGACGGGGGCGGCGATGAAAGGGTACCGGGCCAAGCGCGGGGGTTAGATGGGCTGGGCCAAATTGGTTCCCCCCTGCGCAGGTAAAACCTTTTTCTTTTTCTGTTTTGTTTTATTATTATTTTTTTGTAGAGTTAGGATTTGGAAGAAAAAGGTGGGGTTTTGAGTTAGTGAAAATGTTAGAAAAATTAGGGTAATCTATTTAGGTTAATAGAAAACAAATGCCAAGTTTTGTTTTCAAAAAGTTTGAAATTAATTTGCTGTTTGGAAGTAATTCAAATTTGGATGAGTTTTAATATTAAGTAAACATTAATGAAAACAAACATTTTAATAGGATGAACCCTATGTTAATTTAGAACAAAAGGAGTTGATTGATTTAGATAATATTCATAAATTCAAAGTGGTTCTGTTTGATGCATTTGGTTTGAATTTTAAATGTGATTTGAAATTTAATTGTTTGATTAAAACCATCAATTTAATAAGTGATCCTTATGGAATAAAAGGAAAACAAATTGGTTGTTTTTGTTTGAGAAGTTTATTTAAAAGGTTGTAACAGAGCAATTATGAAATAATCATTTGAAATTGTTTGAGTTTCATTATGAAAACAATTAAGAACAGATGCAAACAGAAATGAAACAAATGCAATGAGGATGATGACATGATGCAATGCTTGAATAAACATGAAACAAACATTCTAAGGGGAGTTTTCATACTTGGGATGTTACATTCGACGGCGTAACGACGGCGAGCACGCGGCGACTGGGCTCGAGGTGCTCGCGTGAGAAGAGCACGGATGCGTGTGCGTGTGTCTGCTCGTGACAGAGAGGGAGCAGGAGGGGAGAGAGCACGGTGGAGCTCACCGTGGGGGCAGCAGGTTGCCGGCGGCGAGGTGGAAACCGCGGCAGTGATGAGGATGGTGGCGGTGATGGGTTCGTGCTCCGTGACAGCGCGGGTGTTGACGAGGATGAGGGAGCGGTGGCCGTGCAGTTCCCGCGATCAGCGAGGAAGGAGGCGAACGGGAGAGGTGGCTGCCATCGGGGTTTCAGAGATGATCGTCTCCGGCGAGGTTCAGAGCGAGGGGAGAGTGGCGGGGAGCGAGAAATTGGCGGCGGAGCGAGGGGGAAACAGGAGCCTAGGGTTTAGGGTAGGGCTGCGGGGCTCCTAGGGGGATTTATAGGGTTCCAGGAGCTTGGATCGCCGTCTGCTGGCGAAGGTGTCGCCGTGGCACGGCCGGATGTGCGCCGTACACGGAGGAGACGACTGATTAGACAAAAAGAAAAAAAACGAATCGTTATGCTGAGTAAGTAGCGGGCTGGGCTGCGCTGCGCGGGAGAGAAAAGGAAGTGGGCTGGGCGCAGCCCACTGCCCTGGCGCCACTTTTCTTCCTTTTTAAAATTTCTTTTTCTGTTTTTTTTTGTAGAGTTAGGATTTGGAAGAAAAGGGAAGGGTTTTGAATTAGCAAAAATTTTGGAAAATTTAGGGGAAGTTAATTAGATCAATAGCAAACAAATGCTAAGTTCTATTTTCAGAAATTTTGAAATTTGCTTGCTGTTTGTATTTAAACCACATTTGAAATAAAAGGCTTATTAAGTGATTATAATTGAAACCAAACTTTTAATAGGGTGAACCCTAGGTTAATTATAAACCATTGATTAAAATTGTGGTATAATTTGCATGAATTCAAATTGGTTGCTGTTTGATGCTTTGATTTGAATTTTAAATGTGATTTGGAATTTAAATGATTAATTAAAACCATCAATTTACTAAGTGATCATTATGGAATAAAATGAAAACAAATTGGTTGTTTTTATTTGTGATTTTTATTTAAAATGTTGTAACTGAGCAAGTATGAAACAATTGTTTGAATATAGTTTGAATTTGAATTGTGAAAACAGGGAAAAACAGATGCAAACTAAATGAAAACAAATGGAAACAATATGATGACATGATGCCATACTTTAATAAACATGAAACAAACATTCTAAAGGGGAGTTTTCATACTTGGGATATTACATAGGCCCATCACGTACTCTAACAACCCATGTTAGGTTTCAGCCTGCGTGAACTGATTCGTTATTATACCCATGGGAAAGAGTAGTTTTCAGGTGTGCATGCATTCACATACAGGCTTTATTAGGCCCAGTTCTTTTGCCAGCTTAAAAAATAAGTTGTCCACTCCGCAGCTTTCACCATAAGCCGTCTAGCTTATTACTCGAGGCTTCTAATTTGATTATGATATAAACTATTTTAGAAGTTTCGAGTAATAAGCTAGCGGGCTTATGGGAGAAGCCGTGGAGGGGGCGGCTTATTTCATAAACCGGAAAAAGAACTAGGCCTTAGCCTCTTAATTATTTGACAAGGAACGGTGTATTTATATTACTCCATCGACAATAACAACAACCAAGCCTTTCAGTCCCAAACAAGTTGGGGTAGGCTGGAGTTGAAACCCATAAGATCTCGAAGCCAAGTCATGGTTCTGGAACGTGGATAGCTAACTTCCACGCACCCCTGTTCATGGCTAAATCTTTGTCAATATTCACGCACGAACGTGGATAGCCTCTTAATTATGTTACTCCATCGACCCAGAAAAAAAAGTACATAAATATGTAATAATAAATGGGGCAAGATAAAACTAGTAGAAAAAATACGAGGAAGAAGGGAATCGAAATAAGAAATGGGGGCACTAACACTGTTTGAGTTCCAATTTTCAGCAAAATGAGCCCATATAAACTGGAGGAGGCAAAGATAAACAGAAAATTAGTTACATGACATAGATAACAAGAGCAAGCAAGCACTAGTAATCGAGGAAAGAAGAACATAATACCTCCATGGCATCTGGTTCGTCTAAGAGTGATGCACAAAATCTGAAAATTGCGAAGCCCGAAGGTGTCTCAAACAGCAGCAAGCCCTGTTCAACACTCCCATACTTGAAAACTGCAAACAAGAAGTGAAGCAAAACTTAAGCAAGCATGATTGCCAAGAAAATGTATAGAACGCAGATATCACGTGTGAAGCCAACTCAAGGCTAATAGCCCTTGCCACTGGTGGCAGGGGGCCTGTTATACATCGCCTGGGCTATTAGGACCACCCAGTCCCAGCCCTCCTCCTCTAATCCGGTGCTTCAGGACATCCGCTGGCTGTGCTCTCCTCCAGTCAGATGCGACCACACATCTGATCCTCCCAAGATATGGTAGATAGTGGCAAGCCATCGAAACCTGGGTATTGTTTAAATGTTCTACCCAGTACACTCAACTGTTCAGCTTCAGCCCATTCACTGCAACTTTCCAGCCATGTTCAGCCGCAGCGAAAACACCGTAGACCCATGTCTAAGTACCAACACTAAGCGTCAAAGCTCTCTGCAACCAAGCACCCGAAAACTACCTAAGGAGGGGATGAAGGCCCTAAACCTACCTTAACTCGACGTAGGAGGGGAAGAAACAGATCGGTGAGACTTGAGAGACGAGGATTTCGGCAGGCGAGTGGCTCACCGTGAGGAGGAGCGAGCCCGCGTCGCCGCTTCGCCTGAGAAGGAGGAGCGAGTTTGCGTCGCCGCTTCGCCGGAGGAGAACGGGTGAGCCAGAGACGCCGATGCTTCATCGCCGCCACAAAAGGTTTTGCGTCAGCGTGTTGTGGACGGATTTCACCGAGTCAATTAGGTTTTTTTTATTTTTTGAGTGTAAACGACAGGCTTTTATTCAACTAAGAAATACATGAATGTTCACACCCTCAGGAGGAGCAATAAGCCACACATGCCTACCAAAATTCAAAGGAGTTGATAATCTATAGCTAAGATTGATGCGCTTCTCCGTTAGCCTCCTGCCGTTTGTGATTGATCCAAACCTCTATAAAGCCTGCCTTTCTGTGTAGGGGTGAAAATAAAACTCGAAACTCGCGAGTTTAACAAGTACTCGAAAACTCGGCTCAGATCGCTCGAACTCGGACAATAATGAGCCGAGCCGAGTTGTACTTTTCAGCTCGTTAAGTAAGCGAGTTTAATGAGTCGAGTACTCGATAAACTCGTTAATATCCTTATTACATTGATATGCTAAATTAAAGACCAGTCGATACTAAATAAAATTCAAGACCTTAAAGAAAAACATATAGGATCATTCGGATCAAATTCTCCAAAATCTACTTGGAGAGGCATCAACGATGAATCCACCTTGTTGTAATATTGGTCCATAGTTAACGAATTATGTTTTTCAGTTTCTTAGTGAGCTTATCAAGCTTATCGAGCCAACTCGAGTATTTATCGAGTGGAGCCAAGCTATAGTTTTTGGGCTATTTATCGAATTGCCCATAGCGGACCACTTCTACTCAGTTTTACCCATAGCGCCGAATGGTGCTCAGTTTTGCCCCTAGTCCGTGCACAACTACTATGGAGAGGTCGGAACGGTAAGTTTGGAGTCGAATCCGTTTCGCGAAGTGGATCCGAGGAGTCAGACTCCGTTTCGCGAAGTGGGTCCGGGTGGGACTGCCAAGTTCGTTGAAACCGTCCGGAACTTACAGGTGGGACTGCGCAGTTAGTTGACTATGCTGAATAGTCCACACCCAAACTTCCCGCTGGGTTCAGCGACGCGTGGGAAAACCGCAGGCCCCCGTGTCGGTCAAAGGCTGCCGGAGTAACGGCACGCGCGGCGCAGCAAATGCCCCGCCAGGGCTACAAAAGGCCCCTCGCCGCTCGCCGCTCTCCCCATTCTCGCCGTTCATCTCCTCGCCCTCACCGCACTCACTCTCATCGCTCTCGCCGCACTTCACCTAGACACCCTGAGACGATGCATCACCGGCTCCGTGCCTGCCGCAACTCGCCGTTGTACTGCCGACCCGCGGCCGCGACGCGGGGCCACAGTGACGGCGATAGCGACAATGAGTTCCACTACAAGGAGAACTAGCAGCCGGCGCAGGAGGAGGCGGCGCCCGAGCAGCAGCCGCCGCAGGAGGAGGCGGCGCCCGAACAGCGCAGGGGGCGGCAGCCAATCTGGCCCGAGCAACACGCGGCGATCCACTCGTTCGAAACATGGCGCAACGAGGAGGCTTTCCACCAGGTCCGCGCTGGCCTCGAGGAGGCGGCGATAGTGGCGAGGCTGCCGCTGTTCGGGCATCCTTGGAGACCCACCAGAGGGAGGAGGCGGAGCGCCGGGTCTACCGGCAGCTCACCGCAAACGCGGCGGCGGATGAGCAGCAGGCCCTCGTCGCGCCGTACGAGAGCGACCGGCGCAAGGTTTGCCTGCAGAGTGAGAGGCGCAACCGCCATCCCTCCGAGCAGCCGCAGTTGCACCGGCTGCGGATGCAAGGCAGAGCGGAGCGGCACTGGCTCGCTACGGTGGCGAACCCATCGCCAAGCGACCCATCGCCCTTCGCCGAGAACGACCACGAGGCTGGCCCCTCCAACATGCCGGCCTACGACGACTGCGAGGAGGACGACGAGGAAGAGGACGACGTCTAGGAGGAGGGCGACGACCAGGCCGGGTGATCGCGGCGAGCCTCGGCCTGCCGTAGTTTTTTTTTAAGTTTTTTCAATGTTTTTAGTTAAATTATGCCGTATTTCTGTAAAAATATCGTCGAATCTATGAATTTGCGCCTATTTCAACGAGTTCGCCGTTTTTTAATTAATTTTGAGTATTTATGAACAAAATCACGAGCCAGAATGTAGATTAAAAGCGAACGGAGGGAGTAGTTTGGATGATGTTTGATTAATGTTGGATGATGTTGAACCAAGTCATTCCAAAATTTTAGGCAAATGTGCTTCAAATGAGGTCTGAAACTATTGTCAAAATTATCATGGAAAATTCGAACTTGTCAAAATTATCCGATCCAAATCAATTTGAGGAGCAACTATATCGCATATAACAACATCGTTCATTGGATTCATGTCATTTTGAATTTTTTTGAATTATTTATGCTCATTTGAAACCATTGCTCTATTCTCATGAGAAAAGTGTTTCAAATGAGGTCTGAAGCTAGGGTAGACACCCCCGTTTGAAATTTCATGAAAAATTCGACCTTGTCAAAATTATCCAAATAAATTTGAGGAGCAACTATATCACATATAACAACATTGTGCGTTGGGTTCATGTCATTTTGTTTTTTTTGAATTATTTATGCTCATTTGAAACTATCTCTCTATTCTCATGAGAAATGTGCTTCAAATGAGGTCTGAAGCTAGGTAGACACCCCCGTTTGAAATTTCATGAAAAATTCGACCTTGTCAAAATTATCCAAATAAATTTGAGGAGCAACTATATCACATATAACAACATTGTGCGTTGGGTTCATGTCATTTTGTTTTTTTGAATTATTTATGCTCATTTGAAACTATCTCTCTATTCTCATGAGAAATGTGCTTCAAATGAGGTCTGAAGCTAGGGTAGACACCCCCGTTTGAAATTTCATGAAAAATTCGACCTTGTCAAAATTATCCAAATAAAATTGAGGAGCAACTATATCACATATAACAACATTGTGCGTTGGATTCATGTCATTTTGTTTTTTTTCAATTATTTATGCTCATTTGAAACTATCTCTCTATTCTCATGAGAAATGTGCTTCAAATGAGGTCTGAAGCTAGGGTAGACACCCCCGTTTGTAATTTCATGAAAAATTCAACCTTGCCAAAATTATCCAAATAAATTTGAGGAGCAACTATATCACATATAACAACATTGTGCGTTGGATTCATGTCATTTTGATTTTTTTTGAATTATTTATGCTCATTTGAAACCATCGCTCTATTCTCATGAGAAATGTGCTTCAAATGAGGTCCGAAGCTAGGGTAAATGCCCCCATTTGTGCTTCAACTTTTTTTTGCCATCTTGTCTACATCAGCCAAATTAATTTCCTAGACATCTATTCTACATATATAGTGTAAATCTGAAGTTTCATTATGTTTTGAATAATTCTTCTATTTTTTCAATTTTTTATTTAAATAACATGGTTTAATAGGAAAATCATATGTAAAACAGATAAAAATCATCGATGTAGTAAATCTGAAGTTTCATTGTGTTTTGAATCATTCTTCTATTTTGTATATTTTTTATTTAAATAACATGGTTTAATACTTAATACTCCCTCCGTATCGAAAAGAAATCATATGTAGAACAGATAGAAACCATCGATCCTTGTAGCCAACGGACCAACCAATCCTAGCACAGAACGAGCGTCTCGCGGATCGCTGTGGCTGCGAGCGCATCCGTCCGATGCAAGATTCCTTCTAGAAGGCGTCGATCCAACAACTCAGGTCGAATCTCTGGGTGTCCTTCTAGAAGCTTTTCGGCTGGGTCAAACAGAAGGTTGACGAAGCTTGAAATGAGCATACATAATTCAAAAAAAATCGAAAAAATATAAAGCCGACACACATAGTAGTGTTATGTCATATAGTAACGCGAAAAAAAAATATAAACCTGTCTTATAAAGAATGGAACGAAAAAGCCTTGTCTAATATGTGATATCTTGAACAGACTAGTAGAGAGTTCAAGAAAATGGGATGAGTTTCAAACCTTTGGAGATGAAATAAGGTCAAAATCTCACCAAAGCTTCATTTTGGTGTGACTAAGAAAGATCCAAAGTTATTTTTTCATTTTGATGTTTTAAACTTGTTTTATTTACGATTATCGATTAAAACCATTATTATTCAAAAGAAAATAAATAATACGAATATTCATCCAATAAATTTTCAGGCTTCGGAATTACATTATATAGGTCGAATACAAGTCTAGGAAAAATATAAATAGGATTTATAAACATTAGAACGAAAGCCTTCACTAAAATGTGATTCCTCGAATAAAGTAGTAGAGATTTCAAAGAATATGAGGTGGAAATATTATGAATCTTCCGAAGAGGTGAGTTCTACCTTTTTGTTTTGTGTTCCTATGGGCTATCCTAACACAACCAAGCAAATAGTTCCACATTGCTACCCCCTTTCGACGCCGTTACCGCGTGTTTCCTTATAAGTCCGGTATTTCTCCAGCGGGTAGGGTTTCACCGGAGGGGGGCTACGGAGCGTCTGGATCCCAACACAAGCTAGGGGGTGCCATACCATGTTAGTGTAGGTGTGTTGTGTGCTTTGTATGTCAAAGATTGCTCTCCGGGGTGTGACCCGCTTCATCGGCATCCACTTCTCTCTCGTGAGCGCTTATAGGGTGAAACTCCTGTATCGGACGAAACATTGTGAATCTTCCGAAGAGGTGGGTTCTACCTTTTTTTTGTGTTCCTATGGGCTATCCTAGAACAACCAAGCAAATAGTTCCACATTGCTACCCTCTTTCGACGCCGTTACCGCGTGTTTCCGTATAAGTCCGGTATTTCTCCAGCGGGTCTAGGGTTTCACCGGGAGGGGGGCTACAGAGCGTCTAGATCCCAACACAAGATAGGGGTGACATACCATGTTAGTATAGGTGTGTTGTGTGCTTTGGATGTCAAAGATTGCTCTCCGGGGTGTGACCCGCTTCACCGGCATCCACTTCTCTCTCGTGAGTTTACATGCGCTTATAGGGTGAAACTCCTGTATCGGACGAAACATTGTGAATCTTCCGAAGAGGTGGGTTGTACCTTTTTGTTTTGTGTTCCTATGGGATATCCTAGCACAACCAAGCAAATAGTACCACATTTCTACCCTCTTTCGACGCCGTTACCGCGTGTTTCCGTATAAGTCCAGTATTTCTCCAGCGGGTCTAGGGTTTCACCGGGAGGGGGGCTACGGAGCGTCTGGATCCCAACACAAGCTAGGGGGTGCCATACCATGTTAGTATAGGTGTGTTGTGTGCTTTGGATGTCAATTATTGCTCTCCGGGGTGTGACCCGCTTCACCGGCATCCACTTCTCTCTCGTGAGTTTACATGCGCTTATAGGGTGAAACTCCAGTATCAGACGAAACATCGAGAATCTTCCGAAGAGGTGGGTTCTACCTTTTTGTTTTGTGTTACTATGGGATATCCTAAGACAAACAAGCAAATAGTTCCACATTGCTACCCCCTTTCGACGCCGTTACCGCGTGTTTCCGTATAAGTCCGGTATTTCTCCAGCGGGTCTAGGGTTTCACCGGGAGGGGGGCTACGGAGCGTCTGGATCCCAACACAAGTTAGGGGGTGCCTTACCATGTTAGTATAGGTGTGTTGTGTGCTTTGGATGTCAAAGATTGCTCTCCGGGGTGTGACCCACTTCACCGGCATCCACTTCTCTCTCGTGAGTTTACATGCGCTTATAGGGTGAAACTCCAGTATCGGACGAAACATATAGAATCTTCCGAAGAGGTGGGTTCTAACTTTTTTTTGTGTTCCTATGGGCTATCCTAACACCAAGCAAATAGTTCCACATTGCTACCCCCTTTCGACGTCGTTACCGCGTGTTTCCGTATAAGTCCGGTATTTCTCCAGCGGGTCTAGGGTTTCACCGGGAGGGGGGCTACGGAGCGTCTGGATCCCAACACAAGCTAGGGGTGACCGCACTGTACCAACTATCTCTAAAGTTGTCTAGAAATGACATGGCCGAGTAGTGTAGACAACACCCTCTACACTATTGTACATGCCCTAAAAACAGAGGGAACCAGATCATCTTACTTTGCCCACCTTACGTTCTCTTACTTTCTCCCATGACACGTGGGTCCGGTGTGTGATGGGATCCATTTGTCAGTGACCGAAAGTCAGAGGATCCCGTTCCCGCACAGAGAAGCACTCGTTCACCAGCCCTTACGATCAAACGATCGAAAATGACGCGGTGCATGGACTGGGTGTTTTGTCTCAATGTAACTGCATGCAACAACGGACACTGTCTAGTGGGGCCCCGTTCACCAGCCCGGTGCATGCAGCCCTCGACGCAGCCCTGCACACCTTGTTTTTTCAGAGTAGACAATGTCGCAGAAGAAGAAAAGAGTAAACAACGTCGCGTCGCATTTGCAGCCCTGCACGCCTCGTTTCAGAAACACGAGTCGCGTCGCATTTGCAGCGACGCAGCCCTCCATGCCTCGTTTTCAGAAGATACGCATCAATGCATGCAGCCAGGCAGGATTTGGCGTGAGACTTTGGATTTCTTCTCATCACCTCTTTAATACACGCATGCAACGTCGCATCAACTTTGACTGCCTAATGCACACGCTCGTACGCCGTATCACCGCCTACGCCTACGCCTGTCCTACGCCTACGCCTGTTCTACACCGCTTTGACCATACGCATCGACTGTTCTACACTGCATCCAACGTTTTCACACAGTTTGCTTCATCTACCCCAATTAATTCACGTCTCATCGTGTCTTTAAATAGCCCGTTTCACTCGTCCCCATCTTCTCATCCCTCTCCAGCCCCTTTCCTTCTCTCCCTTCAAGCCCCGAACCATGTCTTCCTACTCTCTCCCTTCTAGCCCCGAGTCGGTCTCCGACGAGGACAACCGCCCCAAAGATCGGCCTTGGTACGAGGCCGATCATACGCTGGAGGACGTCGAATCTCCCAAACGGGAACGATCGCCGCCGCCGTCCTTCGTCCACCGCCCCGAGCCCGCCCTCACTGCCCCCAAGACTTTGGACCTCTCCCCCAAGACGATCCGTCGCCTCAAGGAACTGGAGCGGCTGGAGAAGAAGGAGTCAAAGGCGGAGGAGAAGAAGGAGGCGAAGGAGGACGCGAAGGCTTTTCGGGCCAGCATCAAGCGGGTCCGTGAGAGAGAGGAGGAGAGGATGCGGGCAGAGAACCGCCGCACCCGCGTCAAGAAGGAGATGGAGGACAGGGCGGCGGAGTGGAGGAAGTAGGGCGCCGGAGGGCGGCAAGGGCTCCCGCATGCAGAGCGGGAGCAGTTAGGGCTAGGCCTTTAAAAAAATGTAATGTCCCTCGGGCCCCACTGAATATATGTAAAGTGGGGCCAGTTATCCTTTCTAAGTATGTTTAATTATATATAAAGTTATGTTCTTATATTTGTCCAAATATGTACCCACTGTTTAGAAGTTTTATCCTTTCTAATTATCTTTTTTTTGAAATATTTCTAATTATCGCTTTAAAATCTGCACATTGTAAACAAAATTTATATATAAGAGATGTGATGCATTATGTTTTCTAAGAAAATATACAAATTTCAGTTGATCACAGTATATATTTTATATTATTAATACGAATAATTTGATGGTTTAGTAAATGGATAATTTGTAGTCTGCATGTAGTGATTAATAAATATAAACGGGTAATGTGTAGTCTGCATATTGACATTGGGCCTCATTTAACATTGGGCCGCAAGCAACGGTCAACAGCTGGGGCCCACATGCAGCGCCAACCGTCAACAGCTGGGGCACACAAGCCGCGCCAATGCTCAACAGCCAGGGCCCACAGGCCGCGCCTGTTGATCTATGATGGGTCCCACAGATCAGCATCCTAACGGGGGCAGAAAGTTACGGTGGGAGCAGCGAAACGAGTCCTTGCGCACAGACTAGGGGCAAAACTGAGGTCGATTCAGCGCTAGGGGTAAAACTGAGGTCGTGGTACCAACTGAGGGCACCCTGTTAAATAACCCATAGTTTTTTACTCGTTAAGTTAACGAGTCGAGTCGAGCAAGCTCGTTAACTAACCAGTATTTACGAGTTGAGCCGAATCGAGTCGAGCTGGCTCGATATCCACCCCTATTTTTGTGCATAAATTCTTTCAAGATCATGAAGTTCCTTCCGCGTGGCCGTTTCCCATTAATTTCCGTGATTGCATTCGAGCAATCAGAAGCAATTTGCACCTGAGACACATTTAGGTCACTTGCCAAGCAAAGACCCTCCACACAAGCCATCGACTTCAGTAACTCCGGATAAGTTATGCCGTCAAGTGTAACTGAGGATGCCCTCAGGAACAGGCCGTGCTCATCTCGACACACTGCACTGTATGCTCCTGCATTCCGGGTTTTTACAACAACTCCATCGGCGTGGATTTTAACCATTCCGTTCTCTGGAGGAACCCAAGTGGCTACGCGAGAGGTCGAGGGGCGATTTGCAGAACCAGTAGCTCTCGGTGCCTCAAGCGAGCCAATCTCCGTGACGTACCTCTCAACGAAAGCGTTAGTTGAGAGTGGCGATTGAAATTCCTACTCGTGGAAGAGATTTCTGCGCGCCCACCAGATTGCCCAGAGTGTTACAAGGACTGTGATGAATTTCTCCTGGCTCAGCACATTGCTCGGTGTAAATAACCGGAGTTTTGGATCTAGTGTTTCATCACCAAAAACAGGGATATTAGTATCATATTCTCTCGGTGCCTAGACTGCCCTAGCCATATTGCAGTCCAATAAGGCGTGACGCCAACTATCCACCGCCATGTTACATACAGTGCACACTGAAGAACTCGTCATGTGCCTCCGAGCACGCTCTAGCCTGGTAGGTAAAGACGAACGAGCCAGTCTCCATGCAAAGATGCGGAGCTTTGAAGGCACCCTAACCTTCCACAATTTCTGCCATTGTTTCTTGTGTAGGTCAGCATTTGAATTTTCTGCCAAGCCATCAAAGAAATTTTCCCTTCTGTACTTGGACTCAATAACCATCCTATATGCAGACCGGACTGAGAACATGCCTGACTTATCATGGTGCCACGCCCAAAAATCAGGTTGGTTTATATAGCTTATCGGAATTTGTTGAATAACTTCAATATCCATCGGAAGCATATGCTGGATCAGTTTCTGTTTGTTCCATGACCTCGTAACTGGACATATGAAATCAGATACCATGTTGGGGGATTATTTGAAACAACACTGTATGGTCTCATCCAATGATCTCTCGGGATCCGGTTCATGGACCACACCTCCGTGGACCTTCCACCACCAATACGCCTGATCAGCCCCGTTTGAGAGTGTCTCTCCCTTCGCACAGAGAACGCTAAATCTGAGATGGTCTTGATCCCAACTCCGCTTCTAAAATACATGCAGGGTGCCCTAGCTCCGTCAGCCGACTGGGAGCAGACTGGCTCCACCGTGGCGGCCACGCCTGTGGCGAGGCCAGCGGAATCCTGCACGTGCAGTGTGCGGCGCTCTCGAGCGCACGGCACGACATTCTTCGCCCAGGGAAAAGTCACCACCGACTCAGAGTGACCTAGCTACCGAGAGCGGCGGGCGAGCGCCCGGGCGGGGTGCTGCTACGCGTTCAACAGAGACATGTGGGAGGCAAGGTGGCCTTCAGCTTTCCAGCCTCACCTCCCGCCACGCTACACAGGGGACATTCCCCCGGTGGACTTCCTGCGGCAGTACGAGCCACGAATCAGAGCTGCTAGGGGGCGACCGGTGCCTCCTGAGGTACTTTCCCCTGGCTTTCTGCAGCCCTACGCTTGCGTGGTTGCTGAACCTCCCGGACAGCTTCGTGAACTCATGGGAGGACCTGCGCGCGCAGTTCCTCCAACGCTTCCGCCACTACGACCATCTTCCCCGCGGCGAACCCGAGGGTAAAGTGACTCTCTGGCGTTTCGCCATGGGACGCGGCAGCCACGGTGCGACGGAGATGCACGACACCACCCGTCGTGCTGCATGTATACTCGAAGGGTCTCTCGCCCTTCCTCCGGGCGCCACCTCAAGCAGGCGCCGCGGGAGGTCAACACCGCCCGTCGCGGGGGCGAGACTGCTACCCCGCCGCTCAAGTGGTCCCAGCAGAAGATCTCCTTCGACGTCGCCAATCACCCCAAGGCCGTCGGCACGGTGGGAGCCATCCCTCTGGTGTGTACCCCCACAATCAACCACGTCGCCGTCTCGAAGACGCTCGTGGACGGAGGCGCCGGCCTCAACGTAATCTCCCTCATGACCTTCAAGAAGCTGCGCATCCCGCGTGACCGCCTCAGGAACACCAAGCCCTTCACCGGAGTAACCAGCGGTACGGCCGTGCCGCTGGGAGGGTCAGGCTGGCAGTCACGTTCGGAACCCGCCAAAACTACCGTACCGAGGAGATCGACTTCGACGTCGCCCACATCGGGCTGCCCTACAACGCCATACTGGGCTACCCGGCGCTGGCCAAGCTCATGGCCGTCACATACCACGCCTACAACCTGGTCAAGATGACAAGGAGAAGCAGACCCCTCGCTGTTCATGCGGACGTGAAGGACGCGGTGCGCTCCATGGAAGACGCATACAAGGAGGCGACAACATCACACCCCATTGATACGTCATAAACGTATCCCTAATTTCTGATGTTCCATGATTGTTTTCATGTTATTTCCCACATGTTTGCTATACACTTTATGTCATTTTTATCGATTTTCTGGACTAACCTATTGACGAGGTGCCACAGAGCCAGTTCCCTGTTTTCTGATGTTTTTAGTTTGAAAAAAGTTGTTCTAGAAATATTCTCAGAATTGGAAAATTCGAAGACCGGAAGTCTTAGAAATCCCGGAGGTTCCACGGAGTCCCGAAGAGACCCGGAGGGAGGCCTCAGGGGGGGGCACACCATAGGGTGTCACGCCCCCCTGGTCGCGCCAGGGGGTGGTGTGGGCCCCCCAGGCCGCCTTTGCCCTTTCGCCTATTTAATCCCCCCGAGGCATAAACCCTAGGGAGATCCCACTTTTCCCCGAAAACACCCGAGGCCACCGTCATTGTCATCCCGAGATCGGGGGGTTCTGGAGCTCTCCCCGGCACCCTGCCGGGAGGGGAATTCATCACCAGAGGGGTCTACACCACCACGCCCTCCTCCGAAGTGATGCATGAGTAGTTCATCCATGGATTACGGGTCCATAGAAATAGCTAGATGGTTGTTCTCTACACTTTGTGCCTCATGTTTAGATCTTGTTGAAAGTAATGTATGGGCACCTAGAGGAGGGTGAAAAGGTGCTACGACCAATTTTAAATTTTCTTTAAGACTAGGCTTGACACAAAGGTAAATTCTCTAGATAGTGCAATTAAGGTGAATTTACCGATATGACAAGGACAACAATTAATGCAACTAGTACAACAATAAATGCAACAAGTATAACAATAAATGCAACACAAGTGAGTAAAGGATAAGGTAACGAGATAACCGATAGGAAGCACGCGGAGAAACGATGTATTCCCGAGTTCCTCCTTGTTAAGGGAGTACGTCTCGTTGGAGGGGTGCGAGCTCGCCATGAAAGCCTACTCAACGCCACAAAGGCCTCACCCCATTCTCAGATGAACCCCGCCACAAAGGCCTAGTCCACCTTCCACTATTGATCCCCTTTGAGGAGGGAATCGAGTCCTTTACAAACAAGTTTGGGGCACACACCCACAACCAAATTGGGGGCTCCCAACAATCACAAGAATCACCAAGAGAGACAAGATGTCTAGGTTCTCCACAAGAGGAAACCCTAGAGTAGTTCCCCTCAAGCAAATGAGGGGGAAAATAAAATATGGTTGGTGAAGACGTAGATCGGGGCCTTCTCCTTCAATCCTACAAAGATGAAGGCTTTTGGGTGGAAGAATTTGGAGATCTAGCAAGGTGGGTGAGCTCTAGAAATGGTGAGATCTATTTGGGACGAGCTAGCTGGAGGTAGGTGGAGGGGAGGGGGTATTTATACCCCTCATAAAGTGTGGAGATGTTTTCTGCCAAACTCACACCAGAGACTCCGGTGTAAAGGCCGGAGACTCCGGTGTAAAGGCCGGAGACTCCGGTCTAAGATTCTTCGCAGAGCAGTAGTCTGGAGACTCCGGACACATTCCGGTAAGTCTCCGGTGTCGATGCAGCGGGTGACACCACTTCCTTCAGCTTCAAATTCTTCAGTGAAACCACCAGTACGGAGACTCTGGTGCGAGGGACCGGAGAGTCTGGTCTTGTCCAGCATGCGCCTTGTCGCCAGAGTCCAGAGTATGTCTGGGGTCATTCGATCAGCAAAAGTATCAGCCAGTCCGGAGACTCCGGACAGTCTCCTATCTGGATACAATAGGAGACACCAGACACACCCAAGTGTTGTTTCTTCAAAGTTTTGTTCATTCTGGAGACTCCAGTGCATCTCCGGTAAGCCTCCGGTCTGGGTACAGCAGGCGACACCAGAAATTCCAGAGAACAACGTCCCTCGAATAACTTCACACCGGAGACTCCGGTCTGAGAGACCAGAGACTCCGACCTGGAATAAATTCCATCAGAAGTATTTCCTGGAACTTTGCCTCTTTTTGTATCTCACTACCACCATAGCAAATATGTTATTTAGGCCCTGAAAAACATCAACACACTTAAGGATACACGTGTTGTTAACAAACACCAAAACAAGATGATTTAAGTGTGTTTGCACTTTCAATCCCCCCTTTTTGGTGTTTGATGACAACACACAAATTTGCCATAAAATCACAGCTAGGCTATGTTTGTAAAATACAGACGAGATTTCGAACACTCAAGTCGTGAGCTCCTCCTATGTTTTACAAACAAAGCCCTCTAGATCAACTACTAATGAACAAAATACATACATGCATAGATACGATAGATAAAGCAATATTAAGCACAATATGATAGATAGCTTCACCACGTAGTCTCACCACACACATAAAATCCATAGCTCACTAGGAAATTAAAGCAACTAAGATAAAGGGAACACAAGTAATAAAAGCAAATCAAGTTCAAATACTTGTGTTCCGAAGCAAATCAAATCAAAGCAACCCTTGCAAAGCCTGTAGAAGACTATAGCTTCTTCTCCCCCTTTGGCATCGAGACACCAAAAAGGGCAAAGAGCATTACACGAACCCAAGGAATCATCATCATCCTCATAGTCCTCATCGTCATCATCATCAACACGGTCCGTCTCTTATCCATCATCATCTTCATCTTCCTCCTCATCGCCATCATTGAAGAACTCAAGATCATCATCCTCTACCTCAGTATGCTCCTCGTCATCCTCCTCTTCCTCAGTCATAGGGGCCTTGCCACGGTTGGGCGAAGAGGAAGGAGCTGAAGTGACCTCATCAAAGTCACTCCACGGGAAGAGGTGAGTGTTCCAGTTCCCATAGGACTCAGTCACGGACTCGGTGGGAGGGGTACCAATAGGAGGAGTAGCCCCAATACCTGCACAGTACTGGAGCTTGGTGACCATCTTCTTCAGCTAGCGCCTATCCTTATAGGCCTCATGGTTCTCCTTGTGGACTGCAAGTGTCATGCAAAGAATGTTGTGTTGAAACCATGTCAGCTTCTTTATCTCATCTTGAGTCTCTTCCTTGCTAGACAGGCGAGAGGGAGGGTCGGAATTCTTCCTCCTGGACCTAGGAGCATCCTCATCACTCATGGGGTGTCAGTGTTAGGACGGTGAGAAGATAGAAACTAAAGAGTACCAAAAGTGTGATCAACCTCACACACCAAGCCCGGAACTTATCGAGAATGAGCTTCATCACATAAGGAGAATACACTGGGTCCTTCTTGATCTCAATCATAGAAGAATAGATCTCCTCTTTGATGAACCGCATGACATCAAACTCATATCCCTCACCATCGGGAACACCTAAGTGACACTAGAAGGCCTGATAAAGCAAGTTCACAAGACCACCACGGATGGCATCCACATTCCCGGCCTTGGGAGCAATGTTGTTGCGGAAGAGGCGGAGAAGGATGTTGTACACTTTCTTGAGATCCTTAGCGGTGCCGTTCTTGATCTTTTCATACATAGGAGCCATCCTCTTCTTGTTGTAGGCCACACCATGAATATGCATACGATGACCACAGTTGTCACCCCAAGGGTAACCAAGAATCTCAGCCAAACTTCTGATGGAGGACTCACACTAAACAGACCCGGTCATCCAAGTCAAGGAAACATCATCATCTTCACGAAAAGTGACAGTGGCAAAGAACTGCTGAACGGCCGAGACATTGTAATTTTGCTGAATGCCAATGAGATGCTCAAGTCCTAGCTTCTTTGTGATCAACACAGCCTCCTCAAAGTACTCAGAACTGCCCAAAGCATCTAAGTCCAGAACCTTCTGAGGACAAATAGGCTGCCTGAATTTGGAGTAGATCTCCGTCTGAATCAGCTCAGACTCCCTGCTCCAGTAATGAGAACTCTCAGCAGTGCGGGCCATGGTAAAGAATGGTCTGGCCCTCATGATCCTGTACTCCCTCTTGCTCAAAGACAACACAGAAGTGATCCTATCATACTTGGCCTTCTTCGCCAGTTCACTCCTTTTCCTTGCTTGTGCAGCTGCTTCTTGACGTTGCTCAATCTCAAAGGTCCTCCTCTGACCAACCCTGCCAGTGGTCTCATCGGTGATGTGATAGTTGCGAGAGTGGGTACGGTACTTCTTTGGCCTGACATTAGGATTTTATGATGATGACTTATAACTTCCCTTCCCTGAAAACACACGCAGCCAAACACAAACAAACAGAGAGAAGGGAAAAAACAGTGAGCATACATGTCCAAAAGTGAATGAATAAATCAAACAGAAACATGAGAACTAGTTCTGGAGAATTCACACCGGAGTCTCCAGTCTGGAAGACCGGAGTCTCTGGACTGAAAGACCGGAGTCTCCGGATAGTTCCCAGATCTGAGAGGTGAATTCAACACAACTTTCTCTAACTAGTTTTCTAGATGATTTCTACAGGGGAAAACATCCTAGGGTGGTTCTAACATCAAGTAGATAGTACCAACTCTCCAAAAAAGCATCTAGAACAAGATCTAGATAAAAACAAAAAAAAGAGGGGAGAGAGGGTACCCTTGCCACCCAAGTCTGCCATGGAGGCTCCCACGGAGGGGAGAAGCGAGGGGGAGTCGAGGGAGGCGGATTCCGGTGGTGGAAACGGCCGGAGGGGTCCTTGGCGACGGCGGTGACGCAACAGCGGTTTGGGGCGGGGGGGGGGGAGTGTGGGATGAAACCCTAACTTCCCCGAGCCCCCTCTTTTTATACTACTGCACCGGACAGGCCGGAGATTCCGGTGTGGCAGACTGGAGTCTCCGGACCACACGCCAAAAATCACATGGAATGGAGAGGACATGTATGAGGCAATAAAAACTCGTTTCTTTGGAAATTTTTGGCTTGGGATTGCAAATCAACAGCAGGGAGGGAACTTCATACTCAAGGAACGCAAGAGAACATTTGAACACCAAATTTTTGAGTATGTTTTTCCAAAATGGAAAACAACTCTCAACAAGTCAAAATACGACCAAATAAGAACCAACTCTTCAAAGGAAGAGGTCCGTGGCCTAAGACACCATGTAATATAACATGTTATGTCACCGTGAAGATATATCTTGGCTACATTGCCAATTCTCGACATTGAAGATCACAATTAAACATTAGCAAAAGAGATATAACAATGAATTTTTGCTATGGGAATAATCGGGGGAGGGAGAACCCAATGTGTTAGGATAACACTCCCCCTATGTCCATGCCTACACCTATACCCAAACACGTCTCAACAATAGGGGTGTGTGCAAGATCAATGATGTTTAGTTCATTCCTCAAGAACATGAATCTTGCATCATCGAGTGGCTTCGTGAAGATATCCGCGAGATTGTCCTTGGTGGGCAAATAAGCTAGTGCAATATCACCTCTTGCCACATGGTCTCATATGAAATGATGACGAATCTCAATATGCTTCGTCCTTGTGTGTTGCACGGAGTTGTAGGAGATCTTGATGGCACTTTCATTGTCACACATGAGAGGCACCTTATGCAAAAGAACGTCATACTCCTTGAGAGTTTGCCTCATCCATAGCAATTGGGTGCAAGCACTTGCGGCGGCCACGTACTCGGCTTCGGCGGTGGAGAGAGATATGCAATTTTTCTTCTTGGAAGACCAACTCACCAAGGACCTACCAAGGAATTAGCAAGCCTCGGAAGTGGACTTCCTATAATCTTGATCACCGGCCCAATCGAAATCCGTCTAGCCCTTGAGAGAGAATTGTGCCCCCTTTGGGTACCACAAACCAAACCTTGAGGTATGAACCAAATACCAAAACATCCTATCGACCTCCACTTAGTGGATTTCCTTAGGAGCCTCTTGATACCTTTCACACACATCTATACTCAAAACGACATCAGGCCTAGATGCACAAAGATAAAGAAAATAACTAATCATAGAACGATACAACTTTTGGTCCACATATTTACCATCTGGGTTGCGCTTGAGGTGGCACTTGACTTTCATAGGAGATGGCTTTATTTTTGCACCTTGGAAATTAAACCTCTTGAGAATGTCTTGGGTATACTTGGCTTGAGAGATGAAAGTACCACAAGCCAATTTGTTGATCTCAAAGCAAGGAAGAATTTAAGCTCTCCCATCATGGACATCTCAAACCTGTCAGTCATAAGCTTTGAGAACTCATTATTGAAAGCTTGGTTAGTTGAGCCAAAGATAATATCATCCACATAGAGTTGGCATATGAAAAGCTCTCCCTTTACTCTCTTTGTGAAGAGAGTGGGGTCAATCTTCCCAACTTCAAAACCACGGTCATCCAATCACTCTCTAAGGTTCTCATACCACGCACGCGGTGCTTGTTTAAGTCCATAGAGATCCTTATCGAGCTTGTATACATGGTTAGGGAAGTTGAGGTTCTCGAACCCCGGAGATTTCTTAACATATACCTCCTCTTTGAGTGAACCAATCAATAAATCACTTTTGACATCCATTTGTTGCAATTTTAAATTATGCAAAGATGCATATGTAAGAAGGATACAGATGGAATCAAGGCGAGCCACGGGAGCATAGGTTTCATCAAAGTCAATGCCTTCAACTTGAGTGTAACCTTGAGCCACCAATCTTGCCTTGTTCCTTATAACAATGCCATGCTCATCTTGCTTGTTCTTGAATATCCACTTAGTGCCAATAACATTGTGGCAATCTTTGGGCTTCTCAACTAATCTCCAAACCTTGTTGCGCCCAAAGTTATTGAGCTCATCATGCATAGCTTCAACCCAATCGGAGTCCTCAAGAGCTTCAAACACTTTCTTTGGTTCCACCATAGATATGTGAGATTGATGCTCACTAAAATGAGCCAATTGCCTTCTTGTGGATCTTCTAGCTTGAACATCTTACAACACTTTTTTTTGTATTGGGCATCAATATGCTTCAAAGATATTCTTATCCTTCTAGCACAACGGGCTTAGATCTCCTCATTATTGTGAGGAGGAACCACTTGATCATCTTGATCATTTGGTTCCCCGTCTTGACCAACTTGGCCTTGATCATCATCATCAACAACAACAACTTAAAAATTTGCTTTGACTTGAGGAGAAGAGGATGAGGATGGTTGATCTTGGCCTTGACCTTGATTAGCATGAATGATAGGAATGGTTGCATCTTGTGTAGTAACTTGGTCAATGAGAGGAGGGTCTTCAACATGCTCTTGGATAGGTGCATCACTTGGCTCCTTGGCGTGTTCTTCTATTGTAGAGGAGGACTCCACTTGAGTAGAGCATAGTCCTTCTCGAGTCTCCATAAGGTGTCCCTCAATGGGGCGAAAAAATCCCACACCCATCCTTCCTATGGCTTCTTGAGGCATTTCAACATCTACATTAGAAACATGAAATTGCGCCACTTGGGAGCCACACTACAAGATTCTATGACAATCCGTGATGATTTATAATAGACTCTATAAGTGTGGGATTCGGCACCGTAACCAACAAATATACCCTCAATAGTTTTGGATTGAAATTTAGACAACCGAACACCCTTGATCAAATAAAAGCACTTACAACCGAATACACAGAAGTAGGAGACGTTGGGTTTGTTGCCAGTGAGGATCTCATATGGAGTCTTGTCTAAGCCCTTGCAGATGTAGAGGCGGTTGGAGGAGTGGCATGCGGTGGATATGGCCTCGGCCCATAAATATTGGGGAGAAGAATACTCCGCCAACATGGTCTTTGCCAAATCCAAGAGTGTGCGATTCTTCCTTTCGGCAACACCATTTTGTTGAGGAGTGTAACTGGCGGAGTATTGATGACGAATACCCTCATCACTAAGGAATTCATTCAAAGTGTAATTCTTGAACTCCGAACCATTGTCACTCCTAATAGCCATATTTCCACATTGTGTTGACATTGCACTTGGTTGGAGAAGTCGATGATGGTCTGTTGAGTCTCACTCTTGCACTTGAAGAAATAAACCCAAGTGTATCTTGAATAATCATCGACAATCACAAAGAAATACTTCTTTCCACCAAGACTTGCCTCGGGCACGGCACCAAAGAGATCAACATGGAGAAGTTCCAAGATCCTCTTTGATGACATAATAGTCTTGGCCTTGTGGGCGGCATCATGCATCTTTCCTTTAACACACGACCTACAGATGCGATCTTTGGAAAAGGAAAAAATTTCTTTTAGTACAAGAATAAGGCCACCTTTGTGAAGACTTTGCAAAGTTCTCATGTTTACATGGGATAAGCGGCGATGCCACAACCACCCCACGTTCGCCTTTCCGAAAAGACAGATTGCTTGAGAGTTGGTAGACTTCGAAAAGTCCACCACGAACAACTCATTTTCAACATGTCCCACGTATGCGACGTCAAGAGTCTTGCTCCTCAAAAGGACCACAATTTCAGGATCAAGGAAGACATAGAAACCCATCTTCCCTAAAGAATGAACTGAAAGTAAATTGTAACCAAGGGATTCAACAAGCATGACGTCCACGATAGTGATATCAGGAGAAATCACAACCTTGCCAAACCCTGATACCTTAGACTTGGGAATGTCTCCAAAAGTGGCGGTTGTATTCAAATCATTTGGGCGCAACTCCGTCATGAGTTCTTTGCTTCCAGCCATATGACTAGTGCATCCACTATCAATTATGCATTTAGAACCACCGGAAGCGTAGTCCCCTTGTAACATCCAAGTATGAAAACCCTTAGTTATTTTACTTGTTGTTTTTATTTAAGCAATGCTTCATATCATCATCCTCATATTTATTTCTGTTTGCATTGTTTTCATATGAAATTTAAACTTGAATCAAACCTTATTTTCACACTTGTCTGTTACAATCTTTCAAACAAAGAATGGCAAAACAAAACCTCTCTTGTTTTCCAAATATTTCATTATTGTTCAACTATTAAATTGTTGCTTCAAATCTTTCACTTAATTCCACCACTTAAATTCAAGTCATTCCCAAGTTTCAAATCAATACCTTTGTAAACCATAACAACTCACCAACTTCCTTCCCTCTCTTTTCATCCAAAAAAAACCCTAGGGGGTGACCCTATCCAATGCATGTTTTCTTAACAGGTTTTATTAAACTCAAATACCTCTATTATGATTTCAAACACCAACTACTATTTTAAAATTTAATTTTTGAAAACCAAAGTTGGAATGTGGTTTCTATTTACCTAAAAGGCTTAACTAATTTTTTCTGGATTTTTCTTTAACCAAAACCTTAACAAATTACTCCACAAACTGATTCTGCAAAAAAAAAAAAAACAGAAAAGAATAAAAAGCAGCTAACCTACGCGCGCGCAGCAGAAAACCCAGTCCAGCCCACCTAGCTACGCGCGCGCAGCAGCCCAGCCCAACACTTACCCGCGTACCGGTTCGCTGCGCGCCAAGATTCGTGCGCACCTTCTAATCGCCCTTCTCCCTCCCGTACGGCGGCCATCCAGCGGAGCCACCTCGACACCGCGGCGACTCCGGCGGCCAGGAGGGCACCGCGGGCCTATAAAAGCCAACCCTAGCCCCTAGCTGTGCCCTATCACCTAGGGTTCCCCCCCATCCCCTCGCAAGCGCCGCCAATCGCCTCCATTCCGTCGAGCTACCACCTCTCTGAACTTCTTCCCGCCGGCGATCTTCTGAACTTCGACATGGCGCCGCCGCGTAGAGCACCCACCTAGCCACCTCTGCACGGTAATCGAGTCGCCGTCACCTCCTCTTCCCCTTGGACACCAGCAACCCCACGGTGAGCATCAGATTCGCCGCCGCGTTTCTCTCCTCTCTCCGGCCACCGTGCCATCTCTCTGAACCCGAGGACCTCGTCGCCGATTGCAGGTCCTATCGCCGTCGTTGAGCACGGGAACGAGTTCGCCACCGCCACCTCTGCACGTTGGACACCTCCAAGGAGCACGCCGTCGACCAGATCCTCGCCGCCGTCCTCAACCTCTCCGCTGCAACCTCGCCGCGCTTCTCTGCAGCTCGACCATCTCACGGTGAGCCGCCGTGCACAGATTCCTTCCCTCCCTCTGCTGCTCTGCTGCTGCACCGTGCGCACACCCACGTCCAGCATGCGCACACACCTCAACCACGGCGAGCACGGCCGTGTTTCCACGCCGGCGTCCACTTTCTGTCAGGCGAGCAACGTTCTGTTCTTCAGTTCGTCAGAGAAACACTTTGTTTCTGAAGCTCAACCTCACACCGTCGCGTATACTGTCAAAACAGTTTCAGTAGCGCAGTGGTTGCGCACGCTATGCACCTCCCCGTGGTCGCGGGTTCGATTTCCCTCGGGCGCGGAATAAGCCCCATTTTTGCATCTCCCTCTGGCAGCCGTGGCCCACGCTGCAGTGACAGCCACGGCCACGCCAGCACGCACTCGTCCACGCTGGCCGCAGGGGCCACAGGGCAGTGACAGGTGTGCAGATCCAGGGCGTAACAAAAGTATTAAATCGAGTCTGTTTAAATTTCTTTTTCTTTTAAAATGGCAGAATAAACAACAAACTTTGAAATTCAATAACTTTTAATCTGTTAATCCAACAAATAAAAGTTATATATGTTTTCTGTTCAAAATTTTATACTCTTTCCAATTATTCCATTTGTGTTCTGTTTTGAGTTTTCAAAATTCATTTAAATTTCAAATTTGAATAATTCAAATGCAAATTGAAATAATTCATAACTAATTCATACTGTTTTCAAATAATACAAATAAAATATGTTTTCACACCATTTTGAATGCTCTATTCAAATATAAATTTTGTTTTCTGGTTTGAATAATTTAAATTGCCTAAACAATTTAAATCTTGTTTAATTCAATTAAAAATTGTTTAATATTGTTTAATTCATAATTAACTAATCCAAAGTCCAATTTCAAAATGTGAAACATGTAACTCAACTAAAATTTGATAACCTTTTCAAATATAAAATTTGTAAATTGTTTTGCACACCCTAACTTGATGAAAACAATAATTGTTTTGTGTACCATGTTTAAGTAACAAAAATTTCCAAACTTATTAATGTTTTCTAAAATGGTTAACTATCATTCCAATTGCATTTAATTTTGTTATCTTATTGTTCCTCATCATGCATGCATCATACTAAGTCACTTACACATGATGCTTAGTGATAGAACAATTAATTCAACTCTAAAGCATGGGCTTCCATATGCAACCTTTGCATATGGAATCCATTTAAACTTGTGTCTCATCTCAACTAGTTTAGTTTGGTGCATCTATTAAACATGACATGCATCATCCAATGTTTGTGCACCTATGCCATGTATTGATTGCCCGTCTTCCTTCGTTGTTGTTTTGCTTCTTCTCGATTAGACGACGACGTCGGTACCGACGAGCCTTACGACACCACTACTCAGGACCTAGCCCAGTACGAGGCTGAGCTGCCAGGCAAGTTATCACTCACATGAATCATCGAGTTCCTTTCCACACTTGTTGTCGATACTATCCTTTTGTCTACTATTGCTAGCCCTATGTATCGTTGCTTGTTCTCCGAACCTATCACATGATACCCTGAACCAATGATATTGCCTCACCTCCATACCTACAGCCTTTGCTTGTGCCTTAGTATTATCTAGCATGCTTAGGGTTGCTTTTACTCGAGTCTGTTGTCGGTTACTACTGTTACTATCTTATTATTTGTTCCGGGGCTCGTTGTTAATCAATCAATCCTGTTAATTGCTAATGGTAATAATAATTTGATGATAAGGCACCGGCAGGAGGCCCATGAGAGGTTTTGGAGCCTGCTAGTGTCGACCCTAATAGGAAAAGGGTCTTGTCTACTGATCCATGATGAGCGCACTACCCGCATTTGGGAAGCGAGTATGGGCGCCCCCCTCAACTTGACCTGATTCGCATCTCGTCCAAATCGCCTCATTTAGTTCGTGCTTTCTATTTGCCGCATGCATGTTTTTGCGAGCCCAGCGCAGGGTGGAACTTTTGTAGTCGGCATATAGGGGGACACGTTCTTAGAGTGCTATGAGGGTCCATTTTCTTCTGGGCTCGATTAGCCGTGCGCCCAAGGTGCTTTGGGCTTGATGCGAAGAATGGTTGGTTGTGTAGAGTACCCCGCTTGGTGGAAGTGCATTTCCATCTGGCGGGTTATTCTTGAGTGTACGGCCAAATTGGTGCAACCCTGCAGGGATAATCTTCTCGAGAAGCCGTGTTTTCCGCGGTTATGGATTACTTGGTGAAAGTACTGGCTAACAAGTACTCAGGACAACTTCAACATAATGATTAATCATGTTTCACCCAATGATTAATAACCTGACTAGTAATAGGTTATTCACACAATAACTTGATTCACCTTATCACAACTGTGTGAGTTATCCTCGGATTGCTTCTTTGGATAAGGGGCGAGATCCAGGATGGGTTTGGTTGAAGTTATCTTTCAGTTGGTTACAATCCTCGATCTTATCTTTTCTGTTAGCCGGAACTTGTAGTTATCTTCTGTAGATGTTTAGAGCAGCCAGCAGCAACTTTTATATCACCCCTTTCTTCCGTTGATCCCAAGCATCAATGCTTGTGTTGACGGGTAACTCTTTGATGAACTGTGAGTCTTGCTTGCCAGTACTTGGATGTACTGACCCCGTTGGGGCTGTGGTTTACGCAGAGTACGACTACGACTACGATGGCTTCCCTGGATGGCTACTTTGTGGAGTTCGACGAGTCTGCAGACGAGTAGTTAGCTTGGACCCAGGGCAGGATCCAGACCTACGTGGATGGGCTTCGCTTTTCTTTATTTTCTCCCGACTTCTTAAGCCATGGATTTGTCTGTACTCAGACCCCTTTGATTGCTTCCGCTGTTGTAATGAATGATATGTTGGGACATGTGTCCTCTGATGACTGTATTCGATATTTCTGCCTTAGTGAAGGCCAGTTGCACTTATTTCATTCTTTTGTGTCTTAGAGACAGTTTGTGCTATCAGTTCGTTCAAAGTTGTTGACGTACCGTGCGTGTTTGAATATGAAGTACGTCGACAGGTAGTGCCTTAGGTTCCTAGCGGATAGTTTACCCTCGACGGTGGAAGCAGGGCTTGTGTTGTCGCGCATAAGCCAGGCCTACCAGGAAGCTGGGACGTGGGAGCAGTTATGCCCCCATAATCCAAGCACCTGACTTCCAGTTCGTGCGGGAGTATCCTCTAGAAACCTTGGGTGCGACAAATGGTATCAGAGCCTGTCTGCCTGTAGGATCCCTTTTTTCTGGTCGCAGTTGAGTCTAGAAACTATTTTGTAGCTATATAGGAAAAAGAAACGTGAGAGTAGGAATTCTGCCATTTTTTCTTCTTTCCCCACCCACCCACCCTTTTCTGGTAAGGAAGTGCAACGTTGTTTTCTGTTCTCACCTAAACTTTCAAGTTAGGATTTCACGTGTTTTGGGTCTCTGTAGTACCTCAGGACTTTTGGTCTCGTTTTCCCCGATGTTGCTTCAATATCATGTTCTTTTCAACATCCTTTTCGTCCATTGAACCTTGTTGTTGTTTTCCACATCCTTTTTCATCAACCGGAGTCTAATCAAAACCTTCCAAATCGTCTGCAGATGGGTCTCAACTACTATCCGCAGGTGGTTCGCATGACTCGCTGTGAGAGCACCGCCGGTTTTCCGGAGTTGCTGAGAGACATGGTTACCTATCTGGGGTTCCGTTGGGCACCAGAGTACCAGGTCTACGAGCACCAGCGAGAGTTTGACCAGACTTGCTACCGGGCTATCGTCTACATTCTGTCAGATGATGGCAGGAGCATTGCACACCAGTACGAGGCAGTAGGGTCCACAGTGGATATGGCAGTTGCAGCAGGCAGCGTACGTGAGTATCACCGTCTCCGTGCTGACTACTGGGGGTTTGATAAGTCCAGTTTTCGTCACATCCCCCGTGGTTACATCACGGCAGCGGAGTTCACTTCACTGTCCACCGCGACATGGATACCTACGAGACTGATAGCTCCAGGCTCCAGATCACTGCCCAGTTCGCTAGTCACAGTGATGCCGTTGCTTCTGCACTTTCTCAGGAGTTAGCCTCAGTCAGGGAGCAGCTCCACCTTGCTCTCACTCGTCTGGCGACGTACACCACAGACTTTGTTGGAGACGAGCGCTTCGCACGTGTCGTTCAGCCAGCTGGTCTTCCGTTGCCAGATGCTGGAGGTTACGAGCCGATCAGAGGCCCACTTCTCGACCTCGGAGCTGGTTACACAGGGATTCCCCGCTATGGAGCACAGGGAGAGGACGCTTTCTACTTCACCACACCGAGAGTTGCTCTCAGAGCAGTTCCTATCTACATGGATCGTCGTGATACCTACTTCCGTGGGGTTCCTCCTCACCGTATCTCTCGTCGTACTACTCACCGCCGTCCTGCGTGATGAGCATGAGAGTACCGTTGTATCCATTACTAGCTGTGTCTAGTTTATCCTTTCGTTTTCGAACCATGTGTTGGTCTGTTGGATATTCTGATGTATTTGAACATGTGATGATGTACCTGTTGGTTATCTATTCATGCGTCGGAATAATCTATCTTTCGGTTACCAAGTCTATCCTTTTCTGTTGTTGTGCTAAAATGAATTTCTGTTCAGGATGCCTCCAACCAGGAACAACCCGCCTCCGCCACCACCAATGGGGGAACTGTTGGCTCAGATGACCCAAGTGGTGACACAGATGGCCCAGATCCAGGCTAACCAGCAACACAACCAGAATGCTCCAAGGGTCACCATCAAGGACTTCCTCAGCTTGGGCCCAAAAGCTTTCGTGACAACACGTGAGCCCCTGGATGCTGATGACTGGATCCGTGACGTAGCAAGAGCTCTGGAGATTGCTCATGTTGCAGAAGAGGATAAGGTCAAGTACGCCACCTACCTACTGAAGGGTCAGGCAGCTACTTGGTGGGAGAACTACCAGGCCATGAGGGCTGGCTTTCCTATCAACTGGGGATGTTTCAAGGATGCCTTCCTGAAGCACCACATCCCGGATGGTCTCATGGAAAAGATGCGTGAGGAATTCTGCTCTCTCAGACAGGGCAAGCTGGACGTTCTCGGCTACCAGAACGAGTTCAATCGTCTCGCTCGGTACGCTGGTGACGAAGTGTCCACCGAAGCCAAGAAGATGGCAAGGTTCCGCCGAGGTTTTAACCCGGAACTGAAGTACGCTCTCACCAACATCAAGTGCAAGGACTTCGTGGAGCTTGTGAACACCGCGCTCAATGAGGAGAATGGGCGCAAGGCGTTCGAAGAGTCCCGCAAGCACTCGCGTGAGGGTGGTTCCTCCTCCAACATGACCACCCCTCCGCAGAAGCGCCGCATCTGGGTGCCAAATGGTGCTGTCACTCGGGCTCCAAATGCCCAAGCTTCTCCAGGCTTTGGTCCCCGCCCACCCAACCCATCTCAGATGCAGGGTCAGAGGTTTCCGATGGGGCAGCCAAGGCCGGGTCCTTCTCGTATCGTCACTTGCTACAAGTGCAAGGATACTGGACATTATGCTGATAAGTGCACTCAGAAGCAGCTACCCCTACCTCCTCGCCCCAACACCAACCAGGCTATGGTTCGTGCTCCTCCGGCTAAAGCCTTCAACTCCAACAATAGGCCTGTCGGGAGGAACGCGAGGGTGAACCATATCAAGGCCGACAAAGCCGAGGAGGCTGCTGACGTCGTTCTCGGTATATTACCCGTAAACTCTATTCCAGCTAAAGTGTTGTTTGATACTGGAGCATCACATTCATTTGTGTCAAAGATTTTTGCAAAAGCATACAACCTAGTTCTGGTTCCGCTAAGCAATCAAATGACTGTTCACTCTCCGGGACCGCAAATGTTGACTTCCAAGATAAGCATGGACAATGAGATCCTAATTGGAGGTCGTGTATTCCTTGCTTCACTCATGTTGCTGGGAAATTCTGACATTGATGTCATTCTGGGTATGGATTGGTTGAAGACCCACAAAGCTAAAATTGACTGTGCTCAAAAGTCAATAACTCTCTCCCACACTTCAGGCCAGATAGTCTATTCTCCATATGGATCAAGTCCTGTTCAGCTGTTCAGCCTCGATGCCAAACCCCTTCCTGCAATAGAAAATGTTCCGGTGGTTTGTGAATTCCCTGACGTCTTTCCAGAAGAGTTGCCAGGGATGCCCCCGGACAGAGCAGTTGAGTTCGTGATCGAGCTTGAGCCAGGTACTGCTCCAATCTCTAAGCATCCATACAAGATAGCTCCTCCTGAACTGAAATTGTTGAAGGAGCAAATCGATATGTATATGGACAAAGGTTTCATTCAGCCTAGTTCCTCCGCTTGGGGTTGCCCAACTCTGTTTGTTGCCAAGAAGGATCAAACAAAAAGACTCGTGGTTGACTATCGTCCTCTCAACGAGAAAACCATCAAGAACAAGTATCCACTTCCTCGTATCGATGATCTTTTTGATCAACTTGCTGGAGCCTCAATATTCTCAAAGTTGGACTTGAGTATGGGTTACCATCAGATAAAGATCAGAAAGGAAGATATTCCTAAGACAGCTTTCACCACTCGGTACGGTCTATATGAATACACCGTCATGTCCTTTGGTCTCACCAATGCACCGGCAACGTTCTCAAGACTCATGAATTCTGTCTTCCATGAATACCTCGACAAGTTCGTTGTGGTATATCTTGATGATATTCTAGTCTATTCCAAATCCGAGGAAGAGCATGGAGAACACCTTCGTCTCACTCTCATGAAACTTCGCGAGCATCGTTTGTATGCCAAGTTTTCCAAATGTGAGTTCTGGATTCCAGAAGTTGCATATCTTGGTCATATCATCTCTGCCAAAGGCATTGCCATTGATCCTGAAAAGGTTAAGGCAATTGTTGACTGGAAACCCCCTAAGACGGTGAAACAAGTTAGAAGCTTTCTTGGCTTGGCTAGCTATTGCCGTCGTTTCGTCCAAAACTTTTCCAAGATTGCTAAACCTCTCACTGATCTCACAAAGAAGGACAAAAAGTTCGTTTGGACTCCACAATGTGATGAGAGTTTCAACCTCCTGAAGACTAAACTCACTTCCACACCTGTTCTAGTTGGCCCCGACACCACCAAACCTTTCCAGATATTCTGTGATGCATCTCTCCAAGGACTAGGGGCAGTTCTTATGCAAGAACGTCAAGTTGTGGCTTATGCTTCACGTCAGTTGAACCCACATGAGCAAAACTATCCCACACATGATCTTGAACTTGCAGCAGTTGTGTTTGCCCTCAAGAAATGGAGACAATACTTGTTGGGTAACAAAACTGAAATCTTTTCCGATCATAAGAGTCTGAAATACATCTTCACTCAGCCAGATCTGAACCTCAGGCAAAGGAGATGGATTGAGAAGATTAAAGACTTTGATCTCACCATTTCTTACACTCCAGGCAAGGCTAATTTTATGGCCGATGCTCTCAGTCGCAAATCCTATTGCAATAATCTCATGATCATGGAAAGCCAACCTCCACTTCATGAAGAATTCCAGAAGCTGAACCTTGGTCTTGTCCCTGAAGGATACCTTGCTAGCTTGACAGCCAGTCCAACTCTCGAGGACAAGATTCGTTCTGAACAACTTCGTGATGCTGAAATCAAGAAGATTGTGGATCACATCAAGGAGGGCAATGATAAGTTCAAGTCCTTCTCAATTGATGACAAGGGAACTGTGTTCTTCGAAGGACGCATTGCAGTCCCTCAGATTCAAAGTCTCAAGGATATCATTCTCAAGGAGTCTCATGAAACTCCTCTATCCATTCACCCTGGAAGTACAAAGATGTACCAGGATCTCAAGACTCTGTATTGGTGGTCTGGCATGAAACGTGAAATTGCTCAATACGTTTCTGAATGCGACGTTTGTCAACGTGTTAAGGCAGTCCATCAGAAGACAGCAGGTCTACTCCAACCTCTGAAAATTCCTGAGTGGAAGTGGGACATGATTGAAATGGACTTCGTTACTGGGTTTCCAAAGTCCAAAAAGGGCAACGATGCAATCTTCGTTGTTATTGACCGTCTCACTAAGGTTGCTCACTTCTATGCTGTAAAGGAAACTATCTCAGCTAGCCAGTTAGCAGAGCTCTACACAGCAAAGGTTGTTCCCCTTCATGGTGTTCCATTGGAAATAAGCTCAGACCGTGGAAGTATCTTCACTTCTCATTTCTGGAAAAGCTTTCAGGAAGCATTGGGCACTAAACTTCTGTTCAGCACAGCTTATCACCCTCAGTCTCAGGGGCAAGTCGAAAGAGTCAATCAGATTCTCGAGGATATGCTCAGAGCATGTGGTCTCTCCTTTGGCATGAAATGGGAGGATTGCCTTCCATATGCTGAATTCTCCTACAACAACAGCTACCAGGCAAGCCTAGGAATGGCACCATTTGAGGCACTGTATGGTCGCAGATGCAGGAGTCCAATCAATTGGTCTGGAGCTGGTGAACGTTCACTTTTAGGCCCTGACATTGTTAAGGAAGCCGAGGAGAAAGTTCGTATCATTCGTGACAATCTCAGGATTGCACAGTCTCGTCAGAAGAGCTATTATGATAGCAAGCACAGAGATATGGTCTATGCACCTGGTGATAAGGCATACCTCCGTGTAACTCCCCTCAGAGGCACCCATCGTTTTGGTGTGAAAGGAAAGCTTGCACCAAGATACATTGGCCCTTTCAACATCCTCTCAAGACGTGCAGAGAATGCTTATCGTCTTGAACTTCCAGAAAAACTATCCAAAGTGCACGATGTGTTCCACGTGTCACAGCTCAAGAAGTGTTTCAAAGATCCAGATCGTGCAGTTGATCATGATTCCATCGAACTGCAAGATGATCTATCTTATGAGGAGCACCCTATTCGTATTCTCGATGAGACCGAGCGTAAGACTCGCAACAAGAGCACCAAGTTCTTGAAAGTCCAATGGTCGCATCATTCCGATAAAGAGGCAACGTGGGAGACCGAAGAGGATCTTCGCAAGAAGTATCCGGACCTGTTCATTTCTCAGTAGGGAATCTCGGGGCGCGATTCCTTCAAGGGGGGGCGTTTTGTAACATCCAAGTATGAAAACCCTTAGTTATTTTACTTGTTGTTTTTATTTAAGCAATGCTTCATATCATCATCCTCATATTTATTTCTGTTTGCATTGTTTTCATATGAAATTTAAACTTGAATCAAACCTTATTTTCACACTTGTCTGTTACAATCTTTCAAACAAAGAATGGCAAAACAAAACCTCTCTTGTTTTCCAAATATTTCATTATTGTTCAACTATTAAATTGTTGCTTCAAATCTTTCACTTAATTCCACCACTTAAATTCAAGTCATTCCCAAGTTTCAAATCAATACCTTTGTAAACCATAACAACTCACCAACTTCCTTCCCTCTCTTTTCATCCAAAAAAAACCCTAGGGGGTGACCCTATCCAATGCATGTTTTCTTAACAGGTTTTATTAAACTCAAATACCTCTATTATGATTTCAAACACCAACTACTATTTTAAAATTTAATTTTTGAAAACCAAAGTTGGAATGTGGTTTCTATTTACCTAAAAGGCTTAACTAAATTTTTCTGGATTTTTCTTTAACCAAAACCTTAACAAATTACTCCACAAACTGATTCTGCAAAAAAAAAATAAACAGAAAAGAATAAAAAGCAGCTAACCTACGCGCGCGCAGCAGAAAACCCAGTCCAGCCCACCTAGCTACGCGCGCGCAGCAGCCCAGCCCAACACTTACCCGCGTACCGGTTCGCTGCGCGCCAAGATTCGTGCGCACCTTCTAATCGTCCTTCTCCCTCCCGTACGGCGGCCATCCAGCGGAGCCACCTCGACACCGCGGCGACTCCGGCGGCCAGGAGGGCACCGCGGGCCTATAAAAGCCAACCCTAGCCCCTAGCTGTGCCCTATCACCTAGGGTTCCCCCCCATCCCCTCGCAAGCGCCGCCAATCGCCTCCATTCCGTCGAGCTACCACCTCTCTGAACTTCTTCCCGCCGGCGATCTTCTGAACTTCGACATGGCGCCGCCGCGTAGAGCACCCACCTAGCCACCTCTGCACGGTAATCGAGTCGCCGTCACCTCCTCTTCCCCTTGGACACCAGCAACCCCACGGTGAGCATCAGATTCGCCGCCGCGTTTCTCTCCTCTCTCCGGCCACCGTGCCATCTCTCTGAACCCGAGGACCTCGTCGCCGATTGCAGGTCCTATCGCCGTCGTTGAGCACGGGAACGAGTTCGCCACCGCCACCTCTGCACGTTGGACACCTCCAAGGAGCACGCCGTCGACCAGATCCTCGCCGCCGTCCTCAACCTCTCCGCTGCAACCTCGCCGCGCTTCTCTGCAGCTCGACCATCTCACGGTGAGCCGCCGTGCACCGATTCCTTCCCTCCCTCTGCTGCTCTGCTGCTGCACCGTGCGCACACCCACGTCCAGCATGCGCACACACCTCAACCACGGCGAGCACGGCCGTGTTTCCACGCCGGCGTCCACTTTCTGTCAGGCGAGCAACGTTCTGTTCTTCAGTTCGTCAGAGAAACACTTTGTTTCTGAAGCTCAACCTCACACCGTCGCGTATACTGTCAAAACAGTTTCAGTAGCGCAGTGGTTGCGCACGCTATGCACCTCCCCGTGGTCGCGGGTTCGATTTCCCTCGGGCGCGGAATAAGCCCCATTTTTGCATCTCCCTCTGGCAGCCGTGGCCCACGCTGCAGTGACAGCCACGGCCACGCCAGCACGCACTCGTCCACGCTGGCCGCAGGGGCCACAGGGCAGTGACAGGTGTGCAGATCCAGGGCGTAACAAAAGTATTAAATCGAGTCTGTTTAAATTTCTTTTTCTTTTAAAATGGCAGAATAAACAACAAACTTTGAAATTCAATAACTTTTAATCTGTTAATCCAACAAATAAAAGTTATATATGTTTTCTGTTCAAAATTTTATACTCTTTCCAATTATTCCATTTGTGTTCTGTTTTGAGTTTTCAAAATTCATTTAAATTTCAAATTTGAATAATTCAAATGCAAATTGAAATAATTCATAACTAATTCATACTGTTTTCAAATAATACAAATAAAATATGTTTTCACACCATTTTGAATGCTCTATTCAAATATAAATTTTGTTTTCTGGTTTGAATAATTTAAATTGCCTAAACAATTTAAATCTTGTTTAATTCAATTAAAAATTGTTTAATATTGTTTAATTCATAATTAACTAATCCAAAGTCCAATTTCAAAATGTGAAACATGTAACTCAACTAAAATTTGATAACCTTTTCAAATATAAAATTTGTAAATTGTTTTGCACACCCTAACTTGATGAAAACAATAATTGTTTTGTGTACCATGTTTAAGTAACAAAAATTTCCAAACTTATTAATGTTTTCTAAAATGGTTAACTATCATTCCAATTGCATTTAATTTTGTTATCTTATTGTTCCTCATCATGCATGCATCATACTAAGTCACTTACACATGATGCTTAGTGATAGAACAATTAATTCAACTCTAAAGCATGGGCTTCCATATGCAACCTTTGCATATGGAATCCATTTAAACTTGTGTCTCATCTCAACTAGTTTAGTTTGGTGCATCTATTAAACATGACATGCATCATCCAATGTTTGTGCACCTATGCCATGTATTGATTGCCCGTCTTCCTTCGTTGTTGTTTTGCTTCTTCTCGATTAGACGACGACGTCGGTACCGACGAGCCTTACGACACCACTACTCAGGACCTAGCCCAGTACGAGGCTGAGCTGCCAGGCAAGTTATCACTCACATGAATCATCGAGTTCCTTTCCACACTTGTTGTCGATACTATCCTTTTGTCTACTATTGCTAGCCCTATGTATCGTTGCTTGTTCTCCGAACCTATCACATGATACCCTGAACCAATGATATTGCCTCACCTCCATACCTACAGCCTTTGCTTGTGCCTTAGTATTATCTAGCATGCTTAGGGTTGCTTTTACTCGAGTCTGTTGTCGGTTACTACTGTTACTATCTTATTATTTGTTCCGGGGCTCGTTGTTAATCAATCAATCCTGTTAATTGCTAATGGTAATAATAATTTGATGATAAGGCACCGGCAGGAGGCCCATGAGAGGTTTTGGAGCCTGCTAGTGTCGACCCTAATAGGAAAAGGGTCCTGTCTACTGATCCATGATGAGCGCACTACCCGCATTTGGGAAGAGAGTATGGGCGCCCCCCTCAACTTGACCTGATTCGCATCTCGTCCAAATCGCCTCATTTAGTTCGTGCTTTCTATTTGCCGCATGCATGTTTTTGCGAGCCCAGCGCAGGGTGGAACTTTTGTAGTCGGCATATAGGGGGACACGTTCTTAGAGTGCTATGAGGGTCCATTTTCTTCTGGGCTCGATTAGCCGTGCGCCCAAGGTGCTTTGGGCTTGATGCGAAGAATGGTTGGTTGTGTAGAGTACCCCGCTTGGTGGAAGTGCATTTCCATCTGGCGGGTTATTCTTGAGTGTACGGCCAAATTGGTGCAACCCTGCAGAGATAATCTTCTCGAGAAGCCGTGTTTTCCGCGGTTATGGATTACTTGGTGAAAGTACTGGCTAACAAGTACTCAGGACAACTTCAACATAATGATCAATCATGTTTCACCCAATGATTAATAACCTGACTAGTAATAGGTTATTCACACAATAACTTGATTCACCTTATCACAACTGTGTGAGTTATCCTCGGATTGCTTCTTTGGATAAGGGGCGAGATCCAGGATGGGTTTGGTTGAAGTTATCTTTCAGTTGGTTACAATCCTCGATCTTATCTTTTCTGTTAGCCGGAACTTGTAGTTATCTTCTGTAGATGTTTAGAGCAGCCAGCAGCAACTTTTATATCACCCCTTTCTTCCGTTGATCCCAAGCATCAATGCTTGTGTTGACGGGTAACTCTTTGATGAACTGTGAGTCTTGCTTGCCAGTACTTGGATGTACTGACCCCGTTGGGGCTGTGGTTTACGCAGAGTACGACTACGACTACGATGCTTCCCAGGATGGCTACTTTGTGGAGTTCGACGAGTCTGCAGACGAGTAGTTAGCTGGACCAGGGCAGGATCCAGACCTACGTGGATGGGCTTCGCTTTTCTTTATTTTCTCCGGCTTCTTAAGCCATGGATTTGTCTGTACTCAGACCCCTTTGATTGCTTCCGCTGTTGTAATGAATGATATGTTGGGACATGTGTCCTCTGGATGACTGTATTCGATATTTCTGCCTTAGTGAAGGCCAGTTGCACTTATTTCATTCTTTTGTGTCTTAGAGACAGTTTGTGCTATCATTTCGTTCAAAGCTGTTGACGTACCGTGCGTGTTTGAATATGAAGTACGTCGACAGTAGTGCCTTAGGTTCCTAGCGGATAGTTTACCTCGACGGTGGAAGCAGGGCTTGTGTTGTCGCGCATAAGCGCAGGCCTACCAGGAAGCTGGGACGTGGGAGCAGTTATGCCCCATAATCCAAGCACCTGACTTCCAGTTCGTGCGGGGAGTATCCTCTAGAAACCTTGGGTGCGACACCCCTGAGGCCTTAGCCATAAAGCACCTGGCATTGAGTTGATAAGATTTTCATTGGGGGATTCAAAGAGTGATGAAGATGATGGAGTTTTAGCAATACCAAGAGCGGCCACTTCATTAGTGGTTTCTTCTTCTTCATCACTTCCGGAGTCATACCCCTCTTGAGTCACAAGCACAAAGTTGGTGGGAGATTTCTTGTTGAAAGGTTTCTTCTTAAAGAGAGGTTTCTTGTAAGAAACCTTGGACTTTTCCTTGCGAATGATCTTGCCACCATGATGTTCTCTATTTTCATTGGGACACCCCGCAATGAAATGGTGCTTGTCTTTAAAATTGAAGCAAGACCTCACACGTTGAGTCCCTTCATTTCCATAGTGAGACTTGGTCTTCTCCTCAACATATGCCTTGGCCTTGGAAGGATTCTTCCAAAACTTTTGCACAGTAAGAGAAATGACAATCTTGAGCACGGGGTCATACTCTTGATCCTTTAACGGGGCCAACTCCTCAATGCACTCTTCTTCATACTCAACCTCTCTTGACACAACCTTGGCCTTCAAAGAAACCGATGCTCCTTTGCGCATTCCTAGGGCCCTAGCATGGTTGTCAAGAGCATTTTTGGTTTGCACTTGATAGGAGCACACCTCTTGCATCACTTGGGTTGAGGTTAAAGAAGCAAAGTCATGTCTTCCTTGAATGCTCTCTAAGTCCGTTGGCTCGAAAGGAATGAGAGCAATCATGTACTTCCTCTTGATCCAAGCATCATCAATGTACTTGGAACCAAAATTGTTGAATGCGGTGGAAAGTGTCTTGAGTCTTTGGTACATGTCTTCATGGTTATCACCATCATGCATATAGAACCCTTCGGCCTCATTGCTCAAGGAATCATACATATTCATTTGCATACTTTCATTGCGCACAAACATGACGACAAGAGCTTCCTATGTTTCCTTGGCGGTGGAATATTGTTGAAGATGAGGCATGTGGTTTGGACCCACGGCTTTTTGAAGAATAGACAAGGCGGTGTAGTTGAGTTGACAATCTATGGCTTCTCTTCTTGTCAAGTTCTTGGGGTCATGTGGCTTGTAACCATCTCGAGTGACCCTCCAAAGTTCTATACAAGACGGGTTCAAGTGAGTTTCCATGTAATATTGCCATTCACTAAAAGAGTATGCATCAATTTTAGGTGGATCTCCTCTAGGGATTATATGAGGATGTGGGGCGGGAGGATCGGGAGAATAATGTCCTTTGACGGAATGAAATTCTCCACCACCTTCCATGCCATTATTGGTGGTGTTTTCAGCGGAAGCATCTTTAGGTAGTTCACCATCTTTCCCTTTCTTGGCGCCCTCCGGAACTTCGTCCAGAGGAGATGAATTGGAAGCCTCCGGTTCCTTGGCTTTCATGAATTGCATCAATACTTGACGCAATTCATCGATTTTGTTCTCCATGGATGAGGTCAATGAATTTTTCAAATCATTGAGATCATCCATAGAGACATGCATCGCGGAACCGGCGGTCACCGTATCATCAACCATACTTAAACTCTTAGGCGGTTAAGCCCGATAGAAGAGCCGAGGCTCTGATATCAAATTGAAAGTAAAGTATTGGCACCTAGAGGGGGGGTGAAAAGGTGCTACGACCAATTTTAATTTTTCTTTAAGATTAGGCTTGACACAAAGGTAAATTCTCTAGATAGTGCAACTAAGGTGAATTTACCTATATGACAAGGACAACAATTAATGCAACTAGTACAACAATAAATTCAACAACTACAACAATAAATGCAACACACGTGAGTAAAGGGAACGAGATAACCGATAGGAAGCACGCGGAGACACGATGTATTCCCGAGTTCCTCCTTGTTAAGGGAGTACGTCTCGTTGGAGGGGTGTGAGCTTGCCAGGCCTACTCAACGCCACAAAGGCCTCACCCTATTCTCCGATGAACCCCGCCACAAATTCCTAGTAGACCTTCCACTATTGATCCCCTTTGAGGCGGGAATCGAGTCCTTTACAAACAAGTTTGGGGCACATACCCACAACCAAATTGGGGGCTCCCAACAATCACAAGAGTCACCAAGAGAGACAAGATGTCTAGGTTCTCCACAAGAGGAAACCCTAGACTAGTTCCCCTCAAGAAAATGAGGGGGGAAATGAAATCCGGTTGGCGAAGACATAGATCGGGGCCTTCTCCTTCAATCCTCCAAAGATCAAGGCTTTTGGGTGTAAGGATTTGGAGATCTAGCAAGGTTGGTGAGCTCTAGCAATGGTGAGATCTATTTGGGATGAGCTAGCTGGAGGTAGGTGGAGGGGAGGGGGTATTTATACCCAAGTGTGGAGCCGTTGGAGACGTTTTCTGCCAAACTCACACCGGAGACTCTGGTCTGAGTTTTTTCGCAGAGTAGCAGTCCGAAGACTCCGGACACATTCCGGTAAGTCTCCGGTGTTGATGCAGCGGGCGACACCACTTCCTTCAGCTTCAAATTCTTCAGTGAAACCGCCAGTCCGGAGACTCCGGTCTTTTCCAGCATGCGCCTTGTCGCCAGAGTCCAGAGTATGTCTGGGGTCATCGATCAGCAAAAGTATCAGCCAGTCCGGAGACCCCGGACAGTCTCCAGTAAGTCTCCGGTCTGGATACAACGGGAGACACCAGACAACCCCCAGTGCTATTTCATCAAAGTTTTGTTCACTCCAGAGACTCCAGTGCATCTCCGGTAAGCCTCCGGCCTAGGTACAGCAGGCGACACCAGAAATTCCAGAGAACAAAATCCCTCGAATAACTTCACACCGGAGACTCCGGTCTGAGAGACCGGAGACTCCGACATGGAATAAATTCTAGCAGAAGTATTTCATGGAACTTTGCCTCTTTTTGTATCTCACTACCACCATAGCAAATATGTTACTTAGGACCTGAAAAACATCAACACACTTAAGGATACACATTTTGTTAAAAAACACCAAAACAAAATGATTTAAGCGCGTTTGCCCTTTCACTTATGAGCTGCCTAACATGATCAAGATCATCTTTATGTAATGCTATATGTTGTGTTTGTTGGGATCTGAGGAATGTTGAATGCTATGTCTTCTGATTATCAATCTACCATGTTATCTTCATGCTTTATGTTATTTATGATCTTGGATGCTATTCGTTATTAGTAGATGCTCTGGCCAAGTATATGCTAGTAACTCCAAGCGGGAGTATTTATGCTCGATGATGGGTTCATGCCTCCTTTGCATCTGTGCTCGAGTGACAGAAACGTGACGGATGGAGGATGTGCTGTTGACATTAGGGAGAAAACAACAATGCTTTGTCTAAGGATGATGTTATTTTTTACATTACACACTTTGTTGACTACAATTATCTGTTGCTTGCAACTTAATACCCAATTTTTGTTCAGATGATATTCAGAGGGTGGATTATTAGTCATAGATGCAGTTGGATAATGTTCTATGTATTTTGTTCTAATGCCCGCATGAATCACATAGTCATCTTTATGTCTTGCATATGCACAACGGTGCAGCCTTCATTTCTGTCAATTTCCCAGCTGTAATTTGTTCACCACACATGTTATTTATCTTTCACGGAGAGACACCACTAGTGAACTGTGGACCCCGGTCCTTTTTCCTCATACTGATAAACACCTACTCCTTTCATACTGTTACTACTGCTTTCATATTGTTCTCCTACTGTTTTTCACACCATCCGTTTAACCTCTTTGTGTTCAGCAGAACCAGTGAGATTGACAACCTCACTTCTTCGTTGGGCCAAAGTGTTTTGATTGTGTTGTGTAGGTTCCACGTTGTTTCTGAACCAGTAGTGCGCCCTACCATCTCAGCTGCTTCACCTTCTGAAGTTACTCCTTCCTCCTACCGGTCGATTCAACCTTGGTTTCTTTCTGAGGGAAACTTGCTATTGTGCTCTTCATACCTTCCTCTTGGGGTCTCCCAACGAACGTGTGTATCACTCGCATCAAGCTAATTTCTGGCGCCGTTGCCGGGAAGGAATAGAATTTCTGTAAGGGGAGTCTCTCACTTCCAATCTCTTTACTTTGTTTTAGTTTTGCTTAGTTTATTTTATTTTGTCTTGTTTTCTTCTCTTTATCAAAAACACACAAAAAATAGTTCTTATTCTAGCTGTAGTTTTATTCCTGTTTTTAATCTTGTTAAAATGACTACTCCTTAGAACACTAAGTTGTGTGACTTTACTAGCACCAACAACCATGATTTCATTAGCACACATATTGCTCCACCTGCTCCTACTACTGATTTTTATGAGATTAAGCCTGCTTTGTTAAACCTTGTTATGAGAGAGCAATTTTATGGTGTTAGTACTGATGATGTTGCTGCCCATCTTAATAATTTTGTTGAACTATGTGAGATGCAAAAATATAAAGATGTAGATGGAGATATTATTAAACTGAAATTGTTTCCTTTCTCTTTGAGAGGAAGAGCTAAAGAATGGTTGCTATCTTTGCCTAGAAATAGTATTGATTCTTGGACTAAGTGTAAAGATGCTTTCATTGGAAAATATTATCCTCCTGCTAAGATTATTTCTTTAAGAAGTAGCATTATGAATTTTAAGCAACTTGATAATGAGCATGTTGCTAAAGCTTGGGAAAGAATGAAATCTTTAGTAAAGAATTTTCCCACTCATGGACCGAATACTTTGATGATTATCGAAACTTTTTATGCAGAACTGAATTTTTCTTCAAGAAACCTTCTGGATTCAGCTGCTGGAGGAACCTTTATGTCCATAACTTTGGGGGAAGCAACAAATCTTCTTGATAATATGATGGTAAATTATTCTGAATGGCATACCGAGAGAGCTACAACTAGTAATAAGGTAAATTCTGTTGAAAAACCTCCTCTTTGAGTGATAGACTTGATGCTATTATGTATATGATTATTTATGGCCATGCTTCTATTGATCCAAAAAAATGTTCCCTTAGCCTCTTTGGTTGCTCAATAAGAGCATGTTGATGTGAACTTCATTAAAAATAATAATTTCAACAACAATGCTTATAGAAATAATTTTGGTAGCAACGTTTATAGGCCATATCCTCCTAATAATAGCAATGCTTATGGAAATTCTTACAGTAACTCCTATAACAGCAACAAAAGTGTACCCTCTGATCTTGAGAACATGCTTAAGAATTTTATTAGTACACAAGCTGCTTTAAATAAATTTGTTGAGGAAAATTTTGGCAAAATTGATGTTCTTGCTTCTAAAGTTGATAGCCTTGCTCTTGATGTTGATTTTCTGAAACTAAAGGTTATGCCTCATGATGTTAAATAAAGTAAAACTTTAAATGCTATCCAAATTCGAATTGATTATAATGTTAGAATGTTAGCTGAATTGCATGCTAGATGGGAAAAACAAGATGAAATTGCTAGAAAGAATAATATAGCTAATGTTTGCACCATTACCACCACTAGTAAAACTGAAGATTTTCATTCTAGAAAACCTTCTACTATCAATGGTAAAGTAACTGGTGTTGGAAACACTCCCACTTATGCTATTAAAAATCCAAAATTGCGTGAAACTGCTAAAAATGTTCCTGATGGAAGTGCTGAAATTTTTAGAAACATGGGAGATAATAGTCCCATTACCTTTGCTAAAAATGATCTTAACTTTGAAGATTGCAACATAATTGAAGTGATTAAGTTCTTACAAAATCTTCCTGGTTGTCCTAATGCTAGTGCTATGAATATGGCTTTCACAAAACATATTACAAATGCTCTCATGAAAATTAGAGAGGATGAATTAAGATGTGAAGCCTCTATCCCTAGTAAGCTAGATGATGGTTGGGAACCTATTATTAAAATCAAAATGAATGATTTTGATTGTAATTCTCTATGTGATCTTGGTGCTAGTAACTCTGTTATGCCCAAGAAACTCTATGATATTCTTGATTTACCACCATTGGGACCTTGTTATTTGGATATTCGTCTTATTGATAATGTTAGAAAGAAACCTTTGGGGAGAGTTGATGATGTTCTTATCATGGTTAATAATAATCTTGTCACCGTTTATTTTGTTGTCTTGAATATTGAATACAATGCTTCTTCTCCAATTGTTTTGGGAAGAACTTTTCTTAGAACTGTTGGTGCTATTATTGATATGAAAGAGGGGATATTAAATTTCAGTTCCCGCTCAATAAAGGTATGGAACACTTTCCTAGAAATAGAATAAAGTTTACTTTTGATTATCTTATTTGAACAAGGTACAATTTGGATGCTTCTTCACTTGAAAATACTTGATTCCATTTTTCTGGGCCTAGCTAAAAGGCGTCAAAGAAAAGCACTTCTTAGGAGATAACCCATGGTTTTATTTTTTGCTTTGTTTTTCTCTGTTTTGTTTGAGTCAAGGGGTTATATACTTCTGTAGAAACTCTTTTTTATCTTTCTTTTCATGTTTTAGTAGTGCCAAGTAAAGTTTCCGACGAGAGTTGGAGTTGGTTTTCGGATTTCTGCGGAGAAAACCGAATTCTGCTGTCGACCGTAAAAAAATCTTATAATTCACTAAAAATCAGAATGACCTGAAATTTTTTGTGCTTATCCATGAGCTAATTCGGCAAATTTTTCATTATTTAAGTTTTTCATTCTGAGAAAACATAAGTACCTCGAAAAAAATTTGTCTTTACAGACTGTTCTGGTTTTGGCAGATTCTGCCATTTTTCTTGCATTTGCTCTTTTATGATGTCAAGTGGATTTCTTCGCTTCAAGAAACATCAGTGGCTTTAGCTAATGTTTAAAATTATCAATAGCACTTGTGCCATATAGAACCCATGGATTTTTATTTGTTGCACTAACCCTCTAATGCGAATTACTGTTTGAGTATGGTGTGAAGGAAGTTTTCAAGGTTCAAGAGAGGAGGTGATATATATGATCAAGAAGAGTGCAAGGTCAAAGCTTGCGGATGCCCCCTTGGTTCATCCCAGCATATTTTTAGAAGACTCAAGAATATAAGCTTGGGGATGCCCAAGGCATGCCCTTCTTCATCAACTATCTGGCAGGTCACTTCTCGTGCGGCTATATTTTTATTCGGTCACATCTTATGAAGTTTTCTTGGAGCGTCAAATTTTTTTCTTTTGTTTTCTTTTATTTTCCTTTGTTTTTTTTGTTTTCCTTGCTGCAATAATATCATTGGACCTAGAATCCTTGTTTGGGAGAGAGACACGCTTCGCTTTTTCATTTGAATACTTGATATGCTACTATTCTTCGTTTTTCTTCTAGTTACTTCAAATATTTATGTTCCACTCTTGTTTTCATTGCATCTCTTGTTCAGAGCTGTTAGTTTTAGTAGTGTTATGTGAGTACTCTCATGTTTTCTTTCTGTAGCATGTAGAGAATTTTTGTTAAAACATATTTTGTATGGTGCTTGTTGGGAAAAGAAACTGTTGCCTGAAGTGGAATTTTTAACGGTGCAAGTAGAAGCTTGTATAGACCGTGGCTAGAACTTTTTCATGTCATGATAGATGTTATTTTACTTTTAAATCCTTGTGGTTATTGAGTAGCATGATTAGCCTCAAATAGCTTATAGTGTTTAAAGTGCCATTGAAAGAATCATGAGTTGTTCTTGTCATATTGAAGCATAAATTTGTGGTATTCTCCTTTGAATGTTTTATTTCGTTGACTTGGCGCATACTCACACCATGTTTATGACTATGAACTAGTCACTAATATCCTCCATGATCATTTACGTTTTGAACTTGTGGTACCACTTATGCTTTGATTAATGATGTTTATGTCGCTATGCATGATTATGGCCATTATTGCTCTCTTGATTTGTTGCTCCCAGACTTTTTCTAGCCTCCACCTATACTGAGTATGAGCTCTACTCGTTCATCCAACTCCCTAAAACCAAATTTTTCCCATTGTGTCCACCATACCTACCTACATGTGGTATTTAACTGCCATTCCAAGTAAATTGCTCATGTGCTACCTTTAAAACTTTCAAAATTACTCTTGTTTTGTGTTCTTGTTTTTGCTCATGAGGACGTAAATAGAGAATATTTATCTCACTTGTTGATTGGATTTGACATCCTGGACTAGTGGCTTCATCCGTGTCGTGGTGATGAGAAGACAGATGCCATAGGGTGGCTAAGGATTGGGGACGATGGACGCTGTAGGTATTCGGGGAGGATCGCACGTCACGTAGACGCGCTCAGAAACACTGCAAACACCAAGATCTACCCAGGTTCGGGGCCCTCGTATGGAGGTAACACCCCTACTCCTGCCTACCACTCTGTATATAGCTCAACCGGGTAGCCACAGTACAATTCCTACTCTCAGCCAGGTAGCCAACTGCTAGCTCTCTCTCTCTGTAGCACTAAGACTCGCAATAAATGCTCTCTGGGCCGACATCCCTCGCGCAGGAGGGGGCTGGCCACCTTATATACAGGTGGCCAGCGAGTAAACAACACTTAAAAGTACTCGACATGACAACACCACTGTGGATAACGTCGTATGCCTCCGTGTTCCCGATGACGCCGTGCCGAAAGTCACCGCGCCGTCCGCCTGACATGTCTTGTCCACCATGTCAGGCCCTTAGGGTAGGTCAATGACATGTCCTATCCGCCTTGTCAGTGACAGGACTTGACAGGCGCCTACCCTCACTGTACCCACGTCTCAGCACAGATAATCATGTTCCTAGTAAGTTGAACCGCACGCCGGTACAGCTGCGGGGTACGCGGGATATCTGACAACTGCTCCATTGACTTTGTGCCCGAGTAGGATAGCTTCTCATCTACTCGGGCCACCTGAGTTCTATCCGGTCAATCCGGAACCTTACTTGTATCTTCTCTTGGCCTTCAGTACGGGTCACCGAGTAGCGTCCACCGGATACCGGATACCCGGGTAGCCTCCTACCCGGCAAACCGCACACTTCAGTACGGGTCACCGAGTAGCGTCCACCGGATACCGGATACCCGGGTAGCCGCCTACCTGGCAAACCATACACTCGAACACTGTTTTATCACCAGTCTTTCCCCTACTCGGGGGTAGCCCCCGACATTAGTCCCCGAAGCTAGTAGAGTCCGGCGAACTTGTTCGTTGGGCCCTCCCAGCTTAAATCAAATTGCCTCTATGAAGAAGTGTCGCCGAGTTGCTCCTCAACTCGGACGCCCATAGTCTTTACTCGAACTTCTCTTATCCTGGCTTTGGAGTTTTCTTCTTGGAACCGAGTAGGTCACATGATGCCGGGTTCCACCGAGAACCCAACACTTAGCGAAATTTCCCGCAGTTTGCCGCTCAAACCAGAGCGGCCCTATCTTCTCGTGTCCAGGGTGCACACGTGTCACGCAGCCGTACCCCGACGCCTCAGTTCTGGCGTTAGTGCATGGCACGCGCCCATCACTGCGCCTGGGGCCCACGGCCCGTTGTGTCACCTCGAGCGCGTACTCGAGAGCCCACGACGCATGTCGTGGGCTTAACTGCGCCCGTTACGCGCGCATATCGCGATGTATGTGTTTCTATAGAGCAGTTAATCCCCACTTCGCATGATCTGCCCACGATTGATCCCACTCGGTGACTGCAGCCACGCCGTGAGTTAAATACCCCGCGCTGCCCTCTGTGTCTCTTTCCTTGCAATCTTCCCCTTTTCGCCTCCTCTTTGCCCTCACCTCCGCCGCCGAACACAGCGCCGCCGTGAGCTCACAGCAAACCGCCGTTCCGCTCGCAGAGAGAGAGAGAGAGAGAGAGAGAGAGAGAGCATTCTTGTGCGCCTCCGGCTCTGTTCTTCGTCTTCGTCCTTGACGCGCCCACTTCTCCGTCGACAGAGCCGCCATGGAGATCGAGAACCTCGCCGGAGATCGGCACGAGGAAGAGGTGGCGCCAGAGCACGCCGGGTGGGAGGGGTCCGATATCACGGCGGCGGACTGCCAGTGGCTGGTCAATACGCGCCGTGTCCCTCCCGGCGTTATCTGCCGCCCTCCCGGGAGCGAGCTCGTCCCCGCTCCCGAACCCGGTGAGCATGTAGTCTTCCTTTCTCACTTCAAGCGTGGATTTGGACTCCCTATTTCCAAATTCATGCAAGATTTCCTCCGCCATTTTGGCCTTCAACCTCACCACCTACCCGCAAACGCCATCGCTATGCTCTCCACCCATGCCGCAGTCTGCGAGGCCTTCCTAGGTGTTTATTCCACCATCCATACTTGGGCAAAAGTCTTTTTTTCCTCCAACAGTGTGTTCCCAATCCTTCCAATCATATTGCCCCGAAGGTGATGACCAAGATGGGTAGCGCAATGATCCTCCAACGCTCAACTGGGCACCACCCGCGGGTACTCGGTCTGGAGACCTGCCGCAAGTGGCAACGGGGTTTTTTGTATGTGAAGAACGCCCCTGCCGCTGAAGGAGAAGAAGCGGTGGACATGATCAAGCTCCCCGAGTTCCGGAATGCTGCTCCCATGGGACAGAATTGGGGATACAACCCGAAGGAAAAGGTGAGGGATGCCGTTCAGTGCGACGAACGCCTACAGCAGATGGTGGAGGAGGGACTACTTCAAGATGACCCGGTGGCCTGCTGGGTGGAGCGTCGGGTACTCCCGCTCCAACACCGGGTACACAAGTTGTGCTGCATGGGAGGCCGCCACGACTGCACCTGGACGACCACCTTCGAGCTCTCCAAGGCGGAAGTGGCCATTTGGGCCAAGTCCATTCTCTGGACGACCCTCACCGACAACTGGTTCTACGGCTTCGTGCCGTATAGACGCACCAAGCGCATCCCTCAGGTTAGTTTTCCTCTCTATACCCTTGCTTCTCAGCCTTATACCAAGTAGAAACTGTCTTAGTCTTTTATCTCCATCATGCTTTATGTTTGCGTCCCACACCGGGTAGGGCTCCTCTGCTAGAATTTTAGCTTGATATGCTTCATGTTGGCACGCTATTCAGAGTAGAGCTTTCACTAACATACTTGCTTAGGACTTAGCCACGAATTCTCTTTGTTCACTTGCTAGGCCGAGTAGAACCTCTGCTCGCGTTCCTCTTCTAGGACTTAGCATTATGTGCTTTGTGTTTGCACGCTAGACCGAATAGAACACCTACTCGGTTATCTCTGCTAGGCCTTTAGCTTTGTGTGCTTTATGTTTGCACGTTAGACCGGGTAAAACATTCACTCGTTTATCTCTGCTTAGCGTGCTTTATGTTTTCACTTTCCAGCATATCGCTCGCCAGAAACAAGAAGACAACGCCGTCTTCGAGAGCAACTGGAAGCCAGACCGGACTGAGGATGACGCGACAGCGTACGACATCCAGGATACGCTCTGTATCCCCCGTGCCGGTCAGGATGGTAAGTCCCGAGACTACGCCTCTATTCGGGACTGGTCAGATGATGAAGAAGGTGACCGAGTTCACTTCCCTTGCACCCTGATTCTCTCTTTTCTAATTTTGATCTTTGCTCCTTTCAATCTCAGAGGAACCGGAACTGGAGGAGGGGGAGGAACCACTGGACGTGGTGCCCGTTTCTATGGCCGCCCCCACTGAGACCAGGAAGAGGACAGGTAGCGGGGCACTGGAGCCCCCTCCCAAGAGGATAAGGAAGAAGGCAGGCGTCAAGAAGAGCAATTTGCGCAAGAACCGCCCTACTGCCGACGGGTAAGGGCTTCTGGGTTGAACCGAGTACCTGCCTTCTGCGATCTTCTCTGTTTTCTTCCTGGGTTCCTTCTCTGCATCCTTTTGAATCTATCTCTTCTCTTTTTTGTTCTCTTTCAGCGATGCACTCGATGCTGATGCCGCCGCCACACCAACCCCCAAGAGAAGCGCGCCACGAGACGTCGTGGAGCTCTCTGATGATGAGGGGAACCGACAACCAGAGGGCAGGACGCAGATGTCCTCCCCTCCCCGAGAAGTGCATGATCTTGACGCCGAGAACATCGGCCCCGAGATGGAGACCGAACACGCTCCTGAGGAGCCGCAGCCCAGCGCTCAGCAGGCTGCCTAGGAGCCCACTGTCTAGAGGGAACCAACGCCACCGGCTGCCTCCACTGAGGAGCCTATAGAAGATAGTGCCGATCAGCGGCAAGATGACACCGGTGATGGGGGGATGGTAACCCTGTAGGCTCATGCCTAGGTGAAACCCGGCCCGAAGGGAGTTGCACAAGACCCGGCCCAAGGAGAAGAAGTTTCCGGAAAGCCCAAGGGAGAACGTAGGCCTTGTAACCCGTACCTTGGGGGTCACGATTAGGAAACTTAGGGTTGTGTGCGGTTTCCGGGTAGGATTCCGGGTATGCCTTGTATAGGAAGCCAGAGAGCCGGGTAAGATATAAACCGGCTCCTGGGACAAAGAGAGTTTTACCCAATAGTCGAGTATCCTGGTAATACGAGAGTTGATAGTTGTAACCCTAGATCGGAGACTCGGCGACATTGCAGCCCGAGCTACCAGATCACTTGATAACATGATTTCCCTTGAGCTAAACCCTCTCCCAAACACCAGAGTCGATTTGCCCCAAAATAAGTTACCCCAGGTAACGTCTGCGTGATTATTCCACGACAGTTGGCGCCCACCGTGGGGCCTACGTCCAAGGGTGTTTACATAATGGGAGAAGCTCGGGAAAGCATGAAGAACCTCGTCATCGGCGAGATCACCACCAACCCTGAGGAGAGAAGATGGTAGACGACTTTGGTTGGGGACCAGAGTCGGATCTGCTAGAAACCGGATCTGTCGTCACGATCGGCCGGGTCAACGTCTTCGTCGGTATGGTACGTGCATCTGGTTCTGTTCCAGATAATATTGAATATGATTCTGTGTCAGGGGAAGCAACCTGCGTTCAGTCGGATGGAGAAGAATTGGTTGGGACAGCCGATCCAGAAGAAGAGCCCACCATGAAGAGGGAACAGCCGGAGGAGCCGGCATGGACCCCGCGTGGCCGGGTCATAAGAGAAGATGATACCGAGTCTATCCTGCACCTGCTTGAAGACGGGTACGAGGAAGATATCTGTGACGAAGAGGAATACGAATCATCACCAGGCATCGCGCGCCGTGTCGCGGTCTATACATCCCCTGCAATCAATCTTAATCAGGGGGATGTGACGATCAACGCGGCCGGAGCGGCGCGAGCGCTGGCCCAACAGCAGGCACCGGTTGACGGAAACCCGGTTGTAGCTCGGGTCGATGGAGAGTCGGCTTCTGTTACCAGTCATACCGGAGAGAGTGAACGGCAAAGGAACATGTTCGGATTGACAGCAAACAGAATGCCGGGTGCGGGAACCTCGGCTCCGCGAAATCCGGCTCTGTTCAACAATAACTTAATCCTGGATCCCACAGTGTTAGCGACGGTGATAACCCCAGAAAATGCGGCAGCACGTGCCCGAGATCTGGATGTGGCTCGCCGCGCATTGGATGAACAAAGGAGAGATATCGAAGCCGAGAAACAAGGGATGGCCGCGCGCCAGTGCGAGTTGGAAAAACTGGAGAATCGCCTTCAAACTCAGTCGACCAGGATTTACAATCAGAGGCACCAGACGAGATTACCGGCAACCGGTGAGAATTTACAGCCCGCTACATTGTTCGTTACCCCTCAGGATCAACCAATCTCGGTGGTGAATCAAGAAACCGGATATCGAGCTGCAACCCTGGGAGGACAGCTGGCAAACGTGCAGGCCGGGTTACCCACGTTGCAAACTGGGATCGCTGTTGGCAATACCGCACCACCACCACCACCGCGATTTCATACTCCACCGGGTCACTTCAACAATCTCATGGATAACGTGTATGCCGCGAATCTAGCGCTCGACCGTATCCCACTGGGAGAGACGCCTCGAGAAATCGAAACTCGGCAGGCCATAGAAATGCTACGCACCGCAGTAGCTCAACAGGCCAATTACCCGGATAATAGGAGTGGCATGCATGGAACGCCATATGTTAGCCGGCAGAATGGGAATACATGTTATATTCAGTCAAATTCGGCACGGTGGAGGGCAGAGCAGCAGCAAATGCCGCCTCCTCCCCATAGACCGGCAACGCCTGCAGCATCAGCAGCGCAAGCCATTGTGGACAGTTCTCGAGCCAGGCGTGCTGCAGCCAGGTCTGCGGTAAGAGGGCCGGTAGCGGTTGCACCCCCCGCCGGGCCAGCTGTCGGATCGCACGTTTCCCGAGTGAGGCCAGTACCGGCAAACCTCGCCGGACCTAAGTGTTTATCGGATGCTATCAGGGCTGAGCCTTACCCGGATAAATTCAAGGAACCGTGTAAAGTGGTTAACTATGAGCCGACCATGGATCCAGAGACCTAGTTGAGCAGTTACGAGATGGCTATGTCGATTCGCAACGCATCCGAGAATCTCCAAGCCAAGTTTATGTACCTTATGATGTCCGAAGGAGCAGCCAAGTTGTGGTTCAATAACCTGTCTGAAAGAGCCATCAATTCATGGAGTGAACTGAAAACTGCCTTCATTAAACACTTTCATGGGACGTGCAGAAAGATATTCAGGATTGACGATTTAGAGCGCTGTGTCCAGAAGAAGCGCAGCTGGGTGCGCCAGGTCATGGAAATTCTCCACTCTTCCACTGATATCTAGCCCAAAGATGCATTGCAAGCTATGGCGAAAACGTGCAAGTATTTACCCTTGGTGCAAAAGCTGACACGCATGAAGTCTAGTCGGCACGCTTCGGAGGTTACAATGGGAGAATTGATGGACGCTTGCAATAACCATGCTGCCACAGACACAACAGAGGAGGATGTTGATGACAAAAAAGTAAAAGCCAACGCAAACAGCAACGGAAGACCTGGCAATGGGGCAGCACCGGGTAATAACGGAGGAAATAATGGAAATAACCATCACAAGCGCCCATACGAAGGAAATTCCGAGTATGTTGCTAATACATAAGCCGGGTTTGCAAGACCCAGGGCAGAGGGAAATTTCAACGGAGGAAACTTCAATGGAGGAAATTACCAAGGACCACCGAGGCCGGCTAACCATATAGAGGCCTTTAGGATGCCCTGTCCGCGTCATAGCAGGAACGGCAGGCCGGCTAATCATTCATTGGAGCAGTGCGTAGACTTACAGAGATGGAAGAATGAGGAAATACATAAGGACCTGCGAGGTGCAGGCCGGGGAGGAGGACCGGGTCTGGGTGGAAACCCGGGCAACGGGCCACCCCCCGCTGGCAACGCAGGAGGTGGCAATCCGGGTAATAATCAAGGAGCTGCTGGGGGATTCCAAGCCAACCCAAAAAAGTTAGGACAGTACCACGTTCACACTACTGGGACTTCCAACAAAGATAGAAAGATACTTAAAAGGGCCGTAAACTCGGTTTCTTCAGGTGTTCCGAGATATTTGAGATGGTCAGATCAAGAGGTAACATGGAGCAGAAGGGATCACCCGAAAACAATAGAACATCCGGGTGTGTTAGCTTTGGTGGTTGCACCGCAGGTCAATGGTTACGAGCTGGAAAAGGTCTTGATGGATGGTGGAAGTAGCATCAATATCTTATACTGGGAAACCTTTCTACGCATGGGGCTCAAGGAGTCTCAGCTACAGAAAAGTTCCACAGTTTTCCATGGAATTGTGCCGGGTCACTCGGCGTGCCCTGAAGGAAAGATAACACTAGAAGTCGCTTTTGGAGAATCCAAGGACAATTTCCGAGTAGAATGGCTCACATTTGAGGTGGTAAAATTGCGCAGTCCTTATCACGCGCTGTTCGGAAGGCTGTCTTATGCCAACTTTATGGCCAGGCCATGTTACGTATACTTGCAGATAAAGATCCTGGGTCCCAAGCAGACCATCACTATACATGGGAACCGGGCTGTGGCAGTAGAGTGTGATGAAGGAGATGCGGCAATGGCGGAACAAGCTTGCAGGAAGGAAGAGCTCAAGTATTACCGGTCTCAAGTAGACCCGGAAGATAGAACTACTTTGAAAAGACCGAATATGGAGGATGAGAGAGCAAAATTTAAAGCGGCCCAGGACGCCAAGATGGTGGCTTTTGTCGAGGGAGATCCCTCCAAACAATTCGCCATAGGTTCTAACCTAGACAACAAGCAGGAAGAAGAACTTATCGAGTTTATCCGTGAGAATCAGGACGTTTTCGCTTGGACGCCCAGCGACATGCCGGGTATCCCGACCGAGTTAGCTGAGCACAGTTTGCATGTTGATCCTAGGTCCCGGCCTGTGAAGCAGGGTTTGAGAAAAATGAATGAGGAAAGGAGAAAGGCTATAGGAGCGGAGTTAGCTCGGCTCCTCGCAGCCGGCTTTATTATGGAGGTTTTTCACCCGGAATGGCTATCAAATCCGGTTCTAGTGCTGAAAAGGAACAATGAGTGCAGGATGTGCATAGACTATACGAGTCTCAACAAGAATTGCCCAAAGGATCCATTTGCCCTTCCGAGAATAGACCAGATCATTGATGTAGTGGCAGGTTGTGACTTATTATATTTCCTGGATGCTTATTCCGGGTATCACCAGATAAAGCTCAAAAAGGAGGATTGGGAGAAAACTTCGTTCATAACCCCCTTTGGTGCTTTTTTTACAAGACCATGACCTTTGGGCTGAAAAACGCCGGCGCAACGTATCAGCGGTGCATCCAGAAGTGTTTTGAGGATCAAATTGGACGCAGCGTTCATGTTTATGTGGATGATGTGGTGATTAAAACAAGGAAAGCTGAAACTTTCATAGATGACCTAAAGGAGACCTCCAAGAACTTGATGAGATATCAGATGAAGCTTAACCCGACTAAGTGCGTATTCGGAGTGCCTGCGGGAAAGTTACTCGGCTTTATTGTTTCTGAGAGAGGAATTGAGGCAAACCCGGAAAAAATCAAGGCCATCCAAAGCCTGAAAAAGCCCGAAGGTCTGAAGCACGTTCAGAAGCTCACGAGATGTGTGGCAGCATTAAGCCGGTTTATATCCAGGCTTGGGGAAAAAGCAATACCTCTATACCGACTCTTGAGGAAAACCGACAAATTCGTGTGGGACCAAGAGGCGGACGAGGCATTTGAGGCTCTGAAAAGGCAGTTATTTGAGGCACCGATTCTAGCAGTGCCGGGTCCCAAAGAGCCCATGTTGTTATACATTGCGGCCGGGCCTCGGGTGGATAGCGCAGTGGTTGTGGTTGAGCGCAAGGAGGATGGAAAGGATCATCCGGTACAAAGGCCAGTTTACTACGTGATTGAGGTGTTATCAGAAGCAAAGCAGCGTTACCCGCATTGGCAAAAGCTAGTTTTTGGGGTCTTCATGGCCAACCGGAAATTGAAGCCGTACTTTCAGGAACACCCCATAACGGTGTTTAGCTCTATACCCATGGCAGATATTAACAGAACTTCAGATGCGACAGGTAGAATAGCCAAGTGGGACATTGAGATGGGAGATTATCACATCAACTACGAGCCTCGGTCCGCAATCAAGTCCCAGGCTTTAGCTGATTTTATCAATGATTGGACTCACACAAGCATGCCCACAATGATGCCAAGTTCCGAGTCTTGGGTGATGCACTTTGATGGTTCTAAGCAATACGAGGGATCAGGAGCGGGGGTGGTACTTACATCACCAAAAGGAGATAAATTGAGTTATGTGTTGCAAATCCACTTTGATTGCTCCAACAATGTGGCCGAGTATGAGGCCCTATTACATGGACTGCGAGTAGCAAAAGAGATGAATATCAGGCGAATAAGGTGCTATGGAGACTCGGATCTTGTGGTACAGCAGGTCTCGGGAACCTGGGATAGAATGGATGCAACAATGGCAGCATATCGCAGAGAGGTAGACAAGGTGGCCGGGTCCTTTTCCGGGTATGAGGTGGAACACATTGATAGGCGAAAGAACGAGGCAGCGGATGCGCTCGCAAGACTCGGTTCGCGTCGAGAGCCGGTCCCGCCTAACGTTTTTCTGGACGAGTTATGGCGGCCTTCCGTCAAAACCGAGTCTGAAGAAGAGGTGGCCAACCAAGACCCGGATTTGGAGCTCGTGGCTTCTGTACGCGTTGTGCCCGAGTGGACGGAGCCGTTTCTGGCCTACCTGTCACGGGGCGAGTTACCACCACAGGAAGTTTTAGCCAGGAAAATCCTGAGACGAGCAAAGGGTTATTCTATCATCAATGGCGAGTTATATAAGAGAAGTGCCGCAGGAGTCTTTTTGCGCTGTGTAACACCAGAGGAGGGCCGACAGATCCTGAGGGAGATACATGAAGGTGATTGTGGGCATCATGCCTCCACAAGATCCCTTGTGGCTAAAGCATATCGACACGATTTCTTCTGGCTCACGGCGTTGGCGGACGCGGAGCGCTTGGTGGCAAGGTGTGATGGATGTCAAAGGTATGCTCGCCAAACCCATGTGCCGGCTATGGAGTTGCGAACAATCCCACTGACCTGGCCGTTTGCAGTTTGGGGTATGGATATGGTGAGCCCCTTTCACATGTCGCCTTGCAAAAATACTCATCTTTTGGTGGCTATTGATAAGTTTACTAAGTGGGTTGAAGTTATGCTAGTCACCAATTGCGAAGCAGTTACAGCAGTCAAGTTCTTGAAAAGGATCATCTATCGGTTTGGATACCCTCATAGCATAATAACAGACAACAGAACCAACATGTCCTTAGGAGAGATGGAGAAATTTTGTGGAAACAATGGCATCCGCCTTGACGTAGCCTCTGTAGCCCATCCACAAGCTAATGGACAGGTGGAGAGGGCAAATCAGGAGTTGCTTCGTGGGCTGAAACCACGGCTACGAGTCCCGTGCCTCAGAGCTGCTAGAGCATGGGTTGACGAGTTACCATCAGTAGTTTGGGGAATTAACACTACACCTAACAGATCTACCCAGATGATTCTGTTTTTTTATGGTTTATGGTGCAGAGGCAGTCCTGCCAAGTGATATTATTCATGACTCGCCCCGAGTGGCGGCTTATGTTGAGGTGGAGAACGAGAAGACCCGGTAGGATGCCGTGGACATGTTAGAAGAGCACATGGAGCAAGCCTTGGAGAGATCAGCTATATATGAACATGATTTGAGGCGATACCACAGTCGGCGAGTCAAAGCCGGGTCTTCCAGGAAGGAGACCTGGTATTACGCCTAGTACAGTCAAAGGAAGGAAAGCACAAGTTATATCCACCATGGGAAGTCCCGTTCGTCATAAGCCGGAATTTGCACAATGGATCATACTACTTAATAGATGCAAGGGAAGAGTCGGATACTGTCAATGATACCACCCATACTACTTCGTCTATGCAAGAGCGGGAAATACCATGGAACGTGGCTCAGCTACGTCCTTACTACTCTTAGCATAGGCTAGGTTTACAAGTTGAATTGCACGATGTAACAGGCAGCAGGTTTCAGACACACTCTTTTCCTATCTAGGGTACCTAAGGGGACTGGAGGGTTTTTAATGAGGCGGCTTGCTGACCTAACCTTTCTCATATCAATAAAGACATGGTTAAACTATGATATTGTTTCTTTTTTATTTTCTGTTAGTTTGTTCTTAATTTTTATGTTTTACTTTATTCCATATCAGGTAAGTATTTACTGTTTAGTTATAATATACTAGGTTTAAAACTTTCATAGATTGCTAATATAGGTCTTGGGGCCTGATTGCTTGAATAGCACAGCTATAATCTCAAGACCCGGCCACGATGCCATTAAGTTATGAGGACCGATTACTTGCAATAAGTATGGTTACAATCTTATAACTGGACAATAGAGCCAAACTTTTTTGGTTTCTTTTGTTTAAGCTTGATGTGACTCGCAATAATGTGGCATGTCTTGCTAACATGTAATCACAATCAGTCATGATGCCCATTAGGACTTGCCTGACCCTGTTTTTATATAGTTATAGCAGCACTGAATATCCACGCGAAATCCGGCTTACAACAAAGAGGATCAAAAGGGTCATCCAAACCACAAGTTATGCGGAGTAAAAGGCTACAGCCGGAAACTCACAATGTATTAAGCATAGCTTCAAAATTTATATGGATAGCTATCTACTTTGGGCCCTGGCAAAAACAGGTAGCTCTTTCTTAAAAACCACAAATCTCTAGACTCGGAAATTTGGGTCTTGGGGACTTGGGAATTTGAGAAAAGCAACAAACTATTTAGCTATCGAGCTTGAAACCCAAAAATCCGAGTCTTGGGGACTTGAGAAGCAAAAATTCAAACAATCAAAAGCCCTGAGACCCGGAAACCGAGTCTCATAGATGTGGAAAAAGTGGAAAGATCAAGAAAGCGGCAAAAAGCTTAAGACTGGAGAAAGCATATCAAGGTGGATGGCCAAAAGGGCCATCAAAGCCATTAAAGTTTAAGCGTGTTACAAACCGAGGAAATAGTATCAAAAGTGCACAAGCGCACTATTAAACAAATAATTGTATCAGGCATATTACAAACATGCCTATTGGCCGAATAAGTGTTTGTGAGTGAAAAATGATAAAACTTCACTCGACATCCATAGCCGAGTCTTCAGCAGCAGTCTTGGTAGCTGGGTCTTCAGCGTTTTCTTCTGTGGCCTTCCCTGCCTCCGTATCCGGATCAACCACTATATCAGCGCGAGCTGGAGGAGGGATGACTGGAGTGGATGACGATGGCCCAGAGCCGGCCTCGGCCTTCCTCTTGGCAACTTCCTCCTTCCACCGGGCCAGCATATCAAAGGGAACCGGAAAATCAGAAGGCACCGGCTTATCTTCAGCGTTGTACGGAGGGGTCAGATTGGTCACGTCAAGTTTATCGGCTATCAAGGTTGCCGAGTGACGTATCTGAGTATGGATTGCCTTGAAGTCCTTTGCCGAGAATCGAGAGCCATGTGTGTTGAATTCGGGGAACCCATTCACCAGCGTTGCCGGCTCAAGCTTGGGAAAGTAGGCTTTGGCCAACGCAAGGCCGCGGATCACCCCAACCCGGCACGCTGAGCGCTTCCAGTGATCGATCCAAGCAGGGACCGTGGAGAACGCATCGAGCATGTGGGATACACCGCCATAACCACCAGGCCACCTAATAGCTTCAAGGGTCCACTTGGTCCCCGCGGAAAATTGCCGGATAATTGCCTTCAAGGTCTTCAGTTTTTCTATGTCATCTTCATCATCAACCTTGTCACTTGGACCTGTAGAATAAGGAGAAAAGAAAAGTGGTAAGATCCGGGTCATAGACCCTATCAAATGAGAAATCCGAGTCTTAGTCAGGAAGTCAAAGTCCCTTTACCAAGTATGGAGCTGTATGTATCGGCGACAGAGGTTGATAATTTCTAGAGCAAACCCTCATCATGGTGGAGCTTTTTCTTATATTTCTTGCAATCCTTGGCAAGATCCTTCACCTCGACCTCTAGCTCCTCTCGAAGTTTGGTCTCGACTCGGAGGAGTTCATTGGTTTTCGCCAACACCTCCTCCGACCGGGTCACATAAGACTGAAAGATAGACAAGGAGGTATTAGTCGATTGCAGCATAATAACCGAGTATGGATGGATATATAGTTATGGAAGTACCGAGCAAACTATGTATAGTTCACCCGGAACTTGGGGACTAGATGAATATGTAAGCAATATCGGTGAACATACCTGATGCTCAGCAGATAGGGACTCGAGGATGTCTCTTTCATTGGTCTTCAGGGAGAAAAGTTCATCCAGCATCCCTTCAAAGTCAAGGCCGCTCAGATTTGGCCTGGGCGAGCTTGGGTTCTGGTTACCCGGTGGCGGGGTCCTTTCCTGCTTCAGCGAGTCGACTGTGGTTGCCTGAGTGTTGGGAGCAGGGGAACCCCTCTGTGTTCCCATAAACTCGACATCAGCGTCAGCCGACTGATGCGTTGGTAGGGGAAACTCGGCTTCTTGATCAACAGGGTCTTCTAGCTTTTCTTCTTCTTCACCGCCAGCTGCGGGCTCCACAATCTTCTCCGGGTTTTCCATAGTCGGGTTATCAATGTGCATATCCTCCGGGTCACTAAGTGTGACCTTGGCTCTGAAAAAGAAAAGGAAAAAGTTAGTGAGTAATAAGACGGAAGACAAGGAAAATAAAGGTATATTTGTCAATAAGGGTAGCAAGTTACCCGGTATTCACGACGAAGTCGGTTGGGAGATCGTTGCTGGATCCGGAAGATACTGATAAAGAATCAGGAAGTGAGACCCGGAGTTGCCCGGCTAAGGGATGATTTGGAGATGGAAATTTTCGAGGTGTATGGGATTTATAAGTTGGGGGAGTACCGGCTCGGCGAGCGGGGGGCATAGGGATACCCAGGTGAAGGGGATCATCACCCGGAGATGTCTGGGTTGCCCGCCGTTTGGCCGGAGATGATTCCTTCAGAAATGATGAACTGGTTAGATGCTTGTTAAGTTCGCACATATTGGCGTAGGAGTATGGCTTGGAGGTCATGGAAGAATAGGGCACCTTGAAAACAACTTTCCTGGTCTTCCTTTTGGCTCCAACCTCAACTTCCGGCTCAGCCTCACTTTCTTCCGACTGAGTGTCGTCCTCGTCCTCTAGCTCTGGTGAACAAGGAGCATTGTCGGAAGAGGGAAAATTTTGGTCTAACAAGTTATCAAAGTAAGAATAAAAAGAAGACCCGGATTTACCTTCATCGCTGTCAGCCTGCTCCTCGTCTTCCTCCGAGTTTTCGGAAGGGGGAGGGGTGACAATCTTCCAGAATGCGTCAGTTTCCTGAGTAAAAAACATAGAGACAAAAGTTAGTATGTGTGCATAAGAAATATCAGTCGGATAAAGGAGTGTTAGTTGGTTCTTACTGGAGGAGCCGGGTTAGAGGGAGTAAAGGGGCTAAGCCCGGATATGCCCTTGATGATGTTAAGCTTTTCTCCCAAGAAGTTCTTCATGGTTTTATTTATGTCCGCAGCTGGATAGTTTTTCTCCGAGTATCGGAGAGAGTCGGTGACGTGCCCGGAATAATCGCACATGAGCTTGGACCGGATGCTGTTTGGTTGGATCCGACAGCTAACCCAGGTTTTTATCAGGTTAAGCCCAATGAGACCTTGGGCCGACAGTACAACAAGCTTGTGGAGAAGAGGCTGGATAGATTGCCTATCAGCCTCGGACGCGAAGGAGTTTAGGTTATCAGAGAGAGAAAGTGTGTTATCAGAGAAACCCGGCAAACGCTTTTCGCCGGGTGAAGATGTGTCTCGGCAATAGAAGAAGGTTTTCTGCCAGTGCTTCACATGAGAGTGAAGACTGAGAGTCGGCATCAGAGAGTTTTTACATCTCTGGATCGAGACCCCCCCCACACACACAAACTAAGAGGGGCCCGTCCGTGCTCTCCCGGCAGGGTTTGCATTTGAATAGTTCTAAGAATAACGCCAAATTGGGAGGAATGCATAGGTAAGCCTCACAGAGTACTATGAAATGGCAAATGCTTAGCATGGAGTTTGGGCCGATATCGAATACCCGGAGCTTGTAATGATCTAGGAGGTCCCGTAAGAAAGGGTGACCCGGGGGCGGAAACCCCGGATCACGTGCTCGACGAAGACAACTACTTCATCTGGGCCTGGTGAACCCGGGTCTCCTCGCCGGGTGTCCTCCAGTGAATGTCCGGCTGAGCAGGAAAGACGCCAGACTCGGCCAACTCTTCTAGCTTGGCCTTGGTGACAGTCGATTTCGCCCAATTGGCGAAAATCGACTGACCCGGCTTTTGCTTTCCAGCAGGGTTTTTGCCCTTCGCCTTGGCGCTAGCCTTAGGGGCCATGGAGTGTAGATCTAGATGGAAGTAAAATGCGGGTGGATAAATGTTGAGAAATTTGAAGAACGCAACTATTTGGTGCAACAGGAAAAGGAAAAGTAAAACAACTAAGTGTTTGTGATAGACATGGAAAATAGATCTAGCTAAAGAACACATGGTGGAAAAATATGAGATGGGAAATTGCAAGGATGTGCTTAGCTAATGGAGAAATAGCGGATGATTACAGAGTGAGATTGAAATCCAAAGGTACTAGCACGAGATTGAGGAAAGAAGAAAATGGGAATCTAGATCTAGTGGATAAAAGGAACATACCGGAACGATTCGTTGGAGGAGATGCGCGGCGGCGGTGGCCCGGGATGGCGACGAGCGTGGCGGCGGCGATTCGCTGGCGGTGCGGCTTGCTTTGAGGGCTCCGGCGGCGCGGATGGAAGTGCGGTGGCGGGCGTTGACGGCGGCGACCCGGCGGATGATGACGCAGTCTTGGCGCGCAGGCTAGGTTTGAGCTCGTGGGCGCGGAGATGAAATGAGAGGAGGAAGGAGAAGGTGGAAATGTTGATTGGATCTAGGGTTGACCCCTGGGGCCTATTTATAGGTGCGGGGAAAAAGCCCTAGGTTTGGGCGGTAAGTGAAAAATTTCGGAAGAAAATGATCCGGCCCGGATATTTGGGGATAAGTATCAAAATATTCGTTGCGGGATATCCGGATAGAGATTGAGATAGATTACGGGCGTATTATTCGGATTAGCTGATAGCGACACGAATGCCGGGTCTCGTCACGTTTCTTCGGAGTGCACTGACTCGGGAAAACCCGGGTTATTAGATGGACCGCCCAAAGAGCAGGCCTAGCTACGATCAAAGCACTCTAACCCGGTATATTATGTATTTTAATGTTTATTGTTTTGCAGGGAATAGCATACGGTTCATGGTTGATCCCGAGAAGCCCAAGCTATTCTGGGGACTACTGATGGGGGGATGGTAACCCGGTAGGCTCATGCCTAGGTGAAACCCGGCCCGAAGGGAGTCGCACAAGACCGGGCCCAAGGAGAAGAAGTTTCCGGAAAGCGCAAGGGAGAACTAGGCCTTGTAACCCGTACCTTGGGGGTCACGATTAGGAAACTTAGGGTTGTGTGCGGTTTCCGGGTAGGATTCCGGGTATGCCTTGTATAGGAAGCCAGAGAGCCGGGTAAGATATAAACCGGCTCCTGGGACAAAGAGAGTTTTACCCAATAGTCGAGTATCCTGGTAATAAGAGAGTTGATAGTTGTAACCCTAGATCGGAGACTCGGCGACATTGCTGCCCGAGCTACCAGATCACCTGATAACATGATTTCCCTTGAGCTAAACCCTCTCCCGAACACCAGAGTCGATTTGCCCCAAAATAAGTTACCCCAGGTAACGTCTGCCGTGATTATCCCACGACAACCGCCATAGAGTGGCCAGATGAATCTGCCGTGGAGCGGTCAGATCCTGTAGCCGAACAGCGGGAAGAAACCCCCGTCGAGGAGCGACCAAGGATCCCGCCCGCGGAGGACCGGGTTGTGGAGCTGCAACCAGCTCAAGAGCAAGTACAACCGGATGCTGCGCCAGTGAGGCAACCACAAGCGCCGCCTGCAAAGAAGGTGCAAGCGCCACCAGCAAAGAAAATGCCTCCGCCTCCGCAGCAAGCCCCTGCGCCTACGGCCAAGAAACAGCCAGCGCCCTCCACTGCAAAGACGGCTCCACAAACGACTAGGATACAACCCAAACGAAGCGCATCACAGACCGGTCCGTAACCAGCCGAGAAGCGGCAGGCCGGGCAACAACAGCTGGTCCTTCAGCCTTCCGCGCCCAGCAGCCACACGCTCAGCAAGGTGGAAAACCCGCACAGCAACTGCCGCCACCCGAGAAGACCGTTTGGCCACTTAACAAGCCCAATAAGGCCCCCAATCCAAACACCAAGTTGGTACAGGCCAACATCAAATTTGGCCCTGTTGAGAAACAAGCTCCTGGCTCAGGCGCCAGCGACACCAAGGAACCTCCTACCTTCCCAGCTTATTGGGTTGAGCCGCAGGAGCGGCATAAAATCAAGATGTCGCAAGAGGCCGAGCGGCTGGCCGCATTGAACGAGCGGAAAGCCGTGGCGCGCTCCAGATCCAAGTGAAAGAGAACCTCCCTAACCCTCCGAGAACCTGCTCCCCGCGCAGATGGCGCAGAGGACAAAGAGGATCTTCCAGAAATCATGGCGGCCATCCTTGACCGGGTAGGCTTTATCGAGAAGGCCTGGGACAACACAGAACATAGCAACGCTGCATGGGACGGTGTTGAGCTGAGGAATCTTGATAACTATCGGGTGGCGTGGAACAAGGCCGATATCGGTCCTGTTAGCATGGTCGTTGCCTCCTCCAGCAGCACCCTGGCTGGCAAGCTGTTTTGCCTGCGCAAAACTGCTGAAGACCTTGAACAGACCTACGTGGTAAGTGCCTTTCCTCTTTTGATTTTTCTGAGTAGCTTTCCGAGTTGCCCGCTTTCTTCTTTACTTCTTTTCTTCTATCCACTACCCAGTCCCCGAGATTCGGGCCGAGTAGGTAAAGCTTAACCGAGTTGCAATCTACTCGGGCCAAATCTTCCAAACTTACAAAATCTCCTTCTTCCCTGCAGGATAGCACCGAGGCCCGGACCAAGGTTTTTTGCCAGCTCCTGTGGTCACACCGATCCATCAGGGATAGGAACAGGGAGCTGGAGTTTAAGAAGAGCGAGATGGATGCTCTGGAGAAGAATGCCACATACACTACCATCAAGCTGTCCACTATTGAAAGTAAGCTTCTAGCATTTCGGTTTGTGCGTTTTTTGCTTATGCCCGTTTTTTGCTTTTTGCTCAATCAATGTCTTCTCTGTAGGTGAGCTCAAGGCGCTCGTTGATAGGCACCAGTACTGCGAGGTCATGGCTTCCTCAGCGCAGAGCAAGATTTCCTCCTTGAGCTGTAAGTTCTTGCTATTCTCTATTTTACTCGGTCTTTGCCTCTTTGACTTCCTCTTACTTGGTTTTCCTTCTTCCCGGTTCTTCTCTCTGACCCAAACTAGCATGCCCTGACCCAGATACCTTCCCGGAGCTCAACAATGCAGCTGGGACTGCTGTGGAGAAAGCAAGAAGGGCTAGGGCAGCATCCGGCCTTGATACTGATCAGTCCACCAGCATTGACGATCACATTCTAAATATCAAGACCCGGGCGGCAGGTCTCAAAGGTCTGGGTACCTCAATGGTATCCACTGCGACGAATCTTCACAAGTTGTTCTGGCCAGAACGCCAAGTGCCGGATACGATCAGCAAGATGGCGGCCAACTTGGACCATGTCAAGGAAGAACTAAAGAAGTGGCGTGCCTCCGCAGCCCGGGCTGGAGCGGATGAAGCCCTGCACTTCATCTTGTCTTGGTATGAAAACCTTGACCTTGACCGGATTGGCTCCCTCAGAAACGGCTCTAAGTGGACTGAACGGGAAGCATGTGTTCTGCGCCGAAAGGAGGTGGCCTATGAGCTTGACTCATATGTTGAGACCAATTAGTACATCGACGGCCCCACCGAGCCGGATACTGATGTTGGAGAAGATGACGAGGAGGAGGAAGAGGAAGCCGAGTTCGACGAAGACACAGGCGAGGACCGCAACTTGGACGATGAAGAGGCCGAGCATGAGGAGGCAGAACACGAAGAGGTTGAAGACGAGGGGACCGAGCAGCGCAGCACCGCGGAGGAGTCTGGGATGCAGACTGACCTAGAAATCGTCAAGCCAGCAGGTGGCTCGGACCAGGTCCAAGTTGAGTCGCAGCCCGCCGCAGAGGAGCAGATTGTCACCACTGAGATGGTGATCGACGATCCCGCTCCTGAGTTGGGCGCGACTGGGGCCTCAACCAAGAACATCACCTCCAAGCTCTACCCTCTTCCCAGCGCCTCCACTACTCAGGCCTCCAACTCTGCATCCGAGCCGGTCTCCGCTACTCCAACTTCATCTACACCAGAGCCTGCTTCCACAACTCCTGTCACCGAGCCCGTGGTGCCTACCAGCACTGAATCGGACACTACCACATCCACCGTAGTTTAAATTCCTGCAACTTTTATCCTCAAACACTTATCAGATCCCCGGGATGCCGGGTGCAGATGTAATAAATACGTTTATGGTTCCTCTTGTCACTCGGTTTTAATTGTTTCTTTAGCAAGACTGGCTCAATGTCGGATTGCGTTAAAATGCAAGTCCCCGAGTTGCTTTTTTCATCCACTCAGTTCTTTTGTCTTTGCTCTTACCTGCCACTTGTGGCTTTATTGGTAGTCGAGTCACAAGATTTCAAAAACCAAGTTTTATATACTTAACCACTTAGAAATTTGCATGTTAACACTGCCCACCACTTAGCCGAACAGAAAACAGAGAAGTAAAAACACCCTACTCGGTTGTCACACTCTTCTTTCCTTAGTAGTTTTTTCATGTGTTCATTGACCTTTGGCTTGTTCTCTTGCTTGCCATGAAGCCGGGTTGCGGACATCAGCAGAGTCGAAGAGTTGGCCCGTGGGTTTAAACACACTACTTAATGTACACATGAAATTTTGAGTAGAAGAACCGAGTAGGCAAAGGAAATAAAGTAAACAACACAAAGAAAGTTTATCACATGCAGTCCCCGAGTTCAAATTCGGAGTGCCAACTTGAATTTAACTCGGTCGAGGAGATACATACAATGTTTGCTCGTGAATGAAAACGGCGGAGTAGAGCTACATTCCAGGGATGTTTGGATTCCTCTCCGGATTTATCCGCCCTGTTCTTCTGTGGTGACTGTGCATCGATGAGATAATAGGCATCATTGTGCAGCGCCTTGCTCACAATGAAAGTTCCTTCCCACGGAGGGGATAGCTTGTGCATCCCGGATGTGCGCTGCATGAGCCTAAGGACCATGTCTCCTTCTCGGAAAACCCTTGGGCTCACTTTACGGCTATGATACCTCCAAAGATTTTGTTGATATACAGATGAGCAGGACAGAGTTAACTCTCTTGCCTCCTCAAGCAGGTCCACATCATTTTCTCGGGCTTCTCTAGCCTCCGCCTCAGTATAGAGGGTCACTCTGGGTGAGTCATGCTCAAGGTCAGTGGGCAACACGGCCTCAGCTCCATATACCAGGAAGAATGGTGTGTATCCGGTTGATCGGTTAGGGGTAGTCCTTAGACTCCACAACATCGCCGGCAACTCGTCCAGCCAACAACCAGGGGTTCGCTGTAATGCCTCAATCAGCCTTGGCTTTATTCTGGATAGGACCATGCCATTTGTTCTTTCAACTTGCCCATTGGAAGCCGGATGGGCGACTGATGCAACGTCTAGTCAGAACCGCTTCTCTTTGCAGAACCTGGCAAAGGCTCCCTCAGCAAAGTTTGTCCCATTGTCCGTGATGATTCCATGCGGATAGCCATATCTCAGGATGATATCCTTCAGAAAGCTCACATCTGTGTTTCCATCACACTTCTGAATTGGCTTAACTTAAATTCACTTGGTGAACCTGTCCACCATGACCAAGATGTGAGTCATGTTGCCTCTAGCTGGCTTGAAGGGGCCCACCATATCCAAACACCATACTGCAAAGGGCCAAGTTATAGGGATGGTCTTCAACTCGGAAGCTGGCATGTGAATCTTGCTTGCATATCTCTGGCACCCATTGCACTTCCTCACTAGATCTTCTTCTTGCTGCAAGGCAGTGAGCCAAAAGAATCCATGCCGGAACGCCTTCTTGACCAGACCCCGAGATGAGGCATGATGCCCACACTCTCCTTGATGTATTTCTCTCAGGATCTCTTCTCCTTCTTCTGGTTCAACACAGCGTTGCAGCACGCCAGTAGGGCTTCTCTTGTGAAGCTCTTTGTTGATGATGGTGTAGCCCTTAGATCTTCTCTGTATCTGCCTGGCTGTGACCTCGTCACTCGGCAATGTGCCATCTGCTAGAAAGGATAATATGGGCAGAGCCCAACTTGGTGTATCCCGTATGGGAAACACTGGTTCGTCCACTTCCATTGGATCAGCTGCCATGACTTGCTCCGAATTGGAGACGAGTCCCTGAGTCCTCGAGTACTGAGAAATAATCCCCTCGATGAATGCGATAGTCCCCGGGTTTGCAGAGGCAGTACCCGGGTTGGATGGAGCAGTCCCCGGGTTCTCTTTTGAGTCTTCCCAATCAATCTCCATAGGAACAGCTTCTGAGTCCAGCAGACCTGGAATGTATATTGACTCCGAGTTGGTAGATGGCTTGATGGATGGCTTCCTCAAATGCTCCAAGGCAATCCCAGGCGGGATGAACTGCCGAGAAGATCCCAACTTGGACAAAGTATCCGCCGCTTCATTTTCAGCTCGGTGGATGTGATGGAACTCACACCCATCAAAGAATCTAGTCATGCTTTGCACCAAAAAGCGATAGGACGCCATGTTGGCATCCAAGGCATCCCAAGTCCCCGAGACTTGTTGAACTACCAGGTCTGAATCACCAAAGCAAACAATACGCCGGACTCCAATCTCCTTGGATACCCTCAGGCCGTGTACCAGTGCTTCATACTCGGCTACATTATTGGATGCCGAGAAGTGGATCTGCAGCACATATCTGAGTTGATCTCGCTTGGGTGAGGTGAGAACCACGCCAGCACCGCCCTTCTTTTACTTTGGAGCCATCAAAATGCATCTTCCAGAAATTGGTTTCCGGCAAGGGAGGCCCATACTGCATCTCGGCACAATCCACCAAGAAATCTTCCAGAGTTTGTGACTTGATTGCTTCTCTTCTCGCATACAAAGGGATGTACGCGGCCAGCTCAATTGCCCACTTGGCAACTCGGCCACTCGCATCCTTGTTGCCCATGATCTCCGAGATGGGAGCGGTTCTCACCACCGTGATGGGATGCTCTTGGAAATAATGCTTGAGCTTCTTTGCACCCAGGTAAACGCCATAGGTCATCTTCTGGTAGTGAGGGTAATTCTTCTTGGAGATGGATAGCACCTCGCTGAGATAATATACCGGCCTCTGCACGGTCTTCCCTTCCTCTTCTCGTTCCACTACCACCACCACACTGACTACTCGGTTGGTGGCCGCAATATAAAGCAGCATTGGCTCCATGGGCAAAGGGCTTTCCAGGACGGGAGCGCTACCCAGCATGGTCTTGAGTTCTTTGAATGCCACATCAGCTTGGGGTGTCCAGACAAACTTGTCACTTTTCTTCATGAGCAGATAAAGAGGTAGTGCCTTCTCGCCCATTCTTCCCAGGAAGCGGCTAAGAGAAGCCAGGCATCCGGTAAATTTCTGCACATCCTTCAGTGATCTCGGCAAAGACATGCTCTCTATAGCTTTTATCTTTGAAGGATTGGCCTCAATGCCCCGACTGGATACCAAGAAGCCGAGTAACTTGCCAGCTGGGACGCCAAATGTGCACTTGGTTGGATTTAATTTCATCCGGTACTTGCGCAAGCTGGAAAATGTTTCCTCAAGATCTCTCAGCAGAGTGTGTTTTTCTATTGTTTTGATGACAATGTCATCTACGTACACCTGCACATTCTTGCCTATCTGGTCATGCAAACACTTTTGCATGCACCTCTGATAAGTAGCCCCAGCATTTCTCAACCCAAAACACATGACAACATAGCAATAAGCCCCGTACGGGGTGATAAAATAAGTCTTTATTTGATCAGCCGGGTTCAGAGGAATCTTGTGAAAACCAGAGTAGGCATCAATTAAAGACAAAAGTTCGCACCCGGCAGTGGAATCGATCACCTGATCTATGCGGGGTAGCGGGAACGGGTCCTTGGGGCAGGCCTTGTTCAAGTCAGTGTAGTCCACGCACATGCGGTAGGCTATAGCGGCCTTGGGATCCTCCTTCTTCTTCTCCACCATGACCGGATTGGCCAACCTATCCGGATGCAGCACCTCCATGATAAATCCACTTGTCAGCAGCTTTGTGATCTCGTCACCAACAGCTTTCCTTCTCTCAGTCGCAAAGCGGCGCATTGCCTGCTTAACCGGCTTGGCGTCAGGGCGCACATGCAACGAGTGCTCAATCAACTCCCTCGGGACACCCGGTAGGTCCTGGTTGGACCATGCGAAGACATCCCAATTCTCACGGAGGAAGTGGATGAGCTCGCTTTCCTATTTCTCCTCCAACCCGGCACCAATGATGGCCAAACGCTCCGGGAACTCCGGGTCAATCTGCACTTTCTTCGTCTCCTGGGAGGCCTGGAAGGTAGCCCCATACTGAGAACTCGGCATGCCTGGCATACCGGCTTGAGCTGCTTGGGCCATAGCCACCACCTCGTGTATCTTCTTCTTCTCGGCAGCAATGACCATGGACTCGGCAAGCCGAGATCCAGCAGATGCACACTCCAGGGAGAGCTTGTAGTCACCCGAGATGGTGATGATGCCATTGGGACCAGGGATCTTCATCTTCAGGTATGCCGCATGAGTAGAGGCCATGAAATTGGTCAGAGCAGGCCTGCCGAGTAGAGCATGATAAGGGCTTTGAAGATCAACCACCTCAAACTGCAGGCACTCTATCCGGTAGTTCTCCCTGGTGCCGAAAAGCACATCCATCCAGATGTGGTCGATAGGAGCACAAGATACTCCTGGCACAATGCCATGGAATGTAGTCCGACTGGGTAGCAGCATGTTCTCGGCAAGACCAAGCTTCTCCATGGTATCCCGGTACATGATGTTGATGTTGCTCCCGTTGTTGATCAGCACCTTGCTGAACTTCACGTTCTTCTTGGTCCCCAAGAAAGTGGGGTCCAATACCATAGCATATGTACCCGGGTTGGGCATAATATTGGGATGATCTGCTCTAGACCAGACTATCTCCTGGTCGCACCACTCCATGTAGTGAGGCGCAGATGGCATCACGGCATTTACCTCCATCGCGCGGCTGCGCTGAAACTGCTTGTCATCCGGCTGAGTGGTGAACACCATGTAGCTCTCGTGGTGCTCCTGGTACTGGTTCTGGTCCCCAGCACCACCAACATTGTTGTTGTTCTGGTTGGCATTGTTGTTGTTCCGGTTGTTGTTGCGGGTGTAGTAGTTGTTGTGGCGGTTGTTGTTGTTGAAGTTGCGGTTGTAGTAGTTGTTGTTGTTCCGGTTGGCTCCCTGAGCTACCTGGTTCACATTCTCCCTTCTCTGGTTCTCGGCTGGCCTGGGAGCAGATGCCCGCATAGGCTGCACATTGGAGCTTGAGAGTAGAAGAGGAGGTGGAGGAGGCAGCTGACCGAGAGCCTTACTCTTGATCCTGTCCCACCAGCTGCACTGCCGGGTACTGTGATTGGCCGGCCTACTCGGATGCCGAGTATGGAAGCTACACGGTCCATCCTTCATGTCCTCAAAGATGAACCTGGCAGGATCTCCGGATCCCTGGGAGGTGCTGGGCTGCTGAGGAGAATTGTACTGCTTCTTGAAGTTCTGGCCCTGATTCTGGTTTTGCCCGTATTGGGCTCCAGCGGTTTTTTGCCTTTGGCTGCTCCCGGCAGCACCCTGATCCTGAGTAACAGCAGCTACATGGTCAGACCTGTAGCAGATATCTGGACGGTCTTCCCTTATCTTGTTGCGGAAATCCTAGCGGTCATGGCGCCGGGATCCATCGTGGTGCTTCCTCTTTTGGGCTCGAAGGAATCAAGCAGAGGCTGAGTAGGGTCACCGAGATCATACATATCAGCAATCTTGATTATCTCAGCAAGGGTACTCGGCATTTCCCGCTGCAGTTTCTGCCACAGCATGCTGCCATGTCGGCAACCTTGCGCAAACCACACAATGGCATGTGACTCATTCACACCCTCACATGTGTTCCTCAGAGTGCTCCACCGAGTAAGGTACTCCCGGTCAGTTTCCTCTTCTCTCTGCTTGCACGCCGAGAGCTGCTACGGCCTGTTTGGCCTCTTGTAAGTGTTGGTGAAGTTGCTAATGAAGGCTTTCGAGAACTGAAGCCAGCAGTTGATGATGTCTTTAGGCAGATTGTAGAGCCAGATCCGGGCAGGGCCCTCCAGCATCTGGGGCACATACCGAACAGCCCATCTCCTATTGCCACCTGCAACTTACACGGCAGTCACATAGTCATTCAGCCAGTCTTCCGGCTTGGTGCTTCCATCATAGGTCTTGGTCCCTCTAGCCAGCTGGAACTTGGACACAGGTGGCTCCCCCATGATCCTGGGACCAAAACAACCTGGCCCTGGCGGGCCCTTCGCTTCTATCTCTTCAGACCGGTAGAGCCGGTCCAGCTTGTATCTTTCATCACTTGGTTCCAGCATTCTCCCTCCCAACCGGGTTGCGAGATCTCTTGGGTCGGCATACCCGGCATGCTCCATGGCCGAGTACCCGTCGTTGTAGCGGTCTTGAGGCGCAGAGCCGGGTTGAGCAACCGGGTTGGCCACAACAGTAACCACATTTGGCTGAGCAACATGTTGGACAGGGTTAGCAACATGCTGCCGAGATGGGCCTTCTTGGTTACCTCCTTGCCCCTCTTGATGAACTCTAGTCACTACTAGGAAAATTGCTATAGGAGTGATGATACCCGTGACGCACATCACATTTGGCGCGTCACGCCTATTACCCGCGGCGCACCACGTTTCTGCGCGTCGCGCCTAAAGGCATAGCCGCGGCGCACCAAATGGAAGGCACGTCGCGCCTATGTGTGGGGCCGGGGTGGCGAGCCTCCGAGGCATACCCGCGACGCACCAACCCAGCGGTGCGTCACGGCTATGTTGGGTAGCCGCGGCGCACATTCCAGTGGTGCATCACGGCTATCTTTTCCACGGGTGGCATCTATAGCCGTGACGCACCACTGGAACGTGCGCTGCGGGTACCCAACATAGCCGTGACGTGCCGAATATGATGTGCGTCACGGGTATACCTGGAACGAATTTAAGTGGTTGGGACCACCCCCCACCTCCCATCCCCCCATATCTCCACCCCATTTTAGATCTGGTCGCCCCCCACCTCCTCACCACCTCATTTCCCCCATTTTCCCACCATTTAAAACTTATTTAACCTATTTGATTTGATATATATGTGTGGGGCATCTAGTAAACATTTGTCTCCACCCCCATCTCTCACTTTATTACCACTTTCCCTTCCATCTTTTCACTTTCTATAGCCACATACAAACGTACTCTCTCGGTCTCGTGTCGGCAAGATCTATAGTTGGTGAGTTGTTGGAGGGACGATATGTATATGTGTTGTATGTATGTGTGTCGGCGCCGTGCGTCGTCACAAAAGATTCATATATATGGTTGCATATATACATATATGCGAAATTGTGTTGCGTATTTTTGATAAAATTTGTGGATGTCTTAAAAATGAGTTGACATGTGTTGCCAAAATGTTGATTCATTTCCATTTCGGCGACCACGCACTCCGAGAATGTCCTATTTTTAGCATAGGTCATGCCGAATTTTTCCGTCGATGACCATGTGCATGCATCATATATCCATATATTACGTAATTTGATTCTAATTAATTTTTCATTTGATCTTTTTTTACTATGTAGGCAACCATGCATATAAGCACATGCACCGTGGCTAGATTTATGAAACATGCGACGGACGAAATGTTTCGAAATAGCATGACGGAGATAAGATGTCCTTGTCGAAGATGCAAACTGAAACACTTGATCAGATACGATTCTGGTGACTTGGAGTCGCACCTTATCCGTCGTGGTTTTATGGATGGCTACACTCTTTACCCGACAAGTGATGAAGATGAAGAGTCGCCCGGACATGATGAAGGACATAATGATCAAGATGAAGGACATGATCATAATCAAGACGAAGGACATCGTGATGAAGATGTCGGACATGATCATAATCAAGACGAAGGACATCATGATGAAGATGTCGTGACATCGTCGTCGGACTGGGTGCGGGACCCTCATGTCCAAGCTCTGCTTCTCAAGGAGACTAGCAACACCAGAGCTGCTGCTAGAGAGAAATCGAAGTTGTCGCAACTGGAGATAAACGCCGTTACTCCATTGTATGAAGGATGCGTGAGCGAGGATACCCGTCTGAACGTAACGTTAAGGACCCTCGAGATGAAGACAAAACACCGATGGACCGATGCGAGCTACGATGAGAACATGGCATTCTGGCACGACCGTCTTCCCACGGGGAACAAGTGTCCAACGAGCATCGAGGAGGCGAAAAAAGTCGTGTGCCCTCTGGATTTACCTCACGTGAAATACCATGCTTGCATTAATGACTGCATCATCTATCGGGGCGCGGACGCGGAGAGAACCATATGCCCGGTGTGCGACGCAACTCGATACAAGACAGGGAAGAAGGCCTCTCCTCGAAAAGTGGTGTGGTACTTTCCGATAACTTCCCGTCTGCAGCGGTATTTCGCAGACCCCACACAGGCGAAGCTCATGCGATGGCACGCGGAAAGGAAGAAGCCAGAAGAGCATGATGGAACCGATCCGGAGAATGATGACACGATGCTGACACACCCCTCAGATGCTAGCCAGTGGAAGGCGCTAGACATCGAATACCCCGAATTCGGCGACGATCCAAGGAACATCAGGTTGTGCATGAGTACGGATGGATTAAATCCTTTTGGCAACCAGAGCAGCACCCATAGCACCTGGCCCGTGTTTGTATGTATATACAACCTACCCCCCTGGTTGTGCTTGAAGAGGAAGTACATACAGATGAGTATGCTTATTCAAGGGCCGAAACAACCAGGTAACGACATCAATCTGTATGTCCATTTGTTGGAAGAGGAGCTAGCCACGTTATGGGACGAGCCAGCCAATACGTGGGACGCCTATGGAGAAACGTTTTTCCCATTGAGAGCCGCGCTCATCACGACGGTGCATGACTACCTCGGTTACGGATATGTCGCGGGGCAGGTGGCGCACGGATTCTGTGCATGCGTTAGGTGCATGGATGACACTACGTATCTCCAGCTAGAGAGAAACCCCGGGTCATCGAAAACCGTGTTCTTGGGGCATCGAAGGTGGCTTCGCAAGGATGACCCGTGGAGAAAACGCAAAGATCTGTTCAACAATGAAGTTGAGATGCGAAGAGCCCCACGTCAAAGGAGCGGCGAGGAAATCGACGAGCTGTTGAAGAACTGGAAAGAGTGCCCTGCGCCGGGAAAGAAGCGAAAGGCGTCGGCGCCGTTGGAGGGTGTATGGAAAACAAGGTCTGTTCTCTGGGACCTGAGGTACTGGAAGATTCTCCGCACACCCCACTGCCTTGACCTCATGCATATCACGAAAAACGTGTGCGAGAGTCTGCTTGGCACCCTGCTCAACATGCCGGAGAGGACCAAAGATGGGCCGAAAGCAAGGAACGACTTGAGATTTTTGAATATCAGGGGCGAGCTCCACGGAGGAAAACCGGATGATGATGACGATGACGATGACGATGTGTTAGATGGGACGGAAGGTCGCCGCAAGGGCAAAAAGGCCAAGAAGACGGAATATTACTGTCCCCCTTCGTGCTTCACGCTATGCGAGAAGGAGATCGACCAATTCTTCAAGTGCCTCCTTGGAGTCAAATTTCCTTACGGTTATGCGGGGAAGATAAGCAGATACCTAGACGTACCAAAGCAGAAGTTCAGCGGAATGAAGTCTCACGACTGTCACGTGATGATGACGCAGATACTTCCAGTTGCAATTCGAGGGATAATGGACGAGCACGTCCGCGAAACGCTGTTTGGACTCTGCAACTTTTTTGACGTCATCTCTCGAAAGTCGATTGGCGTGAAGAAACTCACAAGGCTACAGGAAGAGATCGTGGTGATACTATGCGAGCTTGAGATATACTTCCCGCCAGCATTCTTCGACATTATGGTGCATCTCCTTGTCCATGTCGTGGATGATATCATCCAGCTCGGGCCGCCGTTTTTACACTCCATGATGGCGTTCGAAAGGATGAATGGTTCCATCAAAGGATACGTCCGCAACAGGGCCCGTCCAGACGCAAGCATTGCCAAGGGCTTTCTGACAGAGGAGTGCATCTCTTTCTGAACGAATTTTCTAGACAAAGATGAGAACCCTGGTCTGCCCGTAAACAGGCACTTTGGCAGGCTCGGTGGATGGGGACACCGCGAGGGCCAGCGCGAAATGAATGTCGACTTTCAGGGCCGACGCAACGACTTTGACAGAGCAAACCTAGTCGCGCTACAACATCTAACAGTGGTTGATCCTTGGTTGGAAAAGCACAAATTGCTAATCGCGAAGTATTACAGTGACCGGGGACAACATAGGACCGAAGCAGAAATAATCAGAGAGCACAACATCCATTTCACACAGTGGTTCAGGGAGAAGATTATGACCGATCAACCGGAGACGCCTTATTCTGAAGAAGAAAAACTCGTACTCACATTGTCACAAGGCCCCGCACATAACCTCATGACATATCAGGCATACGATATCAATGGTTACACATTCTACACGGCAAATAAGGACCGGAACTGCGAATACCAGAACTCGGGGGTAACGATGGAATCATTAACAGGTGACGTCAAAGAAAGATACTATGGTAGGATCGACGAGATATGGGAACTCGACTACTGCGGAGAGAAGGTGCCAATGTTCCGTGTCACATGGGCAAAGAGCGTCAGGAAAGAAGGACAATATTTCACCACCATGGTGATACCTGAAGCCAAATCCGGCACGAATGTCACCGCAAAAAATGAGCCATGGGTCTTGGCTAACAAAGTGGACCAATGCTTCTTCATTACTGACCCGACAAGGCCTAGCCGTGTTGTCGTGCGGAGAGGCAAAAGAAACATCATCGGAATGGATGGAGTAGCCAACGAGCAAGACTTTGACCAGTACGGCGACCCGAAAATGGAAGATGACAATGACGATGGAACGAAATACACAACAAGAAGAAGCAGGACAACGCTACCTACAGGTCGCCCATTCCACCGAAGAAGTCACGGTGTTCCAGGACTGAATTACTCAACCGCGACAAAGAAGGGAAAGAAAATTGTAAAACGCTAGCTAGAGATACAAGAATCATTATGTTGTCATGTGTGTGCGTGAATTCGACAAAATTATGATGATGTAATAAGAATATTTGAGATTTTATGATTTCTAAATTAGTCAACACTTTATTTGAGATTTTTGCATTTATATTAAAATACTATATTTTATTTGGTAAGAAAAAATTAATTGAAAAAGGTAAGAAAAATTAAGTAAAAGGGGGGGGGGGGCAGGACTCGAACCTGGGTGGACAGCAGAAAACAGGGGGCAACAGCCACTGGGCTAAGTCACAAGTTTTGATACAATACCGCGCGCACATCTTTTGAATAGATGCTACCAATAGGCGTGGCGCACCTCGGCGTGGTGCGCCGCGGCTAAGCTATGCGTGACGCATCCAAGCGCGGTGCGCCTTGGCTAAGCTATGCGTGACGCACCCGTGCGCGGTGCGCCACGGCTAAGCTATGCGTGACGCACCGAGGCGCGGTGCGCCACGCCTTTTGCGAGTACAGATTGGATCGAGGCCGGCCGTTCCCCTTTCTTCTCCGCAATCTTCTTCTAGCTCCCGTAAGATCTAATCGCGCCCCTGTTCTTCTCCCCGTTCCCAACTGCCGTCGCCGTGCCCAATCGACGACGAAGAGCCACCGCCCAGCGCCCTAGCCTCTACCCTCCCTCTCATCGCTCCGCCCACCACCACCAAGCCCTAGCCCTAGCCTCTGCATCGACCGCGAGGACGCAGCCACCACCGAGACCTCGTCTCTGCATCGACCGCGAGGACGCAGCCACCACCACCGCGCCGTCCAGGAGAAGGAGGGAGTCACCACCACCGCGCCATCTTCGTCACGCGCCATCCAGGAGAAGGAGGAGCCACCACCGCACCGTCTAGGAGAAGGAGGGAGCCACCACCGCGCCGTCTTCGTCACGCGCCATCTAGGAGAAGGAGGGAGCCACCACCGCGAGGAGCATCGCGTGCCGGCTTCCTCGACGCCCTCCACCTCCACCTACTTCCTCGACGCCATCCACCTACAGGGTAAGCCCCCTCCCTTACCTTCCAAGTTCAGGGATGCACTCGAGAGAGTTTGTTGGTCCTGAAAATCAGTTTTTTCAACTAGTTGTATACATGAATATGATGAGGATTTCATATTATGCCATAAACCATACATGCCTTACAATTTCGAAGGGAAAATGAGCTCTATTAATGAACCAAAAGTCGCAAGCTTGATAGCATATTACATGGGACAGATGGACATGAAAATTTGATGGTATGGAATAATTAATGAATACACAATTAAAAGGATAATATTAACCCTGTAACACACCGGTAGCTATTGAACTTTTCTCACGAGCAACACTTGGTTACCTTATATGTTTGATGGACAAAAGTTTCGATGTAATGGTGCTATGTTAATTTCGTTTAAACTAAGTTTTGCCCGAGACAAGTTACATTTATATGTATGGCTGAAATCTTTGTTTTGAGTGCCTTAGCATATTGTAAGTGATGGTGTTCTGCAAGTTCATGCCCTGTCTCCAAAATAATGTCCAGTAGTTGGTTTGTCGAAGAGTGTACATTTGTTCTAGGTTGCTCTGTTCAATGACACAGAATGTTTGTGCAGAGGAACTCCAGGCCATACATGGTTTTCCTTTTGTGGATTAGCCTTTTCTTTTCAAGGAGGCAAATGTTTTGTGAAGTTGTTGCAAAACTAGAATCCAAACATAGCCGCTGCATGTATCACTCCCGGAATGAGAACACTCTGCTAGGCTGCTAGGTTGCTGCTGCTAGGCTGCTAGGTTGCTGCTGCTAGGCTGCTAGAACAGTAGAGGGGTTGCTGCTGCTAGGCTGCTAAATTTTCTAGAGCTACTGCTGTTAGGAATTTGTACACAAACAGAGAAGTGCTATTGTAGTTTTACACTTAAATATTTAATAGATTTTTGTGCTGGTACTTGTCAAAGCAACATTTTGGTGCTGGACTTGTCAAAATTTGCAGGGAATAGATTTTGGAGTTGCAATTGGTACTTGTCAAAATGTGCAATTTGCTGCTGGTACCACTTTTGGTACAGCAAACAATGATTTGCTCCATTGTTTACTCACTTGATGTTGGCTGTTGTGCTGGTACTGCTTGCTGGTGCTGGTGTTCTGCTGCTGGTTTTCTTGTGTTGGTGCTGGTGCTGGTACTGCTTGCTGGTGCTGGTGTTGTGTTGGTGCTGGTGCTGGTGCTGGTACCACTTTTGGTGTTTGTACCACTTTTGGAAATCTGTCCGGCCATCGAGCCGTTTAAAACTTAATGAGTTTCCCATTTTCGCCGAAATGTTGATTAATTTCCGTTTCGGCGAGAATCGGACACTCTAGTGTTAGAAAATTAGCAAAGGTCATGCCGAAATTTTCCCGTGAATTTAGGACTTAGCCGTTTTCCGGTGATCGAGTAGTATGTCGATTTTTTGTTTCCTTTAGATTAACCAATAATTTCCCCCTTCAGAACATGGCACACGACGACGAGGCCGGCGGTTCTAAGCCGTTCTGGCAAATCACCGACGAAGAAGATGAGCAATACGACCCGACGGTGGATGCCGGGGCTGACGCAGACACTAGCGGTGGCGAGGAGGATGACGCCACGACTAGTGGCGCCGGTGATACCACTAGTGGCGCCGCCGGCGGAAATGACACCACTGATGCCGGCGGTCAGACAGATGGTGGTAGCAAAGCCAAGAAGAGGACGGCAACGAGAAAACGGAAATGTAACACTCTCCGCACCTACCGTGAAGAGATCACGGAAATTGATAGCTTTGGGTATCCAATCGCGCCCGAGAAGGTGGTCAAAGGATTCGGCAACCAGATTGGTTGCATTGTCCGGGACACTGTCAGGATCTTAACCAATGATCTAAGGAAAAAAGAGAATGCCCATTATCGGGTTATTCTCTTTAGAAAGCTGCACGGACGATACTTGTACCCGCATCCGCCAGACGAGCCGTTTAAGTACAATAACGACAATCTGGAGGGGAATAAGGTCAACCATTCCGCCATTGGTAAGATGAACACCGCCTTGGCCAACTGGAAACACCGGGTGAAGGTTAAGGTCTTGGACCCCAAAAATAGCTTGCAGGATGTTTTAGCGAGTGAGCCGAGAATCACCGAAGCTGAACTCCGGGACTTCAAGCTAATTTGCGAGAGCGAAGTCGCCAAGGCTAACTCTGGTTGGGGGCAGAGGATGCGGAAGTTGAACATTGGTACCCACAAACTGGGATGCGGCGGTTACAGAGCGGCGATTCCCAATTGGGAGAAGGAGGACGCCAAACGTGCAGAGCAGGGCATCCCTGACCCTCTCGCAAAGTACTCGCCGCGGACGAAAAACTTCATCAGGGCCCGGTTTACATATGACCCGGTAGCTAATGAGTATACTACCGATGATGAGAAGGTGAAGACGTTGTATGACAACTTGGTAAGTAAATACACCACCCTAGTTAGTTTGCTCTCGACGATCAAGTCGATTGCATCATAGTGTACTGGTGGAATTCTAAACGGTTCACGCTAATTGTGCAGAACTTAGAAATCGAAAGTGGTGGAACCTCGTCATCCATGCCGAGGCTGCACGGCCCGTGGGACGACACTTTAAATAGGGCGGTGAACGTGACGCAGGGGAAGGAAAAGCACAAAAGGCCGTCAGGTGGCCGAGTTTGTGGCCTGGGCACGACGACGAAGCTCAGAGAGTACTTCAAGGAGCCCAGGGAGGCGAGAAGGAATAGAAAGAGGAGCATCGAAGATATCCAACGTGACGAAGCCCGCGATCGCGAGATTGCAGACCTCAAGGCCAAAGTTGCCGATATTCCTAATATTGTCAAAACAGCTTTGGCAGAACAAATGGGCAGCGTTTTGCCTACCATCTACGATGTGGTTACTCGATGGAATGAAGGAGGTCGAGTGGGGCCGTGCCCGGTGCCTAGCGTGCAGGGCAGCAACTCAAGAGACTTGTCCAGAGTCTCGCCGGCCAACGCCACGATGGCGGACCCACTTGTGACTCCGCCCGCCTACACCACGGCGCCGATAGTGACTCCGCCCGCCTCTACCCGCCTGACCATCCGTTGCACGCCCACAGTGGGCGGTCCTCCGCCGAATGAAGAGCGTGCACCAACGAACAACCGCCGCCTGGCCATCGGTTCCACGCCCGCCGCCGGTTCTCCCGTGCCATTGAGCAGTAGCACGCCCGCCGTCGTCGTTGGCCCCTCGCCACTAGAGGAGCTCGACGCCCTCGCCAGCCAGGTAAATAGTTAAGCGTTGGAGCGTCGATCTTCCTTTGCCTTAGACTGGCCTCTCTGACGCCCTGCATGTTTTCCGCAGAACGACGACGTTCCATGCACTCTCTTACACACAGTGGACGGCGTGTTGAAGGATGTTGCTGTGGGTATGATCGTTCAACCGTCAACCCGCAGGTTCCACAACAGGCCGATGCGCGAAGACGTATATAGAGTTCGAGTGCTTCGGGTGCTGGCGGGCTACGACGACTTGTTGCCTCCCATTCAACCCTACCAAGAAGAAGATGACCCCGATACCCTGACGCTGCTCCAGTGCATGCCTTGGAACATGGAATGGCCGAAGAGCCAGATTCGCCTGGGGAAGAGGGGCGCCACCCCGCGGACATCGCCTCTAGAACTACCGGCGCGAGGCACCACCTCGAAGACAACCCCTCTAGAAGCTCCGGAGCGGAGCCATGGCAAGACCGTCGCCGCGCCGTCGCCTACCCGTGACATGGAGATGGCACAAGACCAGGAGAATGACGTTGATCTTGATGCCATGGATTTCATCGCTGATGACTTTGATGGCGGAGATTACGTTGCTCCTCCTCCAGAAGAACCCTACCATAGCACGGAGGCTCGTGGTGAGGCTCCTCCTGCAGATAAATCCAATTGCAAGCGTCTCTTCAGTTCTCAGGAAGACACGCCTCCAGATGTCGGCCCCTGCACCGAGACTCAGAAAAGTGCGAAGGGTGGAGTTATTTTCAGCCCTAGCACAATCCGTAAGGCGGCTAATGAGGAGATTGAGAAGGAGATCATTCCGAAAGCGCCGAAGCCGCGGAAAAGAGGACCTAGATCCAAGGCCGCAAAGTCCGCGAGCCAGCCTGCTAAGATGCCGCTCCGTGTTCAGGACGGCCCACCTACATCTAAGCATACGAAGATGCATGTGATTGGTCAGCCTATGCTTAGCCAGAGCAAGCTCAAGGCCGCAAGTGGGGATATGCGGAGTTTGCATGACAGCATTCTTTTTCTTGAATCGCGTCTTCTTGAATCCAAGGATCCATCATACCCGGTTTTCATTGCCATGGTGCCAAAGGACTTGGGCTTCGTCGAGTCAACCGGCGCGGATAGAATAGTACTGCGGTTTTCGGACATCTTCGATATGTTCCATAGCAATCCGCTGCACTACTCCATGATCCGCCTATACTCTCTCAGTCTGGCGGTGCAAGTCATCAGGGATAATACACCGGGCATCGCGATAGCGGACCCCTTCTACATGCGCCACGACGTGTTGTGCGGCGTTGGGAACCAGGTAGTCGCGTCGACATATCTCCGGGACTTCATGCTGGCGAACCAGACCAAGGATTACATCCTCGTGCCTTACTTTGCCGGGTAAGTCAATATTATTAGCCGAATCGAAAGTGATTTTCTTTAGATTTTCATCGCTCCTTTCCAACACTTTGTTTGGATTGTTCCGCGCAGATATACACAATGCACACTCATCTGCATTTGTATCAGTCATTCGCATGCCACGTATCTCGACTCAGGGAGTGCAGTGAAGAAAGACTACTCCAACGTGAAGAAAGTTTTGGATAATGCTCTCACCGGCTACCACGCAAGGGGGGCAAAATCACTAGGGAGAAGGTCGTTCAGGGCGCTCGGGTGTTCACCCACACGACGACTTTCGCGTGCGTCAAGCAGCCGGCGGGTAGTAACCAAGACACCTACTATGTCCTCCATCATATGCGGGCGTATGTACGGGATCAACAGTTCCTTACCCTGCCTAGTCAAGTCCAACAATGGGCCTCCCGCTTGTCGATGGTCGGCGATGACAAGGTTAGAGAAGAGATATATGATATCCAGAAGTGCTTTGCCACGAAAATCGTTCATGAAGTGGTGAACAGGAGTGGGACATTTTACTGCCGGTTCAACATGCCGAACCGCGACATAGATACCTACCTAGCAACTGCCTGTGACGACAGGCCCTTCACCACTCAGGAGGGCTGTCCCGTTGTAATCCCTGGGAGGATGAGTCAGAAGGAGTGAGAACTATTGTAAGGCTTGCTACATTTTCCGAAATTAGTCGAACTCAATCGTTAGGGTTATGAATCGTCCATCGTGTGATAGATGCTTTATTATGTTAATTAATGCTTAATTATCTTTCTTTTCATTATTGCGGTCTTACTTGTGATGGTCGTTCGAGCTTTTGAATAAGTAAATGCCGATGATTAAAAGAGTTGGTTCACACTCAGATGGCCTAGGCGGTCCGTTGCGCCTTGTGATTTTCACAAAGTTAGGATCTTGTGCATCCCACTTGGCGCAGCGGCACCGCCTACGGCCGCTTGTATGTGTCCACCCTAAATATGAGTCACACATCGTTACGGTTATGAATCGTCCATTCTGTAACTGATGCTCAATTATGTCAATGCTTGATTATCTTGCATTTTATTATTGCGGTCCTACTTGTGATGGTCGTTCGATCTTTTGAATAAGTAAATGCCGATGATTAAAAGAGTTGGTTCACACTCAGATGCCGAGGTGGTCAGCTGCGCCTTGTGATTTTCACAAAGTTAGGATCTTGTGCATCCCACTTTGGCGCAGCTGCACCACTTCGGCCGCTTGTATGTGTCCACTCTAAATATGAGGCACACATCGTTACGGTTATGAATCGTCCATTCTGTAACTGATGCTCAATTATGTCAATGCTTGATTATCTTGCTTTTATATTATTCAGGTCCTATGTTCGTTCGATCTTTTGAATAAGTAAATGCCGATGATTAAAAGAGTTGGTTCACACTCAGATGGCCTAGGTGGTCCGTTGCGCCTTGTGATTTTCACAAAGTTACGATCTTGTGCATCCCACTTGGCGCAGCGGCACCACTTACGGCCGCTTGTATGTGTCCACCCTAAATTTGAGGCACACATCGTTACGGTTATGAATCGTCCATTCGTAACTGATGCTCAATTATGTCAATGCTTGATTATATTGCTTTTATATTATTCCGGTCCTATGTTCGTTCGATCTTTTGTATAAATGCCGATGATTAAAAGAGTTGGTTCACACTCAGATGGCCTTTTATATTTCTCCACTTACTACTTATTGTAGACATGTTTAAAACTATTGTTTTTGCTTTTCTTTCTTGTCATTACAGATGCCGAGGTGCTACGTGGTGTTTAGAGGCAGGGTTCCAGGAGTCTACGATCACTGGGAAGACTGCTTCGAGCAGGTGAACAAGTTCAAAGGGAATGCCTACAAATCCTACAACACAAGAGTGGCGGCGGAAGCTAGGTGGTTCATCCATCTCGAGGAGGAACAAAATAAGAAGAAGAAGAACAACACGTGGATGAAGACCATCGCAGCCGCTCTTGTCGCCGTCGCCTCGCTCGTCATGCTATGGTTCCTAGCTAGATGATTAGGTTATCGGCGACTAGATAGGTCACTTGTCCCGATGATGAAGCATCATCAATCGATGTAATCGGTCCCGATGATTAACCGTGTGATGTAGGTCACTTGTATCTATTTGACTCTGATAAACACTTTGTATTCATAATCAACTGTTTGATGTAGCTATTAGGAATCTAAGCAGTATGATCAACTATGATATATAACTTGTTTGTCAAAGAACTGTTTTGATACATTTTGTCTAGTGATATTCCTCTGTATTTGAGCTGTATATACCTGTATAAATACGGTACTGCGTATTTTAAAAAAATACAGCATAGTATAGCCGTGACGCACCAAAAAGAGTACCCGTGACGCACCTGGGAGGATAGCCGTGACGCGCCAAAGTGGATACCCGTGGCGCACCGGCGAACTTAGCCGTGGAGGCATTAGCTTACCCGTGACGCACCTGTATTCATAGTCGTGGCGCACCTCTGGAGTTAGGCGTGACGCGCCCAGGAGTAGCCGCGGCGCACCTAGCCCATGCGTCACGGGTATTAATAGGCGCGGCGCACCAGCTCGGTGCGTCACGGCTAAACCCATAGGCGCGGCGTGATAGCCGTGACGCGCCCAGGTGCGTCACGGATAAGCAAAATGGTGCGTCACGGGTAAGCTTTTCCCTAGTAGTGAGCAGCCGGATAGCCAGTACCTGCAGCGTTGTGTTTTTGGCCGGGCTGCCGCACTACAGCGTGCTGTTTTCCGGCGACAACCGGGTCGTACACATGCATATGTTTGTTTCTCCCAGAGTTCACACTCTGGGCCCTCTCTCTCCCCCAAGAAGCAGCGATGAGGCCTGGTCCACGGATCTTGCCCCATGCGAGTGAACAACATGAGACGCACCACCCCCCGGGTTGGCCTGCCGAAAAGCCTCATTTTGCCTGCCAGCTTCCAGAACGAGCTCATTGAGCCGCTCCTGCTGCCTCACACGGGCCTCGCCAGTGAGATGCGGCAACTCAGCAGCAACTGCTTCTGCAGCTTTAAGTGTCTTTGCAGGGGAACTATATTTCGGCCTACCAGCTGTGTTTTGACTGGCAGACTTGCTAGCAGTTCTACCATCTCTAGCTAGCTCAGCACCTAAGTTGCGCCGAATAGTCCCTATCTTGCTAGGATTTCTAGAAATAGGGGTAAAGCCATGCGCCCTATTGTACTCATTTTGATCCAAGTTAAGCTCAAGCCTAACCTTCTCCAGCTCCTGGGCCTCATGCAGCAAAGGGAGTCGCTGCTGCTCGAGCCGCGCCCTCACCACAGTTGTATCCACGTCCGTGGCGATAGGCATACCGAGCTTCGCGACACCGGCGTGAGCAGACGGTATCACGGTCGATGTAGAAGGATCCACATAGACCGGTATGTTCCGGCGCATCTCGTAGGGCTTGTGGCCCCTAGAAGCAGCCGACTCCTCGATGACCTCCGCCGTAGTGGCCGCGCCCTTCCCGGAGTCGATGACTGGGCCCGTCATCATCACCTCCACGCTGCCCACAGAGCAGCCAGTCGGCTTCCCGCGGACAGCGAGAACAGCGGGGGGATCGTCAGCGACAAGCACCACCTCGAGGTACTCGTGGATGACGGTGGTGGCGAGGTACACCAAATGTGCGCCGAAAGACAGCATGGAACCGCCTGCAGGCAAGGGCCTGCCGCCGAAATCGCCGGCGTTGTCGCTGACGAAGTCGAAGGAGCCGAATCTGTGGACAAGGCCACAAACCACGCGCTCCCCCGACGGAGAAACCGGTCCTGCTCGAATATGCACCCCAACCAGCGCCGCTGCTGGCCCCACGATGGGCGCCAACTTTCGTGGTGATGAGAAGACAGATGCCATAGGGTGGCTAAAGATTGGGCCGATGGACGCTGTAGGTATTCGGGGAGGGATTGCACGTCACGTAGACGCGCTCAGAAAGACTAAAAACACCAAGATCTACCCAGGTTCGGGGCCCTCGCATGGAGGTAACACCCCTACTCCTACCTACCTCTCTGTATATAGCTCAACCGGGTAGCCACAGTACAATTCCTACTCTCAGCCAGGTAGCCAACTGCTAGCTCTCTCTCTGTGTAGCACTAAGACTCGCAATAAATGCTCTCTGGGCCAACGTCCCTCACACAGGAGGGGGCTGGCCACCTTATATACTGGTGGCCAGCGAGTAAACAACACTTAAAATTACTCGACATCACAACACAACTATGCAGAACGTCGCATGCCTCCGTGTTCCCGCTGACGCCGTGCCGAAAGTCACCGCACCGTCCGCCTGAGATGTCTTGTCCACCCTGTCAGGCCCTTAGGGTAGGTCGCTGACATGTCCTGTCCCCCTTGTCAGTGACTGGACTTGACAGGCGCCTACCCTCACTGTACCCACGTCTCAGCACAAATAATCATGTTCCTAGTAAGTTGAACCGCACGCCGGTACGGCTGCGGGGTACGCGGGGTCTCTGACAACTGCTCCATTGACTTTGTGCCCGAGTAGCAAAGATTTTCATCTACTCGGGACACCTGAGTTATATCCGGTCCATCTGGAACCTTACTTGTATCTTCTCTTGGCCTTTAGTACGGGTCACCGAGTAGCATCCACCGGATACCGGATACCCGGGTAGCCGCCTACCCGGCAAACCGTACACTCGAACACTGTTTTATCACCAATCTTTCCCCTACTCGGGGATAGCCCCCCGACAATCCGCTTATCCAATTGATAGAAGAGCTGGCAGCGGGGTGCCCATCCCCAAATTAAAACAAAAAAATTCTCTTCACTATTTTTGCCCCTGATTTACCAGTCAAAGCATAGTTGTGTAAACAAAAGAGAAAGAGGGATGACCCACTACCCAGATGCATCCTTCATATGGGAGCCGCTCTTGTAAAGTCTAGTTGGCTTGTGACGTAATGTATTTTCTCTTTACCATTCATTGACACTAGCATACACCTCTCTTAAAATATAGACACTCCTCCGTGGTATGTGATTGTTGGCAGGCACCCGAGGATTCAGTTAGCCATGGTTTGTGAAATTTTGGTGGAAGGAGGGTCAAAAAATTTAATACTCTATTTAATAAAATAAAATCTCTAGCACATGAGTGATCCATGCTTCCCTCTCCGAAGGGCCTTTCTTTTACTTTTATGTTGAGTCTCCATGTTCTAACTTTATGCACAATTGAGAGAGCATTTTTGCCATTCTGAGTTTTATGTGCACTTTTCCTTGAAACATTACTAATTGATTCATGATGTGTTATTTCTAGTTCTCTAATTATTTGTTCTAGTCGTCTTCATGAACTTTGAAGGTGTCCTGACATTTATGTCTTGTCCCACTCTCAAGGACTAGCGAAATACCACTTTGCCATGCTTTCTTTATACTTGAAGCAAACATATATCTTTCCTTGCATTGTTATCCATGATCTTTTATTTGTGTTACTTCTCATGATGCAAGATGATTGCTATGCTTTATTATTAAAGTTCTATTATCATGTTTGCGTTTAAGTTTTATGATCTCAGATTACATATGCTTTTACATTAATTTGGGGATGTCGATACGTCATAAACATATCCCTAATTTGTGATGTTCCATGATTGATTTCATGTTATCGTCCACATGTTTTCTATACACTTTATGTCATTTTTATCGATTTTTTCGGACTAACCTATTGACAAGATGCCATAGAGCCAGTTCCCTGTTTCTGCTGTTTTTAGTTTCAGAAAAGTTGTTCTGGAAATATTCTCGAAATTAGAAAATTCAAAGCTCGGAAGTCTTAGAAATCCCAGAGGTTCCACGGAGTCCTGAAGAGACCCGGAGGGGGGCCTCAGGGGGCCCACACCGTAGGGTGGCGCGTTCTCCCTTGGCCGCGCCAGGGGGTGGTGTGGGGCCCCCAGACCGCCTTTGCCCTTTCTCCTATTTAATCCCCCCGAGGCATAAACCCTAGGGAGATCCCACTTTTCCCTGAAAAACACCCGAGGCCACCGTCATCGTGATTCCGAGATCGGGAGGGTTCTGAAGCTCTCCCCGGCACCCTGCCGAGAGGGAAATTCATCACCGGAGGGGCCTACACCACCATGCCCTCCTCCGAAGTGATGCGTGAGTAGTTCATCCCTAGACTACGGGTCCATAGCAGTAGCTAGATGGTTGTTCTCTGCACTTTGTGCCTCATGTTTAGATCGTGTGATCTTCCTAACATGATCAAGATCATCTTTATGTAATGCTACATATTGTGTTTGCTGGGATCTGATGTATGTTGAATGCTATGTATTCTGATTATCAATATGTCATGTTATCTTCATGCTTATGTTATTTATGATCTTGCATGCTCTCTGTTATTAGTAGATGCTCTGGGAAATTAGATGCTAGTAACTCCAAGAGGGAGTATTTATGCTTGATAGTGGGTTCATGCCTCCTTTGCATCTGTGCTCGAGTGAAAGAAATGTGACGGATGGAGGATGTGCTGTTGCCATTACGGAGAAAACAGAAATGCTTTGTCTAAGGATGATTTTATTGTTTACATTACACACTTTGCTTACTGCAATTATCTGTTGCTTGCAACTTAATACCCAATGTTTGTTCGGATGATATTCGGAGGGTGGATTATTAGAATATATGCAGTTGGATAACGGTCTATGTATTTTGTTGTAATGCTCGCGTGAATCACATAGTAATCTTGCATATTCAGTACGGTGCAGCCTTCATTTGTGCCAATTGCCCAGCTGTAATTTGTTCACCACACATGTTATTTATCTTTCACGGAGAGACACCACTACTGAACTATGGACCCCGGTCCTTTTTCCTCATACTGATAAACACCTACTACTTTCATACTATTACTACTGCTTTCATACCGTTCTTCTACTGTTTTCCACACCATACTTTTAACCTCTTTGTGTTTAGCAAAACCGGTGAGCTTGACAACCTCACTGCTTCGTCCGGGCAAAGTGATTTGATTGTGTTGTGTAGGTTCCACGTTGCTTCTGAACTGGTAGTGCACCTTGCCATCTCAGTTGCTTCACCTTCTGAAGTTACTCCTTCCTCCTACTGGTCGATTCAACTTTGATTTCTTTCTGAGGGAAACTTGCTATTGTGCTCTTCATACCATCCTCTTGGGGTCTCCCAACGAACGTGTGTATCACACGCATCACCCATCGACGAGGGCAAGCTCGGGAACACTATCGAGCCTCCAAAGAAGAAACAGTTGTTCTCTCATGAGAGGGCGGCGACAAAGAAGGTCTCCATGAACCCCGATGGCACAAGGCCGTCACTCACCATTGGGGCCGGGTTGCCTCCCAAATAGGAAAGTGCACTCGTCGCCTTCCTTCGGGCAAACACGGAAATGTTCGCACGAACATTGCCCGATATGCGCATTGTAGCCAGGGAGGTGATCGAGCACCATCTGGCGGTATGCTCGGGTGCACACCCGGTCAAGCAAAAGGCCCACCGTCGAGGCCCGGAGAAGCAAGAATTCATCGTCAAGGACGTGGAGAAGCTCCTGGACGCCAAGATCATCCGCAAAGTCATCCATGCCGAGTGGATCTCCAACCTCGTCGTCGTCTCCAAGCACACGGGTGGAGGACGTCTCTGTGTTGACTTCACCGAGCTCAACAAGTCCCACACGAAGGATCCATATCCTCTCCCGAGGATCGATCAAATAGTGGACTCCACCGCTGGGTGCGACCTCCTCTGTTTCCTGGACGCCTTCTCAGGGATATCATCAGATCAAAATTTCCAAATAGGATGAAGAAAAGACCGCCTTCATGACGCCTTGCGGGGTGTTCTGCTACGTATGCATGCCCTTCAGTCTGAAGAACGCAGGAGCCACCTTTGAGAGGCTCATGTGCATCACCTTGGGGACGCAGATAGGGCAGAATGCGGAGGCCTACATCGACGACATTGTTGTCAAGACTTGAAAAGAGCGCACGCTCGTCGATGACCTTGTGGAGACATTTTAGAACCTCCGCGGGGGCAACATCATGCTCAACCCCGACAAATGCGTATTCGGGGTTGCGGAAGGGAAGCTAGTGGGTTTCCTGGTGTCCTGTCGTGGTATCGATCACGGCAGCACCAGAAGGCGTTCCTAATGGTGTTTAAAGAGGGGACATGCTAGCAAACGGTGGCGTTGGCGTGGGATTGGGTAGCAAGCGTGTAGGCACGCGATGTACCCAGGTTCAGGGCCCTCTCCTTGAGGTAAGACCCCTACTCCTGCTTGTCTCTCTTTTCTATCGATGCACAAGTTACAGGATCACTCTATGAGTTCTGTTCGGGCGTGAAAGTGCAAGGGAGAAGAGAATGTCTGTCCCTTCTATCGGTGCTGGGCCAGTCCTTATATATTGTCAAACTGGCCAGCTTACAGGTGGGGACCGACTGGTAAAAGACCAGTCGGGGAGATTCTAGGACAAACGCTCTTCGTCTTCTAGCCTTCGAGTCCGGTTGGTGCCCTACGATGCGCCGTATGATGGGCAGAGCCCTGCCCATCTCTGTGTACCCGATAGCCACTCCCGGCTGCCCGGCTGCCCTTGCCGGCATACCCGACATCCACTCCCGGCTGCCCGGCTGCCCATGCCATTGTACCCTGCCCGTACGCGGGTTACTGCGAGCCCATGCGGATGCTACGGGGGGCGTAGGGCGGTACCGGCTAGCCTCATATTGAAAGTAGCTCGCCGTACGCGGGTACAGCGAGCCATCCTTGAGTACCCCGAGGAGCCGAAGAGTAGGCGTACTATCGAAGTAGAGTGGCACTGTGGCTCACGTAAGCCTAGGAGTTGGCGTGCGTAGCCAAGCCTTCCTATCGTCTTTTGACTTTTGGCCCACCTGGGCGGGCCCTTCATCCGGTTGATCATCCGAGGCATGTTAGCATCATACCTTAGGTACTAGTTGAAATGCCCGTGCGTTGCTACGGGCTACGTAGATGATATATTTTTAGTAATTGTTATATATGAATAGGAAGATCAATTGTGTAAAATGATATTAAATGATAACCGACAAACCTTTATTTCTTACCCAACTATACAAGAAATAATATACATCTAAAAAAATGGACCTTGTTATGCAATATATGTATATATATATATGTAATATAAGTTTGTGCTAATTTAATAATTTATTCATCTAACTCAAAAAATAAAGAATTTGTTTTAATCAAACAAAGATGAAATTTCATTGGGATTTTAGCATCGGGTCAACATTTACCAAGTTTTAACTAAGATGTACTCCCTTCGATCAAATTATTAGGAGTATACCTATATTCAAAAGTCGGTGTCTTCTTAGTTTGACTAAGTTTATAGATAAATTTAAACCAATATAAATAGATGTACTACACAAGTTATTTTCGTACTCTATTATTAAATATTGCAGATATTGACATTTGGTTTATTTGTTCCTCGAAACTTAGTTTTTTAACGGCAATGGTAGATTCCGGTCAACCGTGCTCATGGGTGATTCAGACCATCACTCTAGCTATCGAAAGGAGGCTCGGGAGATGAAATAAGGCATGGGTGGAGGAAGAAATAAGACATCGCCGAAGATGAGAAAAAAAGCACCCGCGGACATGCCGCCTCCATAGCCAATGCCGGTCGGACTGGCCTGCGACATGGGATGTGCGACATATGATGGACCGTGGACGCTATCGACCGATATAGAGTTGGTTTGGCAGTTAGTTCCCTTTTCGATTTACATAATTGGAAACAATTGATTGAAAATGTATATAAATTTGATTATTTTTTAGCAAAGTAATTGATGTAGCTAAAAAAAACTTTTTGTTATGAAAACCGCAGACTAAGGGCGTGTTCGGCAACAGTCCAGCTTCTAGCTTCCTGCTGGAGCACCTTGGAGCAGCACCGAACACGCCAACTCCCTGGAGTCAGATCCGTGAAGCTGGACGGTTCGCACGGCAAAATTTCGGAGCACCTCTTTAGCTGATCCACGGATCAGTCCATCAGCGGAGCAGCACCAAATTACGGAGAATGCCACCGCCAAGTGAAAAAGAAAACGTTTCGCTGCTTTCTATTCTCTCCCGAGCTAGACCAGGGGCAGTTCTTTTGCGAAACACATCGAGCATGTCTCGCCCTTGACCTAGCCGCTGGACGGGTCCACACCCGCCGCCGTCCCCTGACTCCATCACCGCAGGAGGAGCTCGCTCGCCGCCGACAGGGCCGTCTCGCCGGCGGAAGGTGCTTCCTCGTTCTCTCGGCTGCCCTCTGTTCCCCTGACTCGGCCGCAACTTTCAGATCAAGGAGCTTGGTGCTCTACCGAACAGGCCTGCCCAGCCAGCACCAAGGCCCATTAGAATAAGGCAACGTATCAACAAACTGTGAACGGACCAGGCTGGAAGTCTATGTTCTAGCAGGCTAGATTTCAGTAAATGAGCTTTGGGCCCGGCTAATGTTTCGGAGCAGCACCGAACGTATCGCGCTCCGTTCCGGACGCAGATATCGCTAGGAGAAGCTGGATCGGAGGAGTTTGCGAAGCTAGGACGTTGCCGAACACGCCCTAAATGAAAGTAGACGACGCTAAATGACGCTGGTGATCCGGACTGGGATAGTCTAAATGCTTTTAGCTAAAAAAAAAATCATGTTTGTCTCCCCGTCCTTCCCAATCCCTGACCACTCCTCTTTCCTCCTTATCCCCTCTGTGGCCACTCCTCTTTCTCAGTCCACTCCTCCCATGCTCCTACCTTCCTGTCTCGATTCACCATAGCCGGCTACCCGAGCTCGTGCCGGTCGGCCTCCACGGCCGCGGTCATGAGAAACTCGCGGGGCTCTCCCTACCGCCACATCCCGCGTTCCTTTGTCGCCGAGCCAGTGAGCTCTTGCCGCCACCGCCTTGCTCTGCCCATCTCCTACCTCGGTGCTGCATCCTTGCCTCGATTTATCCATGTACGGTGGATCCTAGCTCGCGCTGGTCGTCCTCCATGGCTGCGGTGATGAGCACCTCGCGGCCCCCCTACTGCCGTACAGCCACCTCTCCGCGTTCCTCCGCCGCTGTGCTCGCGAGCTCCCGCCGCCACGGCCTTGCTGTTCCTACCTCCTCGTCGCCGGCCTTCATCCCCGTTAGCCACCGAGGACATGAGTTCAAGCCACAGCTTCTGCTTCCTCTACTTTTATCACTATTTTTTTTGGCAGATTTTCTCGTGCTCTCTTGTCCTTCTTGCCTTTTCTGGTAGTGATTATTGTTGTTGTATGCTGCTGCAGGTTCACTCATCTGCACTGTTTTTTTGATAAGAATAGGTGATGTATCACAGGAAATCACGATTATTTCAGGTTAGTGACCTGGGAAACATGTATACAGTTGCGGGGATTAATTCGAGCTGGCGAAATCAAAATGGAGTACATACAGTACGGTTTACAGGCTTGGAATCTAATTCAGCACCATGCTTTTCGGAGCTTGCTCGTGCAGCACCACATCGTTGGCGAATAGGGTTTGGATTGGAAAATTTGAGCTTTGAGTTAGCATTTGGATGCGGTCTACTGGGTGCTCATTCTCAGTGTTATTTTTATATTTCAGAAGCATCTAAAATGAAATTCAGTTGTTGCATGCCAAGTTATGAAGTCTGACACAACTATTGATTAATCTTCCGCTACCAACAACATGGCTGTTATTTGAGAGGAGAACACATTCCCTAGTACGACTACCTGCTTAGTCGCAACAAGGTATAGTAACATTCACTGTACATATCCTATTGTATTTTCCTTTTGTTTCAGTTGGGGTGAGCTTTTTCCTTGTGGCGTACACTTTATATCAGATATGTCTAATAAGGACATGATGATTCTTGTCCCCCTTTCTTCTCAGATGTTTCCAATGCATAGAATTTGAGATGCTGCCCTCTGCTAGAGTATTGCGTTTCATGACCGGAGGTCCAGAGCTTGGAGGAAACACCAATTTTTTTTAAACTACTTTATCAGGAAATTTGATATATTGGGCTGTACCATGAAAACAATCTATGGATTTTTCTCATAAAAAGAGCTCTGTTTTGAACCAGTAATAGCTAATATCAGATGCAAAAGCAAAAGGCTATTGACTTGATAACGTTCTTATCCTCTTTCAGGATGTTGGATTGTGGCTTGAAGAGATTAATCTGGTGGCTACAAACAAGTATTTGAAGAAAATGCTGTCTTTGGAGAGTATCTAGAGAGCTTGTCGATGTTTACTACTGAATGGATTTTGCAGTTTATTTGGCGGTGCCATATGAAATGGGGAGACTTTATCACATTGTGCAAAGAGTTGAGGCGCATTAAAGGTTTGGATATTCTTGGTTCTTCCTTAAGAGCATATAGAAATCATCTCTACTACCGTTAAGCAACGTATTTTGTTCCTTCATATTTTTCCCTTTAGTTTGCATTTGATTGTATGATGACGTTGCTTCAATTGTACTTGTTTGTCTCAGGTTGCAATTTCACTTGTGTCAACAAATGACGCTCTAGTTTATTTATATCCTAACGACATGATATGTGTGTTCTACAGGTCTCGGCTGCTGCTGCCATCGTCTTGCCTGGCCTGCCGCTGCTGCTGCCATAGTTTTCCCCGACCTGCAGCTCCTGCTGCCATTGTCTTCCCCGACTTGCTGCTGCAGCTGACCATGTAAAAGGTTTATATTTTGTTCTTTGGCCAATAATGACAAGAGAATGAATACTCTTCTTTATTTCCGGTTTAGAGTGAAACATGTTTTGTTGGATGTGCTAAGCAATGTGCTCTGTTATTTGATCACATCTTGCGTTCTGTAATTTAATTTAGTTGTAGACGTTGATCCAAAAATGATATGTACTATGTATGTAATATGGCCACCGAGCTATGCATGCTTGTGCTTTGTGCACCGATCCATCACCTTCAGTAGTTGTCTTTTTGACAGCCAATAGAAGCAGTGATGAAATGTTAGTTAAAGTTTAATCTTCAAGAAACAACTGTTTTTTTGTTCATATGATCGTGTGTCAGCTGGACTTCCTATTATATTCGTATACTTTCTCGCACTCCTCTTATCATCTTGGAATTTCATTTGTTTTGCAGTTCATCAACCACTTGGTTAATCAGCTTGCTAGACACCAATTTCTGAAGATTGCTTGCCAACTTGAAAGGAAGCACATAGTCAGTGTTTACTCATTGCTTAGAGTCATAGAATCTGAGATATAGAGCTACCTATCCGTAGTCAGCACCCGCCTAGTAAGTAATCTTGATGTTACAGATTCTTTTTTTTTGCCTCACTATAGTGTTTATGTTTAATCACATTTGTCAAGTCATTTTATTGAACAACCTCATTAAAATGAGATTTGATAAATTGTGACTCAGGTACTTGAAGTTCTACCCATAAGAATTTACTTCTTATATCCAATACTTTCGATCATTGTGGTTTGAATACACGCTGGATCATTCTTACTTAAAGATAATATTCTGTGATCTCTTCATCCGAAAAGGTATCTTTCTGACTGAACTTTCCCCTATTCACGAATCTGTTAAATATGTTCGCAGTCGTCTCTTTCGTTTCTTTTTTGTCATTACACAGTGTCTCATGTGTTAACATAAAATGCACATAAGTATTTAAAATGTTAAATCTATCTACAAGCGTTACTTCTTCAAAGACGTCCATAATGGTACATATAATAAAATTTAAAATATGTTTGCATCCATTACATTTTGAAATGTGGTCTAGCGAGTTCAATTGCTAAGGACTTCCTTGTATACTATGTTCATCGTGGTCGTTACTAAGGACTCGGTTCTTTTTCTCTTCTTTGAATTCTTGATCTTGTCCTTTGCATTGGCCTTGATGGCGAGTATCTTGATGTTCCTTTTCGCGGTGGCTCTGGACAACGCGACGTACAACTGTCCGTGAGAGAATACCGGTTCTGGTAGGTACACGCCTACAATTGGTATGGTTTGTCCTTGCGCCTTGTTGATCGTCATAGCAAAGCTAAGCCTGATCGGGAACTGTTTTCTCTTGAACCTGAACGGGAATATGTCACTGTCACACGGACATAGAGGTATCCTAGGGAGAAACACCCTCTGCCCAGCATGCTGTCCCACCACGATCTCCGCATCGATCGCATTCCTCTGGAACCCACGGATGACAAGCCTTGTGCCGTTACACAACCCATTAGCTGGGTCAATGTTCCTCAGCAATATAATGGGGCAGTTCATCTTCAGTTTAAGCGCGTGCGGGGGCATCCCAGTAGGAGTCAGCGAGTTGAGAAACTCTTGAGTATAGTAGCCATGCGGATCGTCCTCCGCACTATCGAAGCTATGGTAGATGACCTCGTCGCCCTGAAAACGCTCTATCATGCGCATGTTTATTCCATCAACGTTGTCGTTCTTTGTGGAGAGAATTTCTCGGGAGGTCATGTAATCTGGATTTTCCATGTTTTGGTCTAGGGAAGGAAACACATGGTCAATCAGCTTCTCTATGTCAGACGCGTCGCCTGTAGATGGCACGCAAATATCTTCTGGAAGCTGGATGTTTCCTTCGTCATCAGTTTCCTCGGTGCCGTTACCTATCCTCAACAAGTAATCCGCGAACCACTGGTCGTTTTGCGCCCTCATGTTCTTTACGAGCCTTAGTTTGCGCATGCCCTTCCATAGTTTCGAACTCCGTAGACTCGCATCGATTATCTGACCTCGGGACCCTTTCCTCACTACCGGAAACACCTGCCTGAAGTCTCCACCGAACACGACAGTCTTGCCCCCAAAAGGTTTGTCAATATTGCCCCTGAAAGGTTTGTCCGGGCTTTTCATGATGTCGCGCATGCTTTTGTCCAATGCCTCTACCGCCTGTCGTTTCGTCATGGTGGCTTCGTCCCATAGTATGAGTTTAGCTTTCTCCAGTAGCTTGGCAGTCCCACTCTGCTTAGTGAAACTACATGATGCCCCTTCTTCAAGGTTTAGTGGGATTTTGAACCTTGAGTGGGCTGTCCTGCCTCCAGGCATGATTGAAGCTGCGACACCGGATGTCGCTGTAGCCACTGCGATATCCCCCTGTCCACGAACCCTTGCGAGCAGTGCCCGGTAAAGGTATGTCTTCCCAGTGCCTCCCGGACCATCGACGAAGAATACACCTCCTTTTTCGCCATCAACAGCCTTTAGTATCTCGTTGTAGGCTAGCCTCTGCTCGGTGTTTAATAAGTCTGCCAAAGAAGCGTCTTCCTCGTCAACCTTGATGTTGGTTTCTTCAATTACCTCCCTAAACTCGCCTCCAGTGTTATCATACGTCTCGTCAATGTGCGGAAGAGGGAATGATTTTATGTCTTTGCCCATGGATTGTAGCATGCCCCTGATATCAAGCAACACCATTTGCTCCACCGCTTTTTGACACGTGTTGTTTCGCCGATAGTCGTCTGACATCGCCTCAAGGTGTCGATCCCAAAGACCACGCACATCGCTAAGTTCACAGAATACCAAGATCGTTGCAAAGAGCCTCCTAAGTGAGGCTGGCATGGCGAACTGCTCCGACTCAGTAAGACACTCGTCGAGCGTGTTGTCGGCCTCGATTAGACCCCTCCTCTCCGCGGCTTCACGGAAGGTATCACATAGCACACCATCAACGGTTCTTAGGTCTTCGAAGGACGTCGATCCTGGTACGTGGTTTAGAAGCACCCTAAGAAAGTAGCGCTCTCCCTCGGCGGGATTGGTCGTCACGATTCGGCCTACTTGGTGATCCCGTTTCCTTTCCTTCCAGTACTTTGATGGCTGCCATGTGAACCTTCCTGAAAAGTCCCTATAGAGAATATCTCGAGCCCACTCGTGCTTTTGGTTAGCCATGAAATACTCGGTTAGCATGGATCTATGCTCTTGGGCAGCAACATCGTTCAAGTTGTCTCCCTCTTTGAACGTGACTCTTTGCATATTTGGGAGATGAAGCGGAAGTTGTAGTACAGACGGGTGGCACTCACATAGTTTGAAGCCAAATATCCTCCACATGGCTTCGGGTGGAGTAATCCACCTTGCATCGATGTATCTTTTGATCTCGTCAATGTTACCATCGGCGTCAGGCTTGTCGATATTGAATGAAGTCTGATCGTTTCCCTTGTATATGTACTTATATAGGTACTTGACAGCCTTTATGCTCGAGCACACTTCCACATTGATGTGGCAGTTGAACATCCGCAAGAGGAAAGGGTTGTAAGGAACAACCCATCTATTGTCGAGCATGGCACGGCGGACCTTCGCCGAGCGGCCATCCTTCCGTCTCCGATAAATGGGGTATGAGTCCTTTCCCTGTATAGTGGTCTCGTTGAACGCCCGTGGGTACCTACACTTGCATGACCCATCCTGCATGCACACGTTGTCTCGCTTTAGGACACCGCATGGGTCGTGCATCATATGTTTGACGACCATGGCGTATAGCTCTGGGTATTTATCTTTGTCCGGGAGCTCAGCGGATATGAGGTGGTCATACTGTTCTGGCACAACGAGCTTATAATTGGAATCCATTATCAATAGGAAATGGGCATGCGGTAGGCCCCTTTTCTGGAACTCGACCACATAGACGTATGCCTTCACAACGCCTAGGATGTTCTTCTTGGTCAACATCTCCTTCATCTTCTCCAGTTTGGCCTTAAACACTCGGGCCACAATATCTTGCCGGTCTTGCGGGGTTTGCCCTGGAAGCAGGGCATCTTGTATCTCGTGCCAGTTTGGGTTGCATGTCATTGTCAGGAATATGTCAGGCTTGCCGTATGTCTGCACCAATGCCATGGCGTCCATATGCCTCCGCTTCATGTCTCGGAAGCACCCTTGGAAATTCCAGGGTAGAACAATCCTTGTTCCAATAGCGCTTGCTCGAGTCTCTCCAGCCGTAATGCTATCGACAATGCCTTTATATAGATCAGCGCGTATCTCCGGCTGGTGCTTTCTAAACCAATTCAACCTGCAGCCCTCGATCTTTATGTACATGTCCACTGCCCATTGCTGTAACAGTCTCCCTCCATGTAGTATGGGGTTGAATATGGAAGGACGTGTTTGTAGACGATAACAGTAGTAGTCTCTGACGGAGACGCATAAATTTCCACCCCCCTCTGCATGAAGGACAATAAAAAGAATAACATTATGAAACATAAGTGAGTCTAGAAAAGAAGATATAAGTACCGCAAGTAGAAAAAAAGTATTGCAAGTATCCCAACCTGGATCGTTGTCACGGTCTGCTCTTGGTAGCTGTGCAAGGTTCCAAGGTTTATTACGTTTAGGAATATTTGGATGCCAACCGAGTTCCCCCTTCGGAAAGAAGAGGGGATACGAGAGCGGGTCATAGCATCCTTGCGTGGCTTGTATACTCTGTCTCTCATTATTGTTACCATAGAGTATAATGCTGCGCTTGAACCTGTTTTCTGGGTTGCTGCCCTCGACCCAGATCGCAGCCACCTCAGACGATGCTGGTGTGTTATATCTCCGTTGGTCTAGCTTTTTGTCGGTGTTCAGTTCTATACGGTAGTCCTCAAGGTTATCCTTATGGGCGCCCAAACTCCTAAACTGATGGGAGTAAGGGTTTGATCTCATTATGTTCACAACCTTACGAACGACCTCTTGGTCTAGTTCCTTCGTGGCATCCTTGCGATGGATCAGGCTGGGATCGTCGTCGTAGAAGTAGAGTTGTAGATGTTCCGGGCGAGATCCTGGACCAAACGAATGCAGCTTGTGGTACAAGGAGCCTTGTGCTCGGAATGTGTAGACTCCGGACCTCATGTTCGTGCAGTCATTGTCGAGATTGACGCCAAGGGTTGTAAACGAGAAGTGGCCATTGAAGAATCGTATACTCTCCCGAAAATGTCGACAATCCGCATCCATGCTAGACCATAGCCTCATCAGCTCCGGGATAGGCACTGTTTCAGCTAGCTCGATCTGTCCGTTTCGACAACAGAAACCGGGGGTCTCATGCTCAAACTTCGTGGCATGGCAGTGATTGCAGTCTGGGACTTGCTCGAGTTTGTGCGTGCTATCTGGGAGGTTTGAGTACACGAAGTCGAAAGGATCAACAGCAGCTTCATTGGATGAGTCTATCGGTGTATCGACGTCCACATTATCAGCGTCGAATTCTACATGCATATGACATCACTCATTATGTGCATATTTAATTGTAGTAGACAGTGTTGATGGAAAGGCTGGCATTAGTACCTTCATCGGCATACATGCAGTCCTCGTCGGTTAGATCATTGGTGATTGTATTCTCGTCCATGATACCATTGAGCAGGCCCTCCATGTCGCCTACAACATTCTTAATCTCGTAAGTATGATTAAAAAATGCACCATGAAACAAATAAGTTATTTAATATTCGCGTGTTACCGTTGGTTCTGTTGTTATACTCCGGCGTGCTCGTTTGCAATGTTGCTGTATTTGGGCATGGCATCGCGATGGATTCAGCACATGGGGTGTCCCTCCTAGCCATGGCGTTTTTCCTGCGCCGAGCCCTCTTCTCATCAATTACTCTTTGTGTAGGCATGCGTTGCTCGGTTGCTCTTCTGAGTTTATTAATCCCCTCCTTCTGCTCAGGCGCCAAACTGTCTCGTTTAGCTCTATCTTTTGCTCTTCTACGTGCATTGATCTCCTCCTTTTGCTCCGTAGTCAATCTGTTCCGTCGAGCTCTATCACGTTCACGTCTTTCTTCAATTATTTCTTGTAGAATTTTTGAAACCTGTTGCCTCTGCTCTTCCATTGCCTTAGCTGAGCACGCTGCTGTAAGTACGTCCGGTGGCAATTTTGTTTTGGCACAGGTATCTAGCCGGGTATTATTATTCGTCATCCATTTGCTGCAGTCACGAGCAAATACAAAAGTTAATCATCCCATAATCAAAGTTTTTGATGGCTGATATTGAGTTGTGTCGACTGTTCTCTCTGTCCTCCGAGTGAAGAGTTCAAGTATGTTAGTGTGAGTAAAAATAAAAATTTGAGTTGGGAAATCTTTCTGATCGTGTGCCATTTGCTATGAAATATATTTTGTATACACCAAAATTGAACTGCTTGTCTAAACTGGGATGCGAACCGTCCTTTACTGGTAATCTATGAGAAATATTAATATCACTAACTGGTTTTGGACCCAGCAGGATGGTTAAAAAACGAAGACATGATGTGCACATAAATGAGGATTCCGAAAATAAATTGGAAATATGATGTTTCATATGAGATACGTGTTGTTGCTGTCAGACGAGCTAGGATCGATTGATTCCAGGTATCTGTTTTGGTCGTGCAACGAGGAAGAGGAATCATGCTGGCTTGGGTGATGCTAAGCTCAGTACTTGCAATGCTGTGCCTATATCATGCCCCTTCGCAGCATTTTTTTTAGCTCAGCTGGAACCTGCTGTTTTGCAATTAAAATATGAGTATATAAACCCTTGGGAAGTTGGGATGGATGTTATGCATACATATGGAGGCATGTTGTGGCATAAATGGTTTGATAGAAATCAAGCATTCGTTGGGAGAGTATGCCTCAAGGCTGCAGATGGATCATTTGAGTACAATCTTGTCAAAGTGAGCAGACTATTGATACAGTATACTAACACAGGCTATACCGCTATACACATCTTGACCTGTTATTTCTCATGGCCTCTTTTGCACTGCTCTATTTCAACTTGTAGTTTTAGAGCATTGACATCCATGAGTTATCCATTGAGCAGACTATTGATACAGTACACTAACACAGGCTATACCGCTATACACATCTTGACCTGTTATTTCTCATGGCCTCTTTTGCACTTCTCTATTTCATCTTGTAGTTTTAGAGCATTGACATCCATGAGTTATACATTGGCTTTGGAATAGCAGCCTCATGTTATCGTGCGCCAAAGTACCTGATGGCATTAGCGGGCAGAATCAAGGTACAGGACAGGGTCCTTCTTTTTAACAGCAATGATATCATGTATGCCTGATTAATTGTTCCCATATGTGCACTTGGTTTTCTTGTCCATAATATTTTTAGGAAGCGGGAATTGTTTTTGGGTACAATTATCATAGATACTTTTCACGGTGCAGAGTGAAACCACCAGTTGCAACAATTAACACAAAAATACAGTACTTTAAAAATACATCTAAAGCATAAAATTGGTCTTCAAGACATTCCTAGCATAGCTTAAAACTGGTGATCATATATCTGCTCATCTATGTTTGCATATAGAATATAGTGACATTCCAAACCATTTAATCATTTTCAATTCAAGTATTGGTCGTAGCTGAAAAGTAGGGTAAAACATTGCAGATAAAACAATTCTATTTCCAGATAAACTATAAGAATTATCTATAGTAACTGCTTAAGAGAAGGCATGAACAAGAATTTTAGACTGAATACTCAAGCTGTATTTGATCTGGATTGGGGTAGTTCCTGCCATCTAGCTTAAACATTGTCCTAAGTACAAATCGAATTGTCTCGAGAACTAAGCTATTCAATCAGACAGGGTCCTTCTTTTTAACAGCAATGATATCATGTATGCCTGATTAATTGTTCCCATATGTGCACTTGGTTTTCTTGTCCATAATATTTTTAGGAAGCGGGAATTGTTTTTGGGTACAATTATCATAGATCAAGATCAGAAAGATGTTTGTATTCATTTATATAATGAACTAATGAAATCAAGACGTGATTACCGTAGGTGAAGCTTTGTTGTTGCAGGTTTCGAGACGAAGCACTGCCGAGCGAGATTTCCGGTGCTGATTCAGAGCGTGGCAATGTCAAGCTAGGGCAGAGATTTGATTCAGAGCGTGGCAATGTCAAGCTAGGGCAGAGATTTGGGGTTTGCATGGGATTGTGAGGTGTTTATCGAGAGATTCTGTAGCGATTTATATTGGTGACCCATGGCCGCTTGTTCCGTGTTGGTATAGGAGTTGAATTCCATGTTCGTATTGGATTGTATCGGTATCGATATCCCTTCTTTGTCCGTATTGGATTTTTTTTAGCGATCGATTGGAAACTGGGAGGTTTGGGCCCAGATTGGGCTTACAACTTTCAGGTTTTCAGGTTTTCTTGACGTACGTAACGTACGGTCGTGGCTTTTTCAGCGATCCCTTCCCTGGTTTTTTTAGCGATCGATCCCACGTTTTTTACACGGTCGTTAGCGCGTGGTTTTTTTAGCGATCGATCCCAGGTTTTCTTGACGTACGTACGGTCGTTAGCGCGTACTATATAGTAGAGATGTGTGGGAAGTACTTAGCCATTGGCTATTTTATTCAGGTTCCTTGAGGCACTCGGGGATCATCACCCCGACACTAGCCCCCGAACAGGTGGGAGTTAAGGAGCCGACGCGCCGGGTGCGAGGCTCCCGTCTGTTCTCTTGGTCCTCGCCAGCTCCACCAGTCCAGGCCGGCTGGTGGTGACGCCATGATTCGCGCGGGTGACGTCGATGAAGACGCGTGCTGTCACGTGGGCCTGCGGCCGCAGTCAAGTCGATGTCGTTGCTTCGTTTCCTACGCTAGGATCTTTTGTGGCTTGGGGAGCCGTTACGGATCTTTTGCGGCGCACTACCGGCGACCCCTTGTTTCTCGCGCCATGTGGAGGAATCGTGGGGAGCGGTTTTTACCACGCGACGCGCATCCGATGGCCTGCGGTAGCTATAAGTAAGGGCGGAAGTTCCTCCGGTGGTTCTCTCCGCCATTCTTCGTGCTCGAGCGCCCTTTGCCTTTTCCTCTCCTCTTTGAGTTTTCTGGACTGCTCACTGTGCCGCCGCTGCGAATCCGTCCTCGACCGCTCCCGCACCTTCTCCGACGAGGGACATGGCTGGCTCGAGGAGAGCCGCCGCCGCCGCCAAAGACGTGCCAAAGAAAGGCTCCTGGGCGGGCTCCTATGTGATGCGAGGGGAGCTCCGCTACTACCGAGGCATGGGCTTTTTCGGCCCGGCCTCGACGGTGGCGGTGACGAGCTACATCCGCTCCCCAAACACGGAGATCGACGAGGGGCTGCGGACGGTGATGCGTGCCCCGCCGGAGTTCGAGTTGTCGCTGCAACTGCAGCCAAACGAGCTGGTGTTCTTCCTCTCCCACCTCGACCGTGGCCTCGTGCCTCGGGTGAGCGCCTTCATCTCCTCCTTCCTCACTTACTTTGTGCTCCTGATCCATCATCTGGGGCCAAATGTAATGACGTACTTGGCTTACTTCGTAAGCATGTGCGAGAACTACTTGGGCATTTGGCCGAACCTCGACCTGTTCGTCCGGATGTTCTTCCTCAAAGGGGGAACCGAGATGGCGCAGGGGCTCTTGGTGGAGTGCGGCTGCGCCATCATCGTGGCCCGGCAGAGCACGCACCTGCCCCGGCTGACCCTGGTCGAGTCGGCGCGGATGTGGCAGCAGACGTATTTCTACGTCGAGGACTTGCAGGACGGCGACCAGATCGGCCTCGACCCCTTCATCAACCGGCTGCCCAGCTCCCAGAATACAACTGGACCAGATAGGACCCGGGGAAACTCGAGAGAGTGCGACAAGATGATCGCCCGGGTCCGGGAGCTCGTCAACAACGTCCTGACCAGCCGGGACTTGATGCTAGCGTGGATGGCGCCCCGGCTAATGCCGCTCTGCCACCGCTCGCACAAGATGTGCTTCACCTCCGGGTTGAACGACCACCCCAACCGGCTGGCGCAGTCGGATGTCGATTGGGCGTCCCTGAAGAGCCGGAGGACGATGCAAAAGGAGCGGAGGACCACCCGGCACCGGCTCGCAACGGTAAGCATCAAGGACCGGATGATGAGGTCATAGATCTCGACGACGATTCTGATGTCGATTCGCCGGCTTTTTCGCCAGCTCCGACCAAGCGGCGCCCGGCTTCCGGCTCGAGCAGCCAGCCGACCGCGGAGGAGGAGCCGAGGGCCAAACACGGACGCGGCGTGTCGCCTATGGTTGGGGACAGCCGGCGACTGAAGAGAGCCCCGCCTCCGGTTGTGTCAGGGTAAGTTTCTCCATCTTCTCAGTTCTTCTTCTGTGATACACACTTTTTACTTAGTCTTTCTTCTTCTTTCCGCTTTAAGGGACGCGGTCCCCTCCAGCCCGATGCAGAATCCAGCTCCCTCGCCAGCTCGGGAGGTGGCTCCTCCCTCGGTGGAGTCCTTGGACGCGGCCGGGGCCCGGGTGGATGCCGCGCCGGCGGCTACGGAGGGCCAGCCGCAGCCGGACGCGACCGAGCAGCCAGAGGCGGCGGTCGAGCCTCAGGCTGCCGCGCCGACTCCTGCCGCGGCAATGGCGCCGCCTGCCGACACGGCTCCGTCTTCCACCGCTTCTGCACCGGGCACCGGACCTTCTCCTCCTCCTCCGACGTCGACCTGCACCGCGTTGGCGGTGGTGACGAGCTCCTCCGGTGCGTACCAGGGGTTGGGCATGCCGCCCTGCTTCCTGGTACCGTCTGGGCAGGCCAGCCGGCACCCGGGGCATTCCCCTTTCCCTCCGCGTCAGGCTCGGAGGCACCAGCGATCCTCCCTCCGGCTCTCGGGACCATCCGAGTGCCCATCAAACCGCTCAATGTCGGGCGGTCCCTGAAGAAGGTCCTGGAGGCGATGGCGACGACGACGGCGGTCCTAGCCAAGGACTTGGCGCTGGCGCTGGCGGACAGCGAGGTCGCCAACGGGCTGATGATGGTACGTTTCCTTTCTCCGCCTTGGCCTCGCGACAGCCATGCAGTATGCTTATCCTCCTTTGCCTTTGTCTTCAGGACGCCAGCCGCTAGGAGAACCACGTCCGGTGTCGCACCCTGATTTCTAGGGGATACTCACCGTACGAACTGGATAGCAGATGCTTGGATTATGGGGCATAACTGCTCCCACGTCCCAGCTTCCTGGTAGGCCTGCGCTTATGCGCGACAACACAAGCCCTGCTATTCCATCGTCGATGTAAACTATCCACTAGAGATCAAAGGCACTTCCGTCGACGTACTTCAAACCATACACACATGGTACGTCAACGGCGTTGAACAACTGATATCACAACAGATCTCTACGACACAAAAGATTGAAATAAGGTGCAAATAGCTCTCATTAGAGCAGAGATAGCAAATACAATCATTCAGAGGGCACATGCCCCAACAATACATCATTACATTACAGCGGAAGCATTCAACATGTCTGAGTACAGACAAGAACCAAATAGGCCTAAGAGGCCGGAAACGAAAAGACGGAGCCCATCCACGAAGTCTCGGATCCTGCCCGGGTCCGCTATCTACTCGTCAGCAGTCTCGTCATACTCCACGTAGCAGCCACCATGGAGATCCTCGGAAACGTCGTCTGCGTAAACCACAGCCCCAAAGGGGTCAGTACACCAACGTACTGGCAAGCAAGACTCACAGTTCACCAAAGTGTAACCCTTCAACACCAAGCACAGATGCCTTGGGTTCAACGGAAGAAAGGGGAATATAAAATATGCTGCAACTGGCTGCACTAATCAACTACAGAGATTCTATCACTTCCGGCTAACAGAAAGGAGATAAGATCGAGGATTGTAACCAACTGAAAGATAACTTCAAACAAACCCATCCTGGATCTCGCCCCTTATCCAAAGAAGCAATCCGAGGATAACTCACACAGTTGAAATAATGATGGTTCAAGTTATTGTGTCAATAAGCCTATTACTAGTCAAGTTATTAATCATTGGGTGTAACATGTTGGATCATTATGTTTAAGTTGTCCTGAGTACTTGTTAGCCAGTACTTTCACCAAGTAATCCATAACCGCGGAAAACACGGCTTCTCGAGAAGATTATCCCTGCAGGGTTGCACCAATTTGGCCGTACACGCAAGAATAACCCGCCAGATGGAAATGCACTTCCACCAAGCGGGGTACTCTACACAACCAACCATTCTTCGCATCAAGCCCAAAGCACCTTGGGCGCACGGCTAATCGAGCCCAGAAGAAAATGGACCCTCATAGCACTCTAAGAACGTGGCCCCCTATATGCCGACTACGAAAGTTCCACCCTGGCCTGGGCTCGCAAAAACATGCATGCGGCAAATAGAAAACACGAACTAAATGAGGCGATTTGGACGAGATGCGAATTAGGTCAAGTTGAGGGGGGCGCCCATACTCGCTTCCCACATGCGGTTAGTGCACTCATCATGGATCAGTAGACAAGACCCTTTTCCTATTAGGGTCGACACTAGCAGGCTTCAAAACCTCTCATGGGCCTCCTGCCGGTGCCTTATCATCAAATTTATTATTAACAGTAACATTAGCATGATTGATTGATTAAACAACGAGCCCCCAGAACATAAAGAAAATAGTAACAGAAAGTAACGGGTAACAGACTCGAGCAAAACAACCTAAGCATGCTAGTAAGACACGGGCTCAAACAATGGTTATAGGTATGGAGGTGAGGCAATTTCAGGGTTAAGGGATACATGTGATAGGTTCGTAACAGAAACAACTAATCATAGGGCTAGCAGAAATAGACAACGGAAAGTATCGGTAGTCAATGTTGAAAGGAACACAGTGGTTCATGTGAGTGATAACTTGCCTGCAAACCCAGTAGCCTGGTACTGAGCTAACTCCTTAGAAGGGGTGTCGTAAGTATCGTCGGTCTCTACGTCGTAGTTTATCCGAGAAGAAGCAAACAAACATTGCAGAAAGATAAAAAATCAATATAATGGCATAGGTGCACAAACATGGGATGATGCATGTCATGTTAATAGATGCATCAGAATAAACTACTTGACAAGATAACACAATTTAATTGGACCCATATGCAATTGGATTGCATATGGAAAAGATCCAATGAAATAAGTGGAAACAAATGATTTACAATTAATTATTATGTGAAAGTTGTTAGCATGATGCATGCATGATGGTAACAACAAAATAACAACAAATAACAATGATAGATGCAAGTGAAAAAGGATTGGAACAAGTTTTGGAAATCATTGATTAAATTTGGAAAGTTTGGTTACTTTAAACATGTCACACAAGCAATTGTTGTTTTCATCAAGTTAAAGTGTTCAAAACAAATAACAAAATTTATATTTGAAAAGGTTATTCTTTTATGATTTGAAAACATATTTTATATGTCCCAAAAGAATTTGTTTTGATTCAAGTTATAAATTTAGCAATATTAAATGATTTAAACAAGGTTTAAATCATTCAACCAATTTTAATTATTCAAAACAGAAAACAAAGTTTATATTTGGAAAAAGGGTTTAATTTTGCATGGAAAACATATTTCATTTGTTGAAATTGGATTTAAAATGAGCAAGTTATTATTTTGGCAATTTTAAATGCAATAATTAAGAAACAGTTGTTTTCAGCAATTTAAATTATTCAAAACAGCAAACAAAATTTATATTTGGAAATTACATGAAAAGTTGATTGGAAAACATATTTAGTTTGTGGAATTTGGAATTTTTATGAACAAGTTATGAATTTTGCAAATTTAAGGGATTTAAACAAGAATTCAAATGTTTCACCAATTTAAAATATTCAAAACAGTAAACAAATTTTATATTTGGATAGAACATTTAATTTGGTATTGAAAACATATTTTAAAAGTTAAAATTGGAGTTGGTATGAATTTCTTATGCAATTTACAAAATTGGGTGCAATTCTGCCATTTTTTATTAGCTGAGGACTAGAATAATATTTTGCAGGGGGCTAGAAATATTGCCAGGGGCCTAGGTGTGATTTCCTGTAAGTTATGCGACCAAAACATTGCGAAACAAAAATGTTTTTAATTGTGCAGGGGGTGGGATTCGATCCCCCCACCTCCTGCTTGCGCTGGGGGAACCAAACCAGTGGGGTAATTCGCTGTGTGTTGACAGGATGGAAGCCGCGGGGGGGATATGCTTCAGAACTGCAACTTCTGAACTAAACGAAAAATAGCAAAAGATGTGGGTTGCGGGACTTGAACCCGCGACCTGTGGCTGTACTGCGCGGCTGTTGCCAGTAGGGTGTGCGTGCGCTTGTTGATAGGAAGGGAAACATGGGGGGTATAAGGTGCAGTTTTGGCGAACTAAACTGAACTTGTTCGTTCAGATCGCTGTACCTCACGGAGGTACAGGCAGCGATGCTCGCCGGAGATGCTAGGGCGGCCGTGGGGGTGTGCTGCGGTGCGGCCAGAGAGGAGGGAAAGGAGGCGAGAGGGGGACGGCCTCACCTTAGGCGCTCGGGAGCAGGAGGGTCGGGGCAGCAGGGCGCTGCAGACGTGCAGGAGGTGGCCGGCGATGAAACGGCGACGGCGGCGGCGCTGTGCTGGCTCCCGGCCAGCGCCGCGGGGTGGGGGAGGAAGAGGGTACTTGGGCGTTTCCATTCCCTCCATGGGGAGCTCCCGGGACAGCCTCCAGCGACCACGCCAACCTCCTCAATTTTCGGCCATGGTGGTCGGGTTCAGAGTTGCAGGGAATTACAAGCGAGGTTCAGAGAAAGAACAGGGAGCAGAGAGAGTGAAGATGGCGGCTTAGAGGAGGAAGGGAAGAGAGCTAGGGCCTAGGGTTTTGGCTAGGCAGGGGAACTGGTCGGCTGTTTTTATGGGGGGAGAGAGAGTGGTACGGCAGAGAATCACGCGGAGGGAGGGAGAGATCGTGTGGTTGTTTTCTCTGTCGTACTTGTTGACGTCATGCCAGAGGTGGAAGATGCCCACGAAGTGGTACTATGGGCTTTGTGGTGGGAAAGGCCAAAGGGAAAAATTAAGATGGGGCTAGGAGAGAAAAGTGGGCCTGCTGCTCTCTCTCTCCCTTTTGTTATTTTCTGTTTCTTTTTATTGTTTCTTTATGTAAGCAAATTTAGAAAAGGAAGGAAACCAAGAGATTTTTGGTAGCTAAAGATGTCTTCAAAAATTTGGTAAGCTAGTTGGGTTTAAAAGAAAACATTAACCAAGTTTTGTTTTCAGAAAACTTTAAATTAGGCTTGATGTTTGTTTGAAATTCAAATTTGGGTGTATTTTAATTAAGTGCCCATTTAGTAAAAACAACTTTGAATAGGGGGAACCCCTATGATTAATTTGATTGAAAGATTAGTTGATTGGCTTGTTAAGTTTATACTTCACAAAGTGGTTCTGTTTTGATGCATTTGATTTGAATTTGGATTGAAATAGAATTAATTGATTGAAATGAAAGCACCATTTTATTAGTTGATCAACATGGAATAAATGGAACAATTTGGTTGTTTTCACTTGTTATTTTTATTCCAAAAGTTGTAGCAGAACAAGTATGAAAACATTGTTTGAGTAAGGTTTGAATTTGAGTTGTGAAAACAGTGGAAAACAAATGCAACAAATAAGAAACAAATGCAAACAACATGATGACATGATGCACAACTTTAATAAACAAGAAATCAATCATTCTAAGGGGAGTTTTCATACTTGGGATGTTACATCCGGGCAGCCGGCGTATAGGCGCTGAGTGAGTGGCCTCTTCTTTTAGCCGGATGCGTCGTTCCCTCGTATGTTGCTGACGAACTTGTCATTGTCGTTCTGCAGAGGAGCCGAACGAGCTGAAGGAGGCGGCGAAGAACTCCAACCCGGCTGCCCAAGCGGCCAGGATGATGAACGACCGCGACCGGCAACACTCGGAGGCCACCGTTCATGTCCGCCGCCGCGTCGAGCAGTCGAACGTCCACAGAGCCGAGGTGGTGCGCCTGGCCGCCGCCCTTGATACCGCCAAGGTAGATCATGCCGCCGCCATGGCCAGCCAGCGGGAGGCCTTCCAGTTTCTTGAGGCGGAGCTGGAGAAGGCGAATAAGTACAAGGAGGACGCGGTACAGCCCCTCCAAGACCAGCTCGACCTCGTCAGCAGCGCCGCCGCCGGTATGTTGCTCCTTTCTTATTGGTTGTGAGGCGAAGTAGATCTTCCCGCCTAAGTATAATTTTCGCATTTTAGGTTACTATCCGGAGGTGGACGACGTTCTTCACCGCGGCCGTGCACTCGACCTCTGCGTGGCTGCTGACCTTAGGCGGTGGTTGGCTGGGAGCCCACTGTAGAGGACCGGGTGGCCTCCCTCGGCGAGGAGGCCAAGGCGTTGCAGGAGGCCGGACATGCCATCTTCTTGGCGGTTTGGGATCATGAGGTGGCGCCTGACAGCATGGCGGACCTCGGGGCGCGCCTGCAGGAGGTGCCTGATGTCGTTGACCCCCTCGGGGAGTCGGCTGCGCAATCGGGTGTCGAGATGGCGCTGACCATGATCATGGCATGGTTCACCCGTGGCTTCGACGAGGCGGGCCTCAATCGCATGACCCACGGCTTTCGCCAAGGGACGATCTTCGAGGCGCTCCGCGTGCTTCCGGGTGTTCGCCAAGCCGCCAGCCGACTGGGCGGCTACGTGGACCTGGACGTCTTCTTCCCCGAAGAGCCGGAGGAGGACGCGACCGAGAAACCGGACGCGCGTGTTGATGGCGCGGCTGGGGCACGAGTCGAGAATCCGGCCATGGTAGTGCCTTCTCCTCCTTTAGCCACGGTGCCGGTTGCTGGTGAAGAAGCCTCGAGAGTCGACTAAGTCCCCAGGATGTCGGGCGTAATTGTTTTTTCAAACTCGGTCTTGTCGTTTGTCCCCGTGATGCCGAGTGAAGTTATAGTACTTGAAGATTATTTCTTCGTGAATGCTGAAGTGGTTCGTTCTTCTTGTTGCTTGTTGCCTTTTGCCGCCTTTTTTTCCATTTTACCCGTGGTAGCATTCCAGCCTGCCCACCTGGTGCAGCCCCCAAGATTGGGGCCGGCTGCCCTAGGTAGGGGGGGCCCAATCTCAAGCATAGTTGGAAAAAGGTTGGCCGACTGCGGCTTGTTGGCGGGTAGCTGCTGCGTTGTCAATAACTTTAGACTTTGTTAAATCATTAGTGCATTAAAGCATAACTTTGATGGGCATTTTTTACTTTTAGCCATTTTCACTTAGTTAATGAAAATTCGCGCTAGTTCGGCAGGCGGGGTTTAGCGTTTGTGTCCCTTGCTGTCTGGTCCCTGCTCTTGCCAACATGTTAGCCGGGATGCAGTCTGCAGCTGGAACCAAAGAGGGGGCCGTCTTATTGGGAGCACAGTGGCAAACGGCCCCGTGGTCGAACTCGGGCGAGGTTTTCGCTATGTCGCTGGACGACCGGCTTTGTCTCGGTCCTTAGTCGTTTGGTTCGCGTATGGGCTATTGGCTTGCGCTCTGGCCGGCTGAACTTCCGGGTTGAGGTCTACAGCCGGATCCGCAGAGTGAGCCTTTGGCGCCGGGTACGCTGCTTTTCCGACTAATTTCCAGGGTGTGAGCCGATTGCTTTTGCCAGTTAGTGATGTGAGTGTAACAGATGTGTTGCAAAGGGCGGGCCTCTCGAGTGCCTTGCTCGAGGGTGCCGGCTAATTTTATTGATAACCGGGGGGTACATGATGTTACACTTAGGCGTGGAACAAACATAGTAGCTCTGCGTTCCACGGGCGCTCCGTCTCGTCGTAGGAGGTGGACCCCTTGTTCTTGCACACATCGATGAGGTAGTAGGCGTTGTTGCTCAACGCCCGACTGATGATGAAAGGGCCCTCCCGGGGGGAGGACAGCTTGTGGAGACCCTTCGTGTCTTGGATCAGCCGGAGCACGAGGTCTCCTTCTCTGAATGCAAGCGGCCAGATTCGCCGGCTGTGATACCGGTGAAGGTCTAGTTGGTAGATGGATGATCTGGACAAGGCCAGGTCGCGTGCTTCCTCGAGCAGGTCCACCCCGTCCTGGTTTGCCCGCCTTGCATCCTCCTTAGTGTATAAGATAGCTCGGGGCGAGTCAAACTGTATATCCACCAGCAGGATAGCTTCCACGTCATATACGAGGAAGAAGGGCGTGTAACCAGTTGACCAGTTGGGCGCTGTCCTCGGGCTCCATAGGACAGAGGGGAGTTCTTCGATCCAGTAGCCGGGTACCCGCTCGAGCGGTTCGACTAGCCAGGGCTTGATTCCAGCTAGGATCAGGCCATTTGCCCTTTCCACCTGTCCGTTTGACTGGGGGTGTGCGACGGAGGCCAGATCCAGCCGGATCCCTTTGTCCCCGCAAAACTGCGCGAAGGCGCCCTTTGGGAAGTTCGTTCCATTGTCGGTGATGATGCTACGTGGGTAGCCGTAGTGATAGATGATGTGCTTGAAAAAGGTGATGACAATCCGGCCATCGAGTTTCTTGATCGGCTTGGCCTTGATCCACTTAGCGAATTTATCTATGGAGACCAGTAGGTGGGTCATGCCGCCTCGGGCCGTCTTGAACGGCCCCACTATGTCCAGTCCCCACACAGTGAAAGGCCAGGTGATGGGGATCGTTCCGAGTGTCGTGCTTGGCATGTGCTTTTGCGTTCTGAAGCGCTGGCAGCCATTGCAGGTCTTGATCATTTTTCGGCATCAGCTGCTATGGTTGGCCTGTAGAATCCGTAGCGGGTGGCCTTCGAGCATATTGCTCGAGTCGACGCGTGGTGGCCGCACTCTCCCTTGTGTATTTCTTCCAGGAGGCGTATGCCTGTCTCCGGCTCGACGTAGCGTAGCTAAATACCGCATGCACTTAGTTTGTGCAGGTGGTTGTTGATGATGGTGAACGCCTTTGCACGGCGTTGGATCTGTCGGGCGAGCACCTCGTCCTGGGGGAGCTTGTCCTATGTTAGGAAATCAAGGTAGGGTTACGCCCACCCCGGTGTTGGGTACTTGTCGAAGGCATCGTGTCGCAGCACCTCTAGTCGTGCTTCCTTTGTCATGGTTGACCCGGGTGTCGGTTGGATAGAATCTGGGTTGGGCAAGCGAGCCCCCGGGTCTGGCTGAAGAGCACCCTGGCTGGGCAGGTGAGCCCCCGTGTCCGGCTAGAGAGCGCCCGGTCTGGGCAGGCGAGCCCCCGAGTCTGACTGAAGAGCGCTCAGGATGGGCAGGCGAGCCCCCGGGTCCGGCTGGAGAGCACCCGGGCTGGGCAGGCGAGCCCCTGGGTCCGGCTGAAGAGCCCCCGGGCTGGGCGGCGAGTCCCCCGGGTCCGGCTGGTCGAGGACCGCCAAGACTTGGGCCGGGGCCGTCTTGGAGCCGGATGGCGATGTCGAGGAGCCAGCGGTTTCTGAGTCCTTTGGGCCGGCTGGGTCAGCCGACAAGACGATGGAGTCGGAGCTCGACGAAGGAGTGATTAACGGCTTGTGAAGGTGCTCAAGGGAGACGCTAGGCGGTATCATTTGCTTGGTGGAGTAATGCTTGGCGAGCATGTCGGCCGTCTCGTTAAGCGCTCGCGGTACGTGGTGGAACTCGCATCCGTCGAAGTAGGCGTAGAACTGTTGCACGAAGAAGCGGTAAGCGGCCATGTTGTCGTCCTTGGCGTCCCAGTTGCCGGAGTTTTGTTGGATGACGAGGTTGGAGTCGCTGAAACAAAGGATGCACTGAATGTTCATTTCTTTGGCTAGTCGGAGGCCGTGGACGAGTGCTTCGTATTCGGCGACATTGTTCGAGGCCTTGAAGTGGATCTGCAGGGCGTACCCTAGATGGTCGCCCTTGGGAGAGGTGATCACGATCCCGGCTCCCAATCCCCTGCGCATTTTGGAGCCGTCAAAATGCATCCGCCAGTAGAAGGAGTCAGGAACTGGGGGGAGGTATTGGGTTTCCGCCCAGTCGACGAAGAAGTCCTCAAATGCTTGTGATTTGACGACTGTGCGGGGCTGGTAGAGCACGGTGTTGTAACATCCCAAGTATGAAAACATCCCTAGAATGTTTGTTTCTTGCTTTATTTTTGTTTTGCATCATGGCATCTTAATCATTGCATTTGTTTTCCTTTTGTTTGCATCTGTTTTTCTTTGTTTTCACAATTGAAATTCAAGCAATATTCAAACCTTTGTTTCATACTTGTTATGTTACAATTTTTTCCAAATAAAAAGTTCAAATAAAACATCAATTTGTTTCTATGAAAATGGAAAACTCAAACTAGTGATTTATTCCTTTTGATATTTCACTTAAATTCAATTTGCTTTCAATTTCAATTGCAAATTACAAACAGCAAACATTTGAAATTTATGGAAATTACCAAAACAATCCAATCACTTGTTTCAATTAAAAACTTGAATTTAAAATTTTAAGTTGATCAAGTTAAGTTAATCAATTAATATTACAATTCCATCAAATTTCAAACAAATTTTAAACAGCCACATAATTTAAATATTTTTGAAAATCTAAACTTGCAAGTTGTTGCTGTTACAAAAATGAAACAATATAAAAATTTTCCCTAATTTTCTACACCCCAAAACCTAGCTATTCCTTCCTATTTCTATTGCAGCAAAAAAAACAGAGAAAAATAAATAATAAAAAGCAAAAAAAAACGCAGCGGAGGGAGAGGCAGCGGGCAGGCCCAGCCAGCCCACTAGGCCACCGGCCCGGTACCCCCCACTTCATCCCCTTCCTTCGTACGGCGGCCATCGGCGCTAGCCACGTCGTTGCAGAGAGGCAGCGAACGGCCAAGCTCCGCTCCCCTCCTCCTTCTTAACCCCTAGGGTTTCCCCCCTCGACGCTAACCCTAGCCGCACCTCCTTCCCTCTCTCTCCCCACCACCGCCGCCATCGAGAGGAAGGACCTCGCCTCCGTTTCTACTGCCACGGCCGCCGACGTCTCCGCCTCCCCCCGGCCGTGCTGCGACCACCCCTGCGAAGAGGGTAATCCCCTCTTTCCATTCCCCTAAACCCCCTCTTGATTCCTTGTCGTTTGCACCGCGATTTCCCGGCCGGTTGTAGCCATTGTTGCTCTGTTTTCGTCGACAGAGAGACCACCTGCAGGTGTGCGCTTGCAGTTGCAGTTAACACCGATTGTTATGTTCAAAAACCAATAGATCCCGTATGCATCAAACAGACGCAGCAGACCAACTGGTAGCGCACGCTACGCGCACACCCAGCGATCCCAGGATCGAGTCCCAGCACCCCCCCGTTTTTCTGCTCCTTTTATTCAATTTGTTCAGTAGTCGTTGGCTGAACCTCAAACCCCCCTGCTAGTGTTTACCTGTAATGAAACCAGCACTAGCCCAGTTGGTTGCTGTTCCTTTGCGCATCAAGCATAGGGCAGGGGTTCGAATCCCACCCCTGCCACTTAAAACCAATCTTTTTTTCCATTTATTTTCCTAGATCTAGATCTACCCCGAATTGCACCCAAGTCCCTGCTACTTTTATCTAGGTCCCTGTTATTTTCTTTCCAAGTCCCTGTATCTTTTCTAGCTCCATAGTTATTTCTATAAACCATAAAAATGCTTAAACTTAGTAATTTAATAACTTTTGTTTGGAAACTCCAATTGCAAAACTTTAAACATGTAAACCACTCCATTTTAAATTCTCTACCCAAATATAAAATTTGTTTACTGTTTTGAATAATTTAAATTGGTGAAATATTTGAATTCTTGTTTAATTCACTTAATTTTGCAAAATTCATAACTTGAACATAAAAATTCCAAATTCAACAAATAAAATATGTTTTCCATCCCATTTTTCATGTACTTTGCAAATATAAACTTTGTTTCATGTTTTCAATAATTATAATTGGTTAAATAATTTAAACCTTGTTTAAATCATTTAAAATTGCTAAATTCATAACTTGCTCAACTTAAATTATTTTTGGACTTATAAAATATGTTTTCAAACCAGAAAAGTATAACCTTTTCAAATATGAATTTGGTTTAATGTTTTGAACAAATAAAAATTCAAATAAAATCATACTTGAATTTAATTCATTTAAATCTTGTTTGACTTGTTTAATTCATAAATAATTCATCCTAATTCCTTTTTCAATAATTGAAACATGTATTCCACCTAAAATTTTGTGTACTTTCCAAATATGAATTTGGTTATTTGTTTTGAACTATTAACATTGATGAAAACAACAAATGCTTGTGTAACACCTTTAAGGAACCAAAATTCCCTAACTTAATAAATAAAATTTCAAACTTGGTAAACCTTATTTCAAAATTGTTCTATTGTTGTTATTTTTCTGTTTTCCTCATCCATGCATCATACTAATCCACTTTCACCTGTTGGTTAGTTGTAAAACAATTGTTTCAACCATAATTCATGGGCTTTTCATATGCAACTCAAATTGCATGTGGGTCCATTTAATCATGTTGTTACCATGTCAACTAGTTTATTTTTATGCATCAATTAAATGGTCATGCATCATCCCATGATTGTGCATTATGCCATGTTATTGATTGTTTGTCTCTTTGCGTTGTTTGTTTGCTTCTTCTCGGATAGACGACGACGTTGAGACAGACGAGGTTTACGACACCCCTTCTGAGGAGTTAGCCCAGTACCAGGCTATTGAGTTTGCAGGCAAGTATTCACTCACATGAACCATTGTGTTCCTTTCAACATTGAATACCGATACTTTCTGTTGTCTATTCTGCTAGCCCTATGAATCGTTGCTTCTGTTCGATCCTATCACATGTTATCCTTTAACCCTGATATAGCCTCACCTCCACACCTATAACCCCATTGATTGTTGCCCGTGTCTTACTAGCATGCTTAGGGTTGTTTGCTCGAGTCTGTTACCCGTTACTTTCTGTTACTATATTTCCATTATGTTCTGGGGCTCGATGTTAAACAACAACCTATTAATTTTGAGGTAATAATAACTTGCTGATAAGGCACCGGCAGGAGGCCCGGCGTGGTTTTGAGGCCTGCTAGTGTCGACCCTAATTAGGAAAAGGGTCTTGTCTACTGATCCATGATGAGCGCACTATCCGCATGTGGGAAGCGTGTATGGGCGCCCCCCTCAATTTGATTCAATTCGCATCTCGTCCAAATCGCCTCATTTAGTTCGGGTTTTCCATTTGCCGCATGCATATGCAGGTGCGAACCCTTGGTACCAGGGTGGAACTTTTGTAGTCGGCATTTAGGGAGACACGTTCTTAGAGTGCTATGAGGGTCCCCTTTTCTTCGTGGGGCTTGATTAGCCGTGCGCTCACTGCATGGGGTTCTTTGGGCTTGATGCGAAGAAGAGTTGAGTTGTGTTGAGTGCCCCGCTTGGTGGGAGGCATTCCATCTGGCGGGTTATTCTTACGTGTACGGCCAAATTGGTGCACCCCTGCAGGGATAAATCTTCTCGAGAAGCCGTGTTTTCCGCGGTTATGGTTGACTTGGTGAAAGTACTGGCTAACAAGTACTCAGAACAACTTACACCTAACTAATGATAACTTGACTAGTAATAGTCTTATTGACACAATAACTTGAACCATCATTAATCCAGCTGTGTGAGTTATCCTCGGATTGCTTATTTGGACAAGGGGCGAGGTCCAGGATGGGTTTGTTTGGAGTTAGTTATAGTTGGTTACGATACGCTATCTTATCTCCTTTCTGTTAGCCGGAAGTTGTAGTATGTTTCTGTAGTTGTTCAGTGCAGCCAGCTGCCGCATCTTTTGTATCACCCTTTCTTCCGTTGAACCCAAAGCATCTGTGCTTGGTGTTGACGGGTTACACTTTGGTGAACTGTGAGTCTTGCTTGCCAGTACGTTTATGTACTGACCCCTTTGGGGTTGTGGTTTCCGCAGACTACGCTTACGAGGATCCCCGTGATGGCTACTACGTGGAGTTTGACGAGGCTGCTGACGAGTAGATAGCGGACCCGGGCAGGATCCGAGACTACGTGGATGGGCTCCGTTTTCCTTTTCATTCCCGGCTTCTTAAGCCTATTTGGATTTGTCTGTACTCAGACCCTTTGAATGCTTCCGATGTGATGTAATGATGATATGTTGGGACATGTGTCCTCTGGATGATTGTATTTGCTATCTCTGCTCTAGTGAGAGCTATTTGCAACTTATTTCTATTTATTTGTGTCTTAGAGATATGTTGTGCTATCATTTTGTTAAACGCCGTTGACGTACCATGTGTGTATGGTATGAAGTACGTCAATGGTAGTATCCTGATTTCTATGGGATGGTTTACGTAGACGATGAACAGTAGGGGTTGGTTGTCACACCTACGTGTGTTGGCCTACTCGTAAGAGATGCGGGTGCCGGTAAGCCCCGTAATCCAATGTCGCACCCTGATTTCTAGGGGATACTCACCGTACGAACTGGATAGCAGATGCTTGGATTATGGGGCATAACTGCTCCCACGTCCCAGCTTCCTGGTAGGCCTGCGCTTATGCGCGACAACACAAGCTCTGCTATTCCATCGTCGATGTAAACTATCCACTAGAGATCACAGGCGCTTCCGTCGACGTACTTCAAACCATACACACATGGTACGTCAACGGCGTTTAACAAGTGATATCACAACAGATCTCTACGACACAAAAGATTGAAAAAAGTTGCAAATGGCTCTCATTAGAGCAGAGATAGCAAGTACAATCATTCAGAGGGCACATGCCCCAACATATCATCATTACAGCACAGCGGAAGCATTCAACATGTCTGAGTACAGACAAGAACCAAATAGGCCTAAGAGGCCGGAAACAAACAGACGGAGCCCATCCACGAAGTCTCGGATCCTGCCCGGGTCCGCTATCTACTCGTCAGCAGCTTCGTCATACTCCACGTAGTGGCCACCATGTAGATCCTCGGAAACGTCGTCTGCGTAAACCACAGCCCCAAAGGGGTCAGTACACCAACGTACTGGCAAGCAAGACTCACAATTCACCAAAGTGTAACCCGTCAACACCAAGCACAGATGCTTTGGGTTCAACGGAAAGGAAGGGGATATAAAAGATGCTGCAACTAGCTGCGCTAACCATCTACAGAAATCTATAACTTCCAACTAACAGAAAGGAGATAAGATCGAGTGTTGTAACCAACTGAAAGATAACTTCAAACAAACCCATCCTGGATCTCGCCCCTTATCCAAAGAAGCAATCCGAGGATAACTCACACAGTTGATATAATGATGGTTCAGATTATTGTGTCAATAAGCCTATTACTAGTCAGGTTGTTAATCATTGGGTGAAACAGGTTTGATCATTATGTTTAAGTTGTCCTGAGTACTTGTTAGCCAGTACTTTCACCAAGTAATCCATAACCGCGGAAAACACGGCTTCTCGAGAAGATTATCCCTGCAGGGTTGCACCAATTTAGCCGTACACGCAAGAATAACCCGCCAGATGGGAGATCACCCCACCAAGCGAGGTACTCTACACAACCAACCCTTCTTCGCATCAAGCCCAAAGCACCGCGTGCTGTGCGTGCGCGGCTAATCGAGCCCCCCGAAGAAAAGGAGGACCCTCATAGCACTGGAAGACCACGCCGCCCTAAATGCCGACTACAAAAGTTCCACCCTGGCCTCGGGTTCGTACCTGCATATGATGCAGCAAATGGAAAGCCCGAACTAGTACGGCGATTTGGACGAGATGCGAATCGAGTCAAGTTGAGGGGGGCGCCCATACTCGCTTCCCACATGCGGGTAGTGCGCTCATCATGGATCAGTAGACAAGACCCTTTTCCTATTAGGGTCGACACTAGCAGGCCTCAAAACCACAAAGGGCCTCCTGCCGGTGCCTTATCATCAAATTATTATTAACAATAATAGTAGCATGATTGATTGATTGATTAAACATCGAGCCCCCACAACGTAATGAAATAGTAACTGAAAGTAACGGTTAACAGACTCGAGCAAAGCAACCTAAGCATGCTAGTAAGACACGGGCTCAAACAATGGTTGTAGGAAGGGAGATGAGGCAATATCAGGTTTAAGGGATTCATGTGATAGGTTCGTAACAGAAACAACTACTACTAAGGCTAGCAGAAAAGAACAACGGAAAGTATCGGTAACCAATGTTGAAAGGAACACAGTGGTTCATGTGAGTGATAACTTGCCTGCAAAACCCAGTAGCCTGGTACTGAGCTAAATCCTTAGAAGGGATGTCGTAAGTATCGTCGGTCTCAACGTCGTCGTGTTTCCGAGAAGAAGCAAACAAACATTGCAGAAAGATAAGCAATCATTATCATGGCATAGGTGCACAAACATGGGATGATGCATGTCATGTTAACAGATGCATCAGAATAAACTACTTGACAAGATAACACAATTTAATTGGACCCATATGCAATGAGAATTGCATATGGATGCAAATGCTTTAGGTTGAAGCAATGATCTACATTTGATTAACAAGTGTAAGTAGTTAAACATGATGCATGCATGAGGATGATAACAAGATAACAACAAATAACAATGATAGAGGCAAAGGAAAAGAATAAAACAAGTTTGGAAATTGTTTGTTAATTTTGGAAAGTTTTGGTTACTTAGACATGTCACACAACAATTATTGTTTTCATCAAGTTAGAGTATGCAAAACAATTTACAAATTTTATATTTGAAAAGAACATCAAATTTTAGTTGGATTACATGTTTCACATTTTGAAATTGGACTTTGGATTATTTAATTATGAATTAAACAATATTAACCAATTTTTAATTGAATTAAACAAGATTTAAATGGTTTAGGCAATTTTAATTATTCAAACCAGGAAACAAAATTTATATTTGAAAAGGTGAGGTGAAATGGTATGAAAAACATATTTTGTTTGCATTATTTGGAATTAGTATGAATTAGTTATGAATTATTACAAATTGCATTTGAATTACTCAAATTTGAATTTTAAAAGTATTTGAAAACTCAAAACAGAATACAAATGGATTATTTGGAAAGGTTACGAAATTTGGAGCAGTAAACATGTAAAACTTTTAATTATTGGGCTTATAGATTTAAAGATATTAAAGTTTAAAGTTTAAGTGTCAAAACTGTTATTTAAATCGATTTAGGAAAAAGGAATTTGCGCAGAATGTTTTATACCTAGCTGCAAACTACACCCAGTCCCTGTCCAGTGGGGTCTAGCCCGCGTGGTGGGTTAGGAGGTGAGGTGGCACAGAGGTGGCTGACCCGCGGGCCCAACGTGGGTGAGCGTGAGGCAAAAATAGGGGGCAAAAACTGCGCCCCGCGGGACTCGAACCCTGGATGTGGTGCACTCGCGCACGGACAGTTAACCAGTGCGCTGCGCTGAGTTTTGTGATGGTACGCGGAACTGAAACAAGAAGTGGTAAACAACTACGTGAACTGAATTTTGCCAGCGCTGCTCTCTGTTCCTGACGGAAACAGACAGCGTTCGACGGACAGAAGCCCACGGTGGTTCGACAGGCGGCGATCCTGGGAGATCGGAGGCATGGACAAGCGAGGGACGTGAGTGACATGACAGGGAGTGTTTGGGTGCAGACAGATCGGAGGGAGAGGGAAACAAGCAGCGGGCGAGCTCACCTCGCTCTGTCAGTCGGGATGCTGACGGACAGAGGCGCCACCGTCCCCCTCCGGTGATGGCGCGGCCGCCACGATCCTCCTCCCGCCTCCGCGCCTACAGGGAATTTGGAGCTGGGATATCAACGTTTCCATCCCCGGAATTGGTAGCCCCTCGAGAGAAACATGGTGAAGGGAAAGGTGGCGATTTCAGGTGCTGGTTCGGTGTGGCGCAAGGGTTCAGAGAACAGAGGGAAGGGAGAAGGAGTGGAGGGCGGCGGCAGGGAAGGAGGGGCTAGCTAGGGTTAGGGTTGCAGCAGAGGCTCGGGAGGTGAGCTACTTAAGGAGAGGGGAGCGAGTACGGCACGACATCGAGCGGGCATGGAGCGATCGGAGGGTTCTGAGCCATGTCGTACAGAAGATGACGACATGGTGGGGAAGAAGAAAGCGACAGGGGGGTTACTGGGCCAGGAAATTGGTGGGCTGCGCTGGTTAGGTGGGCTGCTGCACTCTCTCTCTCTCCCTTTTGTTATTTTTTATTTTTGTTTTGCTGTTTTTTTTTTTTGTAGCCTTAGCTTTAGGAAGAAAAACATGGCTTTTGAGTTACTAAAAAAATTACAGAAAATTAGTTTAGCATTATTAGGTAATTAGAAAACATATTGCCAGCTTGGATTTCAAAAATTGAGTTATATAATGATAGTTGTATTTGAAACCAAATTAGAGGAATTTTAATATTAATAAACCACTAAGAAAACCATGCTTTGGAATAGGGTTACCACTAGGATTTTTGAAGGGTTTAAAGAGTGCAAAAAGGGGGGGGGTGAATCGTATGGATTCAAAAGGTTAATGATTTTGAGGATTGGTTTGGATTTGCAATGATTTGGAAGTAATTGATTGAATTAATTGTTTGCTTAAAACCAACAATTTAAGGAGTGCACATAATTGAAATAGAATGGAACAATTTGGTTGTTTTCATTTGTTATTTTTATTCCAAAAATTGTAACAGAACAAGTATGAAAACAAAGCAGTTGAAATTGTTTGATTTTCATTGTGAAAACAAAGAATAACAGATGCAAAACAAAAGGAACAAATGCAACAATATGATGACATGATGCAATACTTTAATAAACAAGAAATCAAACATTCTATGGGGTAGTTTTCATACTTGGGATGTTACAAAACGCCCCCCCTTGAAGGAATCGCGCCCCGAGATTCCTACTGAGAAAAGAGAAGATCCGGAAACTTCTTGGGAAGATCCTCTTGAGCTGTGACACGTGAAACACATCGTGCACATTGGATAGACGTCAGGGAATTAGCAAACCACCGGAACATTTTCAAGTAAAGGGGAGAGATTTTTGCACCAAAGGTGTATAGCTGAATAGAATTTGATGCATTTGGTGAATAGACTATCTGTAATAAGGTTGGAACAGAGTTATTGACATCAATGCAACACCAAGGATGACATCAATGTCAGAATCAGCAACATGAGAGTAACGAGGAATATGTGGCCTCTCATTAGAATTTGGATTGTTCTTACTTATCTTGGAAGTCAACATTTGAGATCCCGGGGAGTGAACAGAGTTTTGATTGCTTAGTGGAACCAGAATTGGGTTGTATGTTGTGGAAAAGATTGTTGACACAAAGGAATGTGATGCTCCGGTATGAAATAACACTTTAACTGGATAAGAGTTTACGAGGAAGTTTTGATTAGACGCCGGTAGAAGATTTGAAGTGGAAAACAACAACAAGATTTCAACGGACGAAAAGGATGTTTAGAAGAACAGGATAACGAAGCAACACCGGGAAAACGAGAACAAGATTCCTGAGGTACTACGGAAAACCCATCCGGGCTTCTAAAGGATCAATATCTACTGCTTAAGGAATAGAGGATCTGCTTCCGGGGCTTACACGCCTCCGTTCTCAATCATGAGTAGGCAACATGATAAATCATGTCACAACCACCTCCATTCCTATGGTCTAGTAGATATAACCATCCTAGAGAAACCAGAATTCGTGAAATCCTAACTTGAAAGTTCAGATGAGAAGGGAAAACAACGTTACACTTCCTTACCAGAAAAGGGAGGGTGGGTGGGGAAAGAAGAAAAAGAACAGAATTCCTACTCTCACGTTCCAGTTTTTCCTGTATAGCTACAAAATAGTTCCTAGACTCAACTGCGACCAGTAAAAAGGGATCCTACAGGCAGACAGGCTCTGATACCATTTGTCGCACCCTGACTTCTAGGGGATACTCACCGTACGAACTGGATAGCAGATGCTTGGATTATGGGGCATAACTGCTCCCACGTCCCAGCTTCCTGGTAGGCCTGCGCTTATGCGCGACAACACAAGCTCTGCTATTCCATCGTCGATGTAAACTATCCACTAGAGATCACAGGCGCTTCCGTCGACGTACTTCAAACCATACACACATGGTACGTCAACGGCGTTTAACAAGTGATATCACAACAGATCTCTACGACACAAAAGATTGAAAAAAGTTGCAAATGGCTCTCATTAGAGCAGAGATAGCAAGTACAATCATTCAGAGGGCACATGCCCCAACATATCATCATTACAGCACAGCGGAAGCATTCAACATGTCTGAGTACAGACAAGAACCAAATAGGCCTAAGAGGCCGGAAACAAACAGACGGAGCCCATCCACGAAGTCTCGGATCCTGCCCGGGTCCGCTATCTACTCGTCAGCAGCTTCGTCATACTCCACGTAGTGGCCACCATGTAGATCCTCGGAAACGTCGTCTGCGTAAACCACAGCCCCAAAGGGGTCAGTACATAAACGTACTGGCAAGCAAGACTCACAGTTCACCAAAGTGTAACCCGTCAACACCAAGCACAGATGCCTTGGGTTCAACGGAAAAGAGGGGATATAAAAGATGCTGCAACTGGCTGCGCTAACCAACTACAGAGATTCTACCACTTCCGGCTAACAGAAAGGAGATAAGATCGAGGATTGTAACCAACTGAAAGATAACTTCAACCAAACCCATCCTGGATCTCGCCCCTTATCCAAAGAAGCAATCCGAGGATAACTCACACAGTTGTAATAATGATGGTTCAAATTATTGTGTCAATAAGCCTATTACTAGTCAAGTTATTAATCATGGGGTGTAACATGTTTGATTATTATGTTTAAGTTGTCCTGAGTACTTGTTAGCCAGTACTTTCACCAAGTAATCCATAACCGCGGAAAACACGGCTTCTCGAGAAGATTATCCCTGCAGGGTTGCACCAATTTGGTCGTACACTCATGAATGGCCCGCCAGATGGGAGATCACCCCACCAAGCGGGGCACTCAACACAACCAACCATTCTTCGCATCAAGCCCAAAGCACCTTGGGCGCACGGCTAATCAAGCCCAGAAGAAAATGGACCATCATAGCACTCTAAGACCGTGTCCCCCTATATGCCGACTACGAAAGTTCCACCCTGCGCTGGGCTCGCAAAAACATGCATGCGGCAAATGGAAAACACGAACTAAATGAGGCGATTTGGACGAGATGCGAATCAGGTCAAGTTGAGGGGGGCGCCCATACTCGCTTCCCAAATGCGGGTAGTGCGCTCATCATGGATCAGTAGACAAGACCCTTTTCCTATTAGGGTCGACACCAGCAGGCTCCAAAACCTCTCATGGGCCTCCTGCCGGTGCCTTATCATCAAATTTATTATTAATAATAACATTAGCATGATTGATTGATTAAACATCGAGCCCCCACAACGTAATAGATAGTAACAGAAAGTAACGGATAACAGACTCGAGCAACAGCAACCTAAGCATGATAGTAAGACACTGGCTCAAACAATGGGTTGTAGGAAGGGAGATGAGGCAATATCAGGTTTAAGGGATTCATGTGATGGGTTCGTAACAGAACAACTACTACTAAGGCTAGCAGAAAAGAACAACGGAAAGTATCGGTAACCAATGTTGAAAGGAACACGATGGTTCATGTGAGTGATAACTTGCCTGCAAAACCCAGTAGCCTGGTACTGAGCTAAATCCTTAGGAGGGATGTCGTAAGTATCGTCGGTCTCAACGTCGTCGTGTTTCCGAGAAGAAGCAAACAAACATTGCAGAAAGATAAGCAATCATTATCATGGCATAGGTGCACAAACATGGGATGATGCATGTCATGTTAACAGATGCATCAGAATAAACTACTTGACAAGATAACACAATTTAATTGGACCCATATGCAATGAGAATTGCATATGGATGCAAATGCTTTAGGTTGAAGCAATGATCTACATTTGATTAACAAGTGTAAGTAGTTAAACATGATGCATGCATGAGGATGATAACAAGATAACAACAAATGACAATGATAGAGGCAAAGGAAAAGAATAAAACAAGTTTGGAAATTGTTTGTTAATTTTGGAAAGTTTTGGTTACTTAGACATGTCACACAACAATTATTGTTTTCATCAAGTTAGAGTATGCAAAACAATTTACAAATTTTATATTTGAAAAGAACATCAAATTTTAGTTGGATTACATGTTTCACATTTTGAAATTGGACTTTGGATTATTTAATTATGAATTAAACAATATTAACCAATTTTTTAATTGAATTAAACAAGATTTAAATGGTTTAGGCAATTTTAATTATTCAAACCAGGAAAAAAAATTATATTTGAAAAGGTGAGGTGAAATGGTATGAAAAACATATTTTGTTTGCATTATTTGGAATTAGTATGAATTAGTTATGAATTATTACAAATTGCATTTGAATTACTCAAATTTGAATTTTAAAAGTATTTTGAAAACTCAAAACAGAATACAAATGGATTATTTGGAAAGGTTATGAAATTTGGGGCAGTAAACATGTAAAACTTTTAATTATTGGGCTTATAGATTTAAAGATATTAAAGTTTAAAGTTTAAGTGTCAAAACTGTTATTTAAATCGATTTAGGAAAAAGGAATTTGCGCAGAATGTTTTATACCTAGCTGCAAACTACACCCAGTCCCTGTCCAGTGGGGTCTAGCCCGCGTGGCGGGTTAGGAGGTGAGGTGGCACAGAGGTGGCTGACCCGCGGGCCCAACGTGGGTGAGCGTGAGGCAAAATAGGGGGCAAAAACTGCGCCCCGCGGGACTCGAACCCTGGATGTGGTGCACTCGCGCACAGACAGTTAACCAGTGCGCTGCGCTGAGTTTTGTGATGGTACGCGGAACTGAAACAAGAAGTGGTAAACAACTACGTGAACTGAATTTTGCCAGCGCTGCTCTCTGTTCCTGACGGAAGCAGACAGCGTTCGACGGACAGAAGCCCACGGTGATTCGACAGGCGGCGATCCTGGGAGATCGGAGGCATGGACAAGCGAGGGACGTGCGTGACATGACAGGGAGTGTTTGGGTGCAGACAGATCGGAGGGAGAGGGAAACAAGCAGCGGGCGAGCTCACCTCGCTCTGTCAGTCGGGATGCTGACGGACAGAGGCGCCACCGTCCCCCTCCGGTGATGGCGCGGCCGCCACGATCCTCCTCCCGCCTCCGCGCCTACAGGGAACTTGGAGCTGGGATATCAATGTTTCCATTCCCGGAATCGGTAGCCCCTCGAGAGAAACATGGTGAAGGGAAAGGTGGCGATTTCAGGTGCTGGTTCGGTGTGGCGCAAGGATTCAGAGAACAGAGGGAAGGGAGAAGGAGTGGAGGGCGGCGGCAGGGAAGGAGGGGCTAGCTAGGGTTAGGGTTGCAGCAGAGGCTCGGGAGGTGAGCTACTTAAGGAGAGGGGAGCGAGTACGGCACGACATCGAGCGGGCATGGAGCGATCGGAGGGTTCTGAGCCATGTCGTACAGAAGATGACGACATGGTGGGGAAGAAGAAAGCGACAGGGGGGTTACTGGGCCAGGAAATTGGTGGGCTGCGCTGGTTAGGTGGGCTGCTGCACTCTCTCTCTCTCCCTTTTGTTATTTTTATTTTTGTTTTACTGTTTTTTTTTGTAGCCTTAGCTTTAGGAAGAAAAACATGGCTTTTGAGTTACTAAAAAATTACAGAAAATTAGTTTAGCATTATTAGGTAATTAGAAAACATATTGCCAGCTTGGATTTCAAAAATTGAGTTATATAATGATAGTTGTATTTGAAACCAAATTAGAGGAATTTTAATATTAATAAACCACTAAGAAAACCATGCTTTGGAATAGGGTTACCACTAGGATTTTTGAAGGGTTTAAAGAGTGCAAAAGGGGGGTGGTGAATTGTATGGATTCAAAAGGTTAATGATTTTGAGTATTGGTTTGGATTTGAAATGATTTGGAAGTAATTGATTGAATTAATTGTTTGCTTAAAACCAACAATTTAAGGAGTGCACATAATTGAAATAGAATGGAACAATTTGGTTGTTTTCATTTGTTATTTTTATTCCAAAAATTGTAACAGAACAAGTATGAAAACAAAGCAGTTGAAATTGTTTGATTTTCATTGTGAAAACAAAGAATAACAGATGCAAAACAAAAGGAACAAATGCAACAATATGATGACATGATGCAATACTTTAATAAACAAGAAATCAAACATTCTATGGGGTAGTTTTCATACTCGGGATGTTACATCCAATCAACTACTGTTCAACGGAACTGCGAGTATCCTTTAGAAGTCCGGGTGCGACAAATAGTATCAGAGCATGTCTGCCTGTAGGATCCCCTTTTACTGGTCGCAGTTGAGTCTAGAAACTATTTTGTAGCTATATAGGAAAAATGAAACGTGATAGTAGGAATTCTGCCATTTTATTTCTTTCCCCACCCACCCTCCCTTTTCTGGTAAGGAAGTGCAACGTTGTTTTCTCTTCTCACCTAAACTTTCAAGTTAGGATTTAACGTATCCTGGTTTCTCTAGGATAGTTATATCTACTAGACCATAGGAATGGAGGTGGTTGTGAAATGATTTATCATGTTGCCTACTCACGATTGAGAACGGAGGCGTGTAAGCCCCGGAAGCAGATCCTCTATTCCTTAAGCAGTAGATATTGATCCTTTAGAAGCCCGGATGGGTTTTCCGTAGTACCTCAGGAGTTTTTGGTCTCGTGTTTCCCGATGTTGCTTCGATATCTTGTTCTTCTCAACATCCTTATCGTCCGTTGAAACCTTGTTGTTGCGTTCCACTCCAGTTCTCTACCGGCGTCTAATCAAAACTTCCCCGATCATCTGCAGATGGATCTCAGGTTCTACCCGCAGGTGGTTCGTATGACTCGTTGCGAGAGCACTGTCGGTTATTCGGAGATGCTGAGAGACATGGTCACTTATCTGGGGTTCCGTTGGGCACCAGAGTACCAGGTCTACGAGCAGCAGCGAGAGTTTGACCAGACCTACTACCAGGCCATCGTCTACATTCTGTCAGATGATGGCATGAGCGTAGTCCACCGCTACGAGGCAGTAGGTTCCACAGTGGATATGGCCGTGCAGCAGGCAGCTTATGTGAGTCTCACCGTCCTTCGTGCTGACTACTGGGGATTTGACGATTCTATCTATCGCCACATCCCCCGTGGTTACATCACTTCGGAGGGAGCTCACTTCACTCTCTACGACAACCTGGATGTCTACGAGCATGATAACTCCAGGCTGCACACCACCGCTCAGTTTGTGAGGCACAGTGACGCAGTTGCCAGCACACTGTCTCAGGAGTTGGCTTCAGTCAGAGAGCAGCTCTACCTTGCTTTGACTCGTCTGGCGACTTACACCACAGACTTTGTTGGAGATGAGCGCTTTGCACGTTTTGATCAGCCAGTTGGTCGTCGTCTGCCAGATGCTGGAGGTTACGAGCCGATCAGAGGTCCACTCCTCAACCTCGGTGCTGGTTACACTGGGATTCCACGCTTTGGAGCATAGGGAGTCGACGCTATGTACTTCACCACACCTAGAGTCGCTCTCAGACCACGTCAGGTCTATGTGGATCGTCGTTCTACCTAATTTCGTGGGCGTGCTCCTCACCGTACCTCTCGCCGTACTCCTAGTCGCCGTCCTGCGTGATGAGCATGGGAGTATCGATGTATCCATTCTTAGCTATGTTTAGTTATCCTGTGGCATTTGAACCATTTATGGTGTGTTGGATATTCTGATGTATTTGAACATGTGATGATGTACCTGTTGGTTATCTATTCATGCGTCGGAATAATCTCTCTTTCGGTTTCCAAGTCTATCCTTTTCTGTTGTTGTGCTAAAATGCATGTCTATTCAGGATGCCGCCAACAAGGAACACCCCGCCTGAGCCACCGCCAATCACGGAGCTGTTGACTCAGATGACCCAAGTCATGGCACAGATGGCCCAGTTTCAGACTAACCAGCACAACAACCAGAATGCTCCACGAGTCAGTATCATGGAGTTTCTCAGTCTGGGGCCGAGAGGTTTCGTGGCAACACGCGAGCCTCTGGATGCTGATGACTGGATCCGTGAGATAGCTAGGGCTCTGGAGATTGCTCACATTGCTGAGGAAGACAAGGTCAAGTATGCCTCCTATCTCCTAAAGGGTCAGGCAGCTACTTGGTGGGAAAACTACCAGACCATGAGAGCTGGCTACCCAATCACCTGGGGTTGTTTCAAGGAAGCCTTCCTGAAGCACCACATTCCAGATGGTTTCATGGAAAGGATGCGTGAAGAGTTTTGCTCACTCAAGCAGGGCAAGATGGACGTCATTGGCTATCAGAGTGAGTTCAATCGCCTCACTCGTTACGCTGGTGATGAGGTGTCCACTGAGGCTAAGAAGATGGCAAGGTTCCGCAGAGGTTTTAACCCGGAACTCAAGTACGCCCTCACCAACATCAAGACCAAAGACTTCGAGGAGCTCGTGAACACCGCGCTCAATGAGGAAAATGGGCGCAAGGCGTTCGAGGAGTCTTGGAAGCACTCGCGTGAGGGTGGTTCCTCCTCCAACATGACCACCCCTCCGCAGAAGCGCCGCATCTGGGTGCCAAATGGTGCTGTCACTCGGGCTCCATATGCCCAAGCTTCTCCAGGCTTCGCTACCCGCCCACCCAACCCTGTTCAGATGCATGATCAGAGGGCTTCAATGGGGCAGCCAAGGCCAGGGCCTCCTCGTGTCGTCACTTGCTACAAGTGCAAGCAGACGGGGCACTACGCTGACAAGTGCACGCAGAGGCAGCTACCTCCACCACCACCTCGTCCCAACACAAACCAGGCAATGGTGCGTGCTCCCCCGGCTAAAGCCTTCAACTCCAACAACAGGCCTGTCGGGAGGACCGCAAGGGTGAATCATGTCAAGATCGACAAAGCTGAGGAAGCTCCTGACGTCGTTCTCGGTATATTACCCGTAAACTCTTTTCCAGCTAAAGTGTTGTTTGATACCGGAGCATCGCATTCTTTTGTGTCAAAGATTTTTGCCACAACAAACAACCTAATGGTGTTTCCACTAAGCAATCAAATCACTGTTCACTCCCCGGGATCTCAAATGTTGACCTCCAAGATAAGTAAGGACAACCAAATCCTAATTGGAGGCCACATTTTCCTTGCCTCACTCATGTTGCTGGGAAATTCTGACATTGATGTCATTCTTGGTATGGATTGGCTGAAAGCTAATAAAGCAAGGATTGACTGTGCTCAGAAGTCAATAACTCTGTTCCACCCTTCTGGCCAGATAGTCTATTCTCCAAATGAATCAAGTTCTGTTCAGCTATACACACTCGATGCAAAACCTCTACCTCTACTTGAAAATGTTCCGGTGGTTTGTGAATTCCCTGACGTCTTTCCAGAAGAGTTGCTAGGGATGCCTCCGGACAGAGCAGTTGAGTTCGTGATCGAGCTTGAACCAGGTACTGCTCCAATCTCTAAGCATCCATACAAGATAGCTCCTCCTGAACTGGAACTGTTAAAGGAGCAAATCGATATGTACATGGAAAAAGGTTACATTCAACCTAGTTCCCCCGCTTGGGGTTGCCCAACTCTGTTCGTTGCGAAGAAGGATCAAACAAAAAGACTCGTTGTTGACTATCGTCCTCTTAACGAGAAAACCATCAAAAACAAGTATCCAATTCCTCGTATCGATGATCTTTTTGATCAACTTGCTGGAGCCTCAGTATTCTCCAAGTTGGACTTGAGAATGGGTTACCATCAAATAAAGATCAGAAAGGAAGATATTCCAAAAACAGCTTTCACCACTCGGTACGGTCTATATGAATACACCGTCATGTCCTTTGGTCTCACCAATGCACCGGCGACATTCTCTCGACTCATGAATTCTGTCTTCCATGAATACCTCGACAAGTTTGTTGTGGTATATCTTGATGACATTCTGGTCTACTCCAAATCTGAGGAAGAGCATGAAGAACATCTTCGTCTCACTCTCATGAAACTTCGCGAGCATCGTCTATATGCCAAGTTCTCCAAATGTGAGTTCTGGATTCCAGAAGTCGCTTACCTTGGTCATGTCATCTCTGCCAAGGGCATAGCCATTGATCCAGAAAAGGTTAAAGCAATTGTTGATTGGAAACCTCCTAAGACAGTGAAGCAAGTTAGAAGTTTTCTTGGCTTAGCTAGCTATTGTCGTCGTTTCGTCCAAAATTTTTCCAAGATTGCCAAACCTCTCACTGATCTCACAAAGAAGGACAATAAGTTCGTTTGGTCTCCACAATGTGATGAGAGTTTCAATCTCCTGAAAACTAAACTCACTTCTACACCAGTTCTGGTTGGCCCAAATACTACCAAACATTTCCAGATATTCTGCGATGCATCTCTCCAAGGTCTAGGTGCAGTTCTTATGCAAGAACCTCAAGTTGTGGCTTATGCTTCACGTCAGTTGAACGCACATGAGCAAAACTATCCCACACATGACCTTGAACTTGCAGCAGTTGTGTTTGCCCTCAAGAAATGGAGACAATACTTGTTGGGTAATCGCACTGAAATCTTTTCCGATCATAAGAGTCTGAAATACATCTTCACTCAACCAGATCTAAACCTTAGGCAAAGGAGATGGATTGAAAAGATTAAAGACTTTGATCTCACCATTTCTTACACTCCAGGCAAGGCTAATGTTATGGCCGATGCTCTCAGTCGCAAGTCGTATTGCAATAATCTCATGATCATGGAAAGCCAACCTCCACTTCATGAAGAATTCCAGAAGCTAAACCTTGGTCTTGTTCCTCAAGGTTATCTTGCAAACTTGACAGCCAGTCCAACTCTCGAGGACAAGATTCGTTCTGAACAACTTCGTGATGCTGAAATCAAGAAGATGGTAGAGCACATCAAAGAAGGCAAGGAGAAATTTAAGTCCTTCTCAATTGATGACAAAGGAACTGTGTTCTTCGAAGGACGCATTGCAGTTCCTCAAGTTCAAAGCCTCAAAGATGTTATTCTCAAGGAGGCTCATGAAACTCCTCTTTCCATTCACCCTGGAAGTACAAAGATGTACCAGGATCTTAAGACACTGTATTGGTGGCCTGGCATGAAACGTGAAATTGCTCAATACGTTTCTGAATGCGACGTTTGTCAACGTGTTAAGGCAGTCCATCAGAAAACAACCGGTCTACTCCAACCTCTGAAAATCCCTGAGTGGAAGTGGGACATGATTGAAATGGACTTCGTCACTGGTTTTCCAAAGTCCAAGAGGGGCAACGATGCAATCTTCGTTGTCATTGATCGTCTCACTAAAGTAGCTCACTTCTTTGCTGTCAAAGAAACAATCTCAGCTAGCCAGTTAGCAGAGCTCTACACAGCAAAGATTGTTCCCCTTCATGGTGTTCCATTGGAAATAAGCTCAGACCGTGGAAGCATATTCACTTCTCATTTCTGGAAAAGCTTTCAAGAAGCATTGGGCACCAAACTTCTGTTCAGCACAGCTTACCATCCTCAGTCTCAAGGGCAAGTCGAAAGAGTCAATCAGATTCTCGAGGATATGCTCAGAGCATGTGGTATCTCTTTTGGCATGAAATGGGAGGATTGCCTTCCATATGCTGAATTCTCCTACAACAACAGCTACCAGGCAAGCCTAGGCATGGCACCATTTGAAGCTCTCTATGGCCGCAGATGCAGGAGTCCAATCAATTCGTCTGGAGCTGGTGAACGTTCACTCTTAGGCCCTGACATTGTTAAGGAAGCCGAGGAGAAAGTTCGCATCATTCGTGACAATCTCAAGATTGCCCAGTCTCGTCAGAAGAGCTACTATGATAGCAAGCACAGGGATATGATCTATGCACCTGGTGACAAGGCATATCTCCGTGTAACTCCCCTCAGAGGCACTCATCGTTTTGGTGTGAAAGGAAAGCTTGCACCAAGATACATTGGTCCTTTCAACATTCTCTCAAGGCGTGCGGAAAATGCCTATCGTCTTGAACTTCCGGAAAAGCTATCCAAGGTGCACGATGTGTTTCACGTGTCACAGCTCAAGAGGTGTTTCAAAGATCCAGATCGTGCAGTTGATCATGATTCCATTGAACTGCAAGATGATCTCTCTTATGAGGAGCATCCTGTTCGTATTCTCGATGAGACCGAGCGTAAGACTCGCAACAAGAGCACCAAGTTCTTGAAGGCGCAGTGGTCCCATCATTCCGATAAAGAGGCAACGTGGGAGACCGAAGAGGATCTTCGCAAGAAGTATCCGGACCTTTTCTCTTTTCAGTAAGGAATCTCGGGGCGCGATTCCTTCAAGGGGGGGCGTTTTGTAACATCCCAAGTATGAAAACATCCCTAGAATGTTTGTTTCTTGCTTTATTTTTGTTTTGCATCATGGCATCTTAATCATTGCATTTGTTTTCCTTTTGTTTGCATCTGTTTTTCTTTGTTTTCACAATTGAAATTCAAGCAATATTCAAACCTTTGTTTCATACTTGTTATGTTACAATTTTTTCCAAATAAAAAGTTCAAATAAAACATCAATTTGTTTCTATGAAAATGGAAAACTCAAACTAGTGATTTATTCCTTTTGATATTTCACTTAAATTCAATTTGCTTTCAATTTCAATTGCAAATTACAAACAGCAAACATTTGAAACTTATGGAAATTACCAAAACAATCCAATCACTTGTTTCAATTAAAAACTTGAATTTAAAATTTTAAGTTGATCAAGTTAAGTTAATCAATTAATATTACAATTCCATCAAATTTCAAACAAATTTTAAACAGCCACATAATTTAAATATTTTTTAAAATCTAAACTTGCAAGTTGTTGCTGTTACAAAAATGAAACAATATAAAAATTTTCCTTAATTTTCTACACCCCAAAACCTAGCTATTCCTTCCTATTTCTATTGCAGCAAAAAAAAAACAGAGAAAAAAAATAATAAAAAGCAAAAAAAAAAACGCAGCAGAGGGAGAGGCAGTGGGCAGGCCCAGCCAGCCCACTAGGCCACCGGCCCGGTACCCCCCACTTCATCCCCTTCCTTCGTACGGCGGCCATCGGCGCTAGCCACGTCGTTGCAGAGAGGCAGCGAACGGCCAAGCTCCGCTCCCCTCCTCCTTCTTAACCCCTAGGGTTTCCCCCCTCGACGCTAACCCTAGCCGCACCTCCTTCCCTCTCTCTCCCCACCACCGCCGCCATCGAGAGGAAGGACCTCGCCTCCGTTTCTACTGCCACGGCCGCCGCCCGCCGGCCCTCGCCGCCGACGTCTCCGCCTCCCCCCGGCCGTGCTGCGACCACCCCTGCGAAGAGGGTAATCCCCTCTTTCCATTTCCCTAAACCCCCTCTTGATTCCTTGCCGTTTGCACCGCGATTTCCCGGCCGGTTGTAGCCATTGTTGCTCTGTTTTCGTCGACAGAGAGACCACCTGCAGGTGTGCGCTTGCAGTTGCAGTTAACACCGATTGTTATGTTCAAAAACCAATAGATCCCGTATGCATCAAACAGACGCAGCAGACCAACTGGTAGCGCACGCTACGCGCGCACCCAGCGATCCCAGGATCGAGTCCCAGCACCCCCCCCCCGTTTTTCTGCTCCTTTTATTCAATTTGTTCAGTAGTCGTTGGCTAAACCTCAAACCCCCCTGCTAGTGTTTACCTGTAACGAAACCAGCACTAGCCCAGTTGGTTGCTGTTCCTTTGCACAGCAAGCAGAGAGCAGGGGTTCGAATCCCACCCCTGCCACTTAAAACCAATCTTTTTTTCCATTTATTTTCCTAGATCTAGATCTAGCCCAAATTGCACCCAATTCCCTGCTACTTTTATCTAGGTCCCTGTTATTTTCTTTCCAAGTCCCTATATCTTTTCTAGGTCCATAGTTATTTCTATAAACCATAAAAATGCTTAAACTTAGTAATTTAATAACTTTTGTTTGGAAACTCCAATTGCAAAACTTTAAACATGTAAACCACTCCATTTTAAATTCTCTACCCAAATATAAATTTGTTTACTGTTTTGAATATTTTAAATTGGTGAAATATTTGAATTCTTGTTTAATTCACTTAATTTTGCAAAATTCATAACTTGAACATAAAAATTCCAAATTCAACAAATAAAATATGTTTTCCATCCCATTTTTCATTTACTTTGCAAATATAAACTTTGTTTCATGTTTTGAATAATTATAATTGGTTAAATAATTTAAACCTTGTTTAAATCATTTAAAATTGCTAAATTCATAACTTGCTCAACTTAAATTATTTTTGGACTTATAAAATATGTTTTCAAACCAGAAAAGTATAACCTTTTCAAATATGAATTTGGTTTAATGTTTTGAACAAATAAAAATCAAATAAAATCATACTTGAATTTAATTCATTTAAATCTTGTTTGACTTGTTTAATTCATAAATTATTCATCCTAATTCCTTTTTCAATAATTGAAACATGTATTCCACCTAAAATTTTGTGTACTTTCCAAATATGAATTTTGTTATTTGTTTTGAACAATTAACATTGATGAAAACAACAAATGCTTGTGTAACACCTTTAAGGAACCAAAATTCCCTAACTTAATAAATAAAATTTCAAACTTGGTAAACCTTATTTCAAAATTGTTCTATTGTTGTTATTTTTCTGTTTTCCTCATCCATGCATCATACTAATCCACTTTCACCTGTTGGTTAGTTGTAAAACAATTGTTTCAACCATAATTCATGGGCTTTTTATATGCAACTCAAATTGCATGTGGGTCCATTTAATCATGTTGTTACCATGTCAACTAGTTTATTTTTATGCATCAATTAAATGGTCATGCATCATCCCATGATTGTGCATTATGCCATGTTATTGATTGTTTGTCTCTTTGCGTTGTTTGTTTGCTTCTTCTCGGATAGACAACGACGTTGAGACAGACGAGGTTTACGACACCCCTTCTGAGGAGTTAGCCCAGTACCCGGCTACTGAGTTTGCAGGCAAGTATTCACTCACATGAACCATTGTGTTCCTTTCAACATTGGATACCGATACTTTCCGTTGTCTATTCTGCTAGCCCTATGAATCGTTGCTTCTGTTCGATCCTATCACATGTTATCCTTTAACCCTTATATAGCCTCACCTCCACACCTATAACCCCATTGATTGTTGCCCGTGTCTTACTAGCATGCTTAGGGTTGTTTGCTCGAGTCTGTTACCAGTTACTTTCTGTTACTATATTTCCATTATGTTCTGGGGCTCGATGTTAAACAACAACCTGTTAATTTTGAGGTAATAATAACTTGCTGATAAGGCACCGGCAGGAGGCCCGGCGTGGTTTTGAGGCCTGCTAGTGTCGACCCTAATTAGGAAAAGGGTCTTGTCTACTGATCCATGATGAGCGCACTATCCGCATGTGGGAAGCGTGTATGGGCGCCCCCCTCAATTTGATTCGATTCGCATCTCGTCCAAATCGCCTCATTTAGTTCGGGTTTTCCATTTGCCGCATGCATATGCAGGTGCGAACCCTTGGTACCAGGGTGGAACTTTTGTAGTCGGCATTTAGGGAGACACGTTCTTAGAGTGCTATGAGGGTCCCCTTTTCTTCGTGGGGCTTGATTAGCCGTGCGCTCACTGCACGGGGTTCTTTGGGCTTGATGCGAAGAAGAGTTGAGTTGTGTTGAGTGCCCCGCTTGGTGGGAGGCATTCCATCTAGCGGGTTATTCTTACGTGTACGGCCAAATTGGTGCACCCCTGCAGGGATAAATCTTCTCGAGAAGCCGTGTTTTCCGCGGTTATGGTTGACTTGGTTAAAGTACTGGCTAACAAGTACTCAGAACAACTTACACCTAACTAATGATAACTTGACTAGTAATAGTCTTATTGACACAATAACTTGAACCATCATTAATCTAGCTGTGTGAGTTATCCTCGGATTGCTTCTTTGGACAAGGGGCGAGGTCCAGGATGGGTTTGTTTGGAGTTAGTTATAGTTGGTTACGATACGCTATCTTATCTCCTTTCTGTTAGCCGGAAGTTGTAGTATGTTTCTGTAGTTGGTCAGTGCAGCCAGCTGCCGCATCTTTTGTATCACCCTTTCTTCCGTTGAACCCAAAGCATCTGTGCTTGGTGTTGACGGGTTACACTTTGGTGAACTGTGAGTCTTGCTTGCCAGTACGTTTATGTACTGACCCCTTTGGGGTTGTGGTTTCCGCAGACTACACTTACGAGGATCCCCGTGATGGCTACTACGTGGAGTTTGACGAGGCTGCTGACGAGTAGATAGCGGACCCGGGCAGGATCCGAGACTACGTGGATGGGCTCCATTTTCCTTTTCATTCCCGGCTTCTTAAGCCTATTTGGATTTGTCTGTACTCAGACCCTTTGAATGTTTCCGCTGTGATGTAATGATGATATGTTGGGACATGTGTCCTCTGGATGATTGTATTTGCTATCTCTGCTCTAGTGAGAGTTATTTGCAACTTATTTCTATTTATTTGTGTCTTAGAGATATGTTGTGCTATCATTTTGTTAAACGCCGTTGACGTACCATGTGTGTATGGTATGAAGTACGTCAATGGTAGTATTCTGAATTCTATGGGATGGTTTACGTAGATGATGAACAGTAGGGGTTGGTTGTCACACCTACGTGTGTTGGCCTACTCGTAAGAGATGCGGGTGCCGGTAAGCCCCGTAATCCAATCAACTACTGTTCAACGGAACTGCGAGTATCCTTTAGAAGTCCGGGTGCGACAGGTGTCTGCGCCGAGGTTGACGACCCATTTGGCGACACGGCCGGTGGCGTCCTTGTTGCCGATGATCTCGCCAAGCGTGCACACCACAGTGATGGGGTTCTCTTGGAAGTAGTGGCGCAGTTTCTTGGTGGCGAAGTACACGCCGTACGCCAGCTTCTGGTAATGCGGGTAGTTTTGCTTGGATTGCGATAATACCTCGCTAAGGTAATATACTGGCTGCTGGACCGGTTGTTCCCTTCCTTCTTCCGGACGCTCGACGACCAGGGCGGCACCGACGACGCGGTTGGTGGCGGCGATGTAGAGCAGCATGGGCTCGTTCGGGGCAGGCGAAGCCTGCACGTGAGCCTGCGTGAGCGTCCGCTTGAGGTCGCGGAACGCGGCGTCCGCTTCGTGGGTCCATTTGAACATGTCCGCCTTCTTTAGGAGGCCATATAGTGGTAAGGCCCTTTCGTCGACCCGGCTGATGAACCGGCTGAGCGACGCCAGGCAGCCGGCGAATTTTGTATGTCTCGTAGAGCGGTTGGCCGCTCCATCCTCTCGATGGCGGAGATCTTTCCCAGGTTTGCCTCGATTCCTCGTTCTGATACGAGAAAACTGAGGTGCTGGCCGACTGGTACGCCGAAGACGCACTTGGCGGGATTGTGCTTCAGCTTGTACCGCCTCAGGTTTGCGAAGGTTTCCTGAGGTCGTGAAGGAGAGTGGTTTTCTCTTTTGTCTTGACGACGATGTCTTCTACGTACGCGTGTCTGTTGCGGCCGATTTGCTCATGCAGACACTTCTGCATGCACCTCTGATAGGTGGCGACGGGGTTCTTGAGCCCGAAGGGCATGGTGATGTAGCAGTACGCCCCGTATGGGGTGATGAACGCTGTCCGGATTTGATCATCCGGGTTCAGCAGGATCTGGTTGTACCCAGAGTACGCGTCCAGGAATGATAGTAGGTCGCAGCCTACGGTGGATTCGATGACTTGATCCATTTGAGGCAGTGCGAATGGGTCCTTTGGGCACACCTTGTTGAGCCCGGTGTAGTCAACGCACATGCGCCATGTGCCGTTCTTTTTGAGGACCAGGACTGGGTTTGCCAGCCAGTCCGGGTGGTAGACTTCAGTGATGAAGCCGGCTGCTAGTAGACGGGCGATTTCCTCACCGATGGCTCTTATTCTTTCCTCTCCGAATCTTTGGAGAGGTTTCCTAACCGGCTTAGCTTCTGTCTTGATGTGGAAAGAGTGCTCAGCCAGCTCCCTCGGTACACCCGGCATGTCTCTTGGTTCCCATGCAAAGATGTCCCGATTCTCACGGAGGAAGACGATGAGCTCGTCTTCCAATTTCTGGCCGAGGGCTCCCCCAAGGGTGAGGAACTTGTCGTCCAGCTGGTTGGGGTTTAGCGGGATCTTCTTAGTGTCACGGGCGGCTTGAAATTGTGCCTCGCCCATGGGCATTTTCCCTTCCGGGATCTCTGGTTGCTCGGCCGCTATCTGCCGCTTGATTTCCTTTAGCTCTTGCGCTACCATTAGCGCTTGCGCCATGCGCGAGCCGACTGCGGCACAGTCGATGGACATCCGGTAGTCGCCAGTGGTTGTGATGGTGCCAAACAGGTCCGACATCTTAATCTTGAGGTAGGCGTAGTGGGGCACCGCCATAAACTTGGGGAGAGACGGGCGCCCTAGGATGGCGTGATACTTGTCGCTGTGGTCCACCACCTCAAAGGTGATGGTTTCCCAGCGGTAGTTGGTGACGTCACCGAACACGATGTCCAGCTGGACCGTTCCAAGGGGAATGCAGCTTAGGCCGGGGGTGATGCCGTGAAATGTCGCCCGGCTCGGTTCGAGCTGATGCTCGGTGATGTTCAACTTTTCAGCCGTATCCTTGTACAACCTGTTGATGCTTCTTCCCCCGTCGATCAGTACCAGGGAGAAGGTGCAGTTGTCTTGTCGGTGACGAAGATGGTGTCGAGGAGGATGGCGTAGGAGCCCAGGGACGGTAGAACGTCCGGCTGGTCAGCCGGGCCCCATGTGACACATGTCATGGACCAATACATGGGTTGGCAGATTGGCGGCGCAGTTGTGTTCACCTCGGCATAACGGAGTTGCTCGCTGTTCTTGTCGAAGTGCTCGATGACGTTGATGACGTAAGTCGCGTGATTACGTGGGAAGTTGTTGTGCGATCCTCCGGCTACATTAGCCGGAGGCGGTCTTGGTTGCTCTGGGCGGCTCTTGTTGGCGACATCGTTGATTGGCGCGCCGGCTGGTGGCGACGGTGGTGGTGGAGCTTCCCTAGGCGGCAGTCCCTCGCCTTTCGCCAGCCGAATTGTCCAGCTGCACTCGGCAGTTGTGTGCATGGCTGGCTTGCGGGGGGTGGAGTGGTACTTACACGGCTGGCTCAACATGGCCTCCAGCGTATATTTTGGCTTGTCCCCATTGGTTACCGTCTTGTCTTGGGCCAGGGTATCGCCCCTCGCCAGCCGGGGCCGGTTGGTCTGCCTCTGCGGCGTTCACGGCCTGTGTCGCGCCATACCGCTCTTCGGCCATTGCTCTGCTCCGCTTCCTGGTGTCGCGGTTGTCGTGGTAGGGGCGGTCGCGCCCGTCTCGATCGTTTGGCCTTTCGGACGGATGGCTTGGGCCGGCTCCGTCTGCCCTCTCCGTGTCGCCGGTGATCTTCATGAACGAGTACGCCGTGGCGTACTTGTCCGCGACGAGCATTAGGTGCTCCATTGACTTGGGCTCCGCCCGGAAGAGATTGTGCTTCAACATGGTGCCGTCTAGGACCCGTTGATGAAGTAGGTGATGGCTTGGTGCTTTTGCACCCCCTCGCACGTGTTGTGTAGGTTGGACCACCTGGTTGGGTAGTCGTGATCCTTCTCGCCCTTGCGCTGGACGCAGCTGGCCAGGTGTTGCGGCCGACCAGGACGCTTGTAGGTGCTGGCAAAGTTGGCGAGGAAGACTTTCTCGAAGTCCAGCCAACAATGCATGCTGGTGGCGGGCAGGCTGTTGACCCATGTGCGCGTTGCGTCCTTCATCATGAGGGGTGCTAGCGCACCGCCACTCTTCGGTTGCCGCCGGCAATGCCGACTCTGGTGACGTAGTCGACCAGCTAGTCCTCCGGCTTGGTTGCCCGTCGTACTTGGGCGTGTCCCTCGAGAGCTGGAAGCCCCTTGGGAAAGGCGCCATCGTGATACGTGGCCCGAGGCACTGGTGGACGGCCATATCCTCCTCCTCAAGGATCCTCGATGCTTCTAGGGTGTTGATGCGTTGTCGAATGTTGAAAGTGCATTTCGTTTTCCCGGTGTTTTGTCTGTTAGTTAAAAATACTAAGTACATTATTTATCGAGGTGTTTAGTGTGAAGGTGTTATACTTAACATCGGCATCGACAAGATCGGTGAAGTTGGGCCTAAGAGATTTGGGACAGTGAGCAACCGGATTATTCTAACCAGATTATTCTGGGCAACCGGATATTCCGGTTAGGATGGTTTGGTTCCAATTTCGGGACAACCAACTACAGAAACACGCTACAACATCCGGCTAAAAGAGAGGGATAAGATAGCGTATCGTAACCAACTACCACTAACCTCAAACAAACCCATCCTGGATCTCGCCCCTTATCCAAAGAAGCAATCCGAGGATAACTCACACAGTTGGATTAGTGAAGGTTCAAGTTATGGTGTCAATAAGCCTATTACTAGACAAATTATTAGTATTAGTTAGGTGTAAGTTGTCTAATCCTTGTTAGCCAGCCCTATCACCAAGTCATCCATAACCGCGGACAACACGGCTTCTCGAGAAGATTTAACCCTGCAGGGGTGCACCAATTTGGCCGTACACGTAAGAATACCCCGCCAGCCGGGGATCAAACCCACCAAGCGAGGCACTCAACACAACCCAACTCTTCTTCGCATCAAGCCCAAAGAACCACGTGTTGTGCGTGCGCGGCTAATCGAGCCCCCACGAAGAAAAGGGGGACCCTCATAGCACTGGAAGACCACGCCGCCCTAAATGCCGACTACAAAAGTTCCACCCTGGCCTCGGGTTCGTACCTGCATATGCGTGCATCAAATGGAAAGCCCGAACTAAGTGTGGCGATTTGGACGAGATGCGAATCGAATCAGAGTTGCGGGGGGCGCCCATACACGCTTCCCACATGCGGTTAGCGCGCTCAACATGGATCCAGAGGACAAGAACTTTTCCTGAGTTCGACACTAGCAGGCCTCAAAACCATACCCGGCCTCCTGCCGGTGCCTTATCATCAAATTAGCATTACATTAAACATTAACAGGTTGTTGTTTAAACATCGAGCCCCCAGAATAATAATAAATATGGTAACAGAAATAACGGACAACAGTCTCGAGCATAAACAACCCTAAGCATGCTAGTAAGACACAGGCAACAAGCAACAGGGTTTTAGGTATGGAGGATAGGCTATATCAGGGTTACAGGATAACATGTGATAGGATCGGAACACAAGAACCGAATCTTAAGGCTAGCAGGATAGACAACGGAAAGTATCGATATCCAGTGTGGAAAGGACACAATGGTTCATGGGAGTGAATACTTGCCTGCAAACTCAGTAGCCTGGTACTGGGCTAACTCCTCAGAAGCAGTGTCGTAAACCTCGTCTGTCTCAGCGTCGTCGTCTATTCGAGAAGAAGCAAACAAACAACGCAGAGAGACAAACAATCAATAACATGGCATAATGCACAATCATGGGATGATGCATGACAATTTAGTTGATGCATCAAAATAAGTTAGTTGACATGGTAACATAATTAAATGGACCCATATGCAACTTGGATTGCATATGGAAAGCCCATGAATTAAAGGTTGGATTAAATGATATACAAATAATCATCAGGTGATAGTTGATTAACATGATGCATGCATGAGGAAAACAAAAAGAAAACAACAATAGCTTCAATTTGAAATGTTGTTTACCAAGTTTGGAAATTTTATTTATTAAGTTATGAAAATTGGCTTCTTAAAGGAGTTACAGAAGCATTTGTTGTTTTCACCAATTTTAATTGTTCAAAATAAATAACAAAATTCATATTTTGAAAGAACACAAAATTTTAGTTGGAATACATGTTTCATTTGTTGAAAAAGGAATTAAAATGAATTAATTATGAATTAAACAAGTTTAAACAAGATTTAAATGAATTTAATTCAAGTATGAATTTATTTGAATTTTTATTTGTTCAAAACATTTAATAAAATTCATATTTGGAAATTTTATACTTTCCTGGTTTGAAAACATATTTTATTTGTTCAAAAAGAATTTAATTTTACCAAGTTATGAATTTAGCAATTTTAAATGAATTAAACAAGGTTTAAATTATTTAACCAATTTCAATTATTCAAAACATGAAACAAAGTTTGTATTTGGAAAGGTGGTTTAATTTAGCATGGAAAACATATTTTATATGTGACATTTGAATTAAATTTGAATTAGTTATGAAATTAATCAAATTTGAAATGGGTTGTTTGAATTTGAATTTTGAAAACATTTGAAATGTTCAAAACAGAAAACAAATGATTTAAACAGTTAGAGAATTAAATTTGGTTCAGAAAACATATTTAATTTGTTAAGTTTGGATTTAAAATACAAAAGTTATTTGTATTTGGAAACCAGGGACTATTCTGTAAATAACAGGGACTGAAACTTAAAAAGAAAAAGGCCAGAACGATTTACACCTCGCAGTGGCCCAGCCTGGGCCACTGACGAGGGGGCCCTGGGCCACGGTGGCAGTGTGTGTGTGCGTGTGGATGCACGCGTCGCTGACAGGGAGGCCCTACCTGTCAGCGAACGGTGCAAAAGTGCGGGATTTAATCCCGCGGGGGCGGGGATCAAACCCTCGACCGCGTGAGCGTGCGCGCAGTGCTGCTGCCACTGCGCTGTGCTGCTGTCTGTTGAAAGTAGAGGGGCGCGTTTGTTTTTGAGGTTCAGCTAGCGTCAGTTAACTGAACTGAAATTCAGTTAACTGCGACTGCACCGAGGGGACGTTGGTCGCCGGCGGCGAGCTGCTGCTGCTCGTGGAAGCGTGCGTGCTAGGGTTCTGTGGGCGTGCGCAGATGAACGAGGGAGCAGAGGGAAGAGAGGAGGAGGGCAGAGGGACGTGCTCACCTCCTCTGAAGACGTAGCAGAGGCTCGGGGTGGAGGTGGACGACGGCGACACAACGGTAGACGGCGGCGACGACCCAGGGCGGCTCGTGCCCCTCCCTGGACACGAGGAGGACGAGGACGGCACGGGGAAACGATTCCCGTGCCTATCCTGCGCGGAGGTGGCCCATGTCGACGTCGATCACCGGAGAGTGGTGGCGGTGGCGCGGTGGTTCAGAGGTGGAAGAAACAGAGAGAGAATAGCGGGAGAGAGGAGAGGAAAAACGACGGCGCGAGGGAGGAGGTCTAGGGCTAGGTGGAGGAGCTCGAGGGGCTATGTTATAAGGAGGAGGAGGCCTGCGCGCAGCCGTTCCCTCCTCTGTACCTCGACGTGGACACCTCCGATGGTGTGCCGTACAGAGGTAAGGGAAAGGGGGGTAGCAGGCCGTGGCTGGTGGGCTGGGCTGAGCCCACTGGCCTGCCCTCTCCCTCTCTGCTATTTTTTTTATTTTCCCTGTTTCTGTTTCTTTTTTTTTGCAGAAAAAGAAAAGGAAAGAAAGGAGTGGGTTTTTGGGGTTAGAAAATTTAGGAAAAATTTGTATAGGTTAGTTATTGCAGAAACACTAATGTGCAAACTTTTGTTTTTCAAAAAAAAATCAAATTGTGTTGCTGTTTGTATTTTATTTGAATTTGAGTGAAATTTGATGTTAAATGAATTATTAAAAAGAACCATTTAATAGTTTGAACTTTCTATTTTAATGGAAACAAAAAGATGTTTTTATTTGAATATTTTTATTTGAAAAATTGTAACAGCACAAGTATGAAACAAGAATTTGAAATTTTGGTTTGAAATCAAATAGAAAAACAAGGGAAAACAAAAGAAAACAAAGGAAAACAATTGGAAAACAAATGCAAAACTTAAGATGCCATGATGCAAAACATAATTAATCAAAAAGCAAACATTCTAAAGGTTGTTTTCATACTTGGGATGTTACAAAACGCCCCCCTTGAAGGAATCGCGCCCCGAGATTCCTACTGAGAAGAGAAAAGGTCCGGATACTTCTTGCGAAGATACTCTTCGGTCTCCCACGTTGCCTCTTTATCGGAATGATGGGACCACTGCAATTTCAAGAACTTGGTGCTCTTGTTGCGAGTCTTACGCTCGGTCTCATCGAGAATTCGAACAGGGTGCTCCTCATAAGAGAGATCTTCTTGCAGTTCAATGGAGTCATGATCAACTGCACGATCTGGATCTTTGAAACACCTCTTGAGCTGTGACACGTGAAACACATCGTGCACCTTGGATAGTTTTTTTGGAAGTTCAAGACGATAGGCATTTTCCGCACGCCTTGAGAGAATGTTGAAGGGACCAATATATCTTGGTGCAAGCTTTCCTTTTACACCAAAACGATGAGTGCCTCTGAGGGGAGTTACACGGAGATATGCTTTGTCACCAGGTGCATAGATCATATCCCTGTGCTTGCTGTCATAGTAGCTTTTCTGACGAGACTGAGCAATCTTGAGATTGTCACGAATGATGCGAACTTTCTCTTCGGATTCCTTAACAATGTCAGGGCCTAAGAGTGAACGTTCACCAGCTCCAGACCAATTGATTGGACTCCTGCATCTGCGGCCATAGAGAGCCTCAAATGGTGCCATCCCTAGGCTTGCCTGGAAGCTGTTGTTGTTGGAGAATTTAGCATATGGAAGACATTCCTCCCATTTCATGCCAAAAGAGAGACCACATGCTCGGAGCATATCCTCGAGAATCTGATTGACTCTTTCGACTTGCCCTTGAGACTGAGGGTGATAAGCTGTGCTGAACAGAAGTTTGGTGCCCAATGCTTCTTGAAAGATTTTCCAGAAATGAGAAGTGAATATGCTTCCACGGTCTGAGCTTATTTCCAATGGAACACCATGAAGAGGAACAATCTTTGCTGTGTAGAGCTCTGCTAACTGGCTAGCTGAGATTGTCTCTTTGACAGGAAAGAAGTGAGCTACTTTAGTGAGTCGATCAATGACATCGAAGATTGCATCGTTGCCCTTCTTGGACTTTGGGAAACCCGTGACGAAGTCCATTTCAATCATGTCCCACTTCCACTCAGGGATTTTCAGAGGTTGGAGAAGACTGGCTGTTTTCTGATGGACTGCCTTAACACGTTGACAAACGTCGCATTCGGAAATGTATTGAGCAATTTCACGTTTCATGCCAGGCCACCAGTACAGTGTCTTGAGATCCTGGTACATCTTTGTACTTCCAGGGTGTATGGAAAGAGGAGTTTCATGAGCCTACTTGAGAATAACATCTTTGAGGCTTTGAACTTGAGTAACTGCAATGCGTCCTTCGAAGAACACAGTTCCCTTGTCATCAATTGAGAAGGACTTAAATTTCTCCTTGCCTTCTTTGATGTGCTCTACCATCTTCTTGATTTCAGCATCACGAAGTTGTTCAGAATGAATCTTGTCCTCGAGAGTTGGACTGGCTGTCAAGTTTGCAAGATAGCCTTGAGGAACAAGACCAAGGTTCAGCTTCTGGAATTCTTCATGAAGAGGACGTTGGCTTTCCATGATCATGAGATTATTACAATACAACTTGCGACTAAGAGCATCGGCCATAACATTAGCCTTGCCTGGAGTGTAAGAAATGGTAAGATCAAAGTCTTTAATCTTTTCAATCCATCTCCTTTGCCTGAGGTTTAGATCTGGTTGAGTGAAGATGTACTTCAGACTCTTATGATCGGAAAAGATTTCAGTGCGATTACCCAACAAGTATTGTCTCCATTTCTTGAGGGCAAACACAACTGCTGCAAGTTCAAGGTCATGATTGGGATAATTGAGCTCATGTGTGTTCAACTGACGTGAAGCATAAGCCACAACTTGACGTTCTTGCATAAGAACCGCACCTAGACCTTGGAGAGAAGCGTCACAGAATATTTGGAAAGGTTTGGAAGGATCTGGGGCAACCAGAACTGGTGTAGAAGTGAGTTTAGTCTTCAGGAGATTGAAACTTTCATCACATTGTGGAGACCAAACGAACTTCTTGTCCTTCTTTGTGAGGTCAGTGAGAGGTTTGGCAATCTTGGAGAAGTTTTGGACGAAACGACGGCAATAGCTAACCAAGCCAAGAAAGCTTCTTACTTGCTTCACCGTCTTTGGAGGTTTCCAATCAACAATTGCTTTAACCTTTTCTGGATCAATGGCTATGCCCTTGGCAGAGATGACATGACCAAGGTAAGCAACTTCTCAAATCCAGAACTCACATTTGGAGAACTTGGCATAGAGACGATGCTCGCGAAGCTTCATGAGAGTGAGACGAAGGTGTTCTTCATGCTCTCCCTCAGATTTTGAGTAGACAAGAATGTCATCAAGATATACCACAACGAACTTGTCAAGGTATTCATGGAAGACAGAATTCATGAGTCGAGAGAAGGTCGCCGGTGCATTGGTGAGACCAAAGGACATGACGGTGAATTCATATAAACCGTAGCGAGTGGTGAAGGCTGTCTTTGGAATATCCTCTTTTCTGATCTTTATTTGATGGTAACCCATTCTCAAGTCCAACTTGGAGAATATTGAGGCTCCAGCAAGTTGATCAAAAAGATCATCGATACGAGGAATTGGATACTTGTTTTTGATGGTTTTCTCGTTAAGAGGACGATAGTCAACAACGAGTCTCTTTGTGTGATCCTTCTTCGCAACGAACATAGTTGGGCAACCCCAAGCCGAGGAACTAGGTTGAATGTAACCTTTTTCCATGTACATATCAATTTGTTCCTTTAACAACTTCAGCTCGGGAGTTCCTATCTTGTAGGGATGCTTAGAGATTGGAGCAGTACCTGGTTCAAGTTCGATCATGAACTCAACTGCTCTCTCCGGAGGCATCCCTGGCAACTCTTCTGGAAAGACGTCAGGAAATTCGCAAACCACCGGAACATTTTCAAGTGAAGGTAGAGGTTTTGCATCGAGGTTGTATAGCTGAATGGAATTTGATTCATTTGGAGAATAGACTATCTGGCCAGAGGGGTGGAACAGAGTTATTGACTTCTGAGCACAGTCAATTCTAGCTTTATTGGCTTTCAGCCAATCCATACCAAGAATGACATCAATGTCAGAATTGCCAAGCAGTATGAGAGAAGCAAGGAATATGTGGCCTCCAATTAGAATTTGATTTTTGTGACTGATCTTGGACGTTTGCATAGTTGCTCCAGGGGAGTTGACCACTAGCGGGGAACCCAAACCAACAAAAGGGAGTTTAATTGATGTCGCAAAGATCTTTGACACGAAAGAATGTGATGCTCCGGTATCAAACAACACTTTAGCTCGATTAGAGTTTACGGGAAATGTACCGAGAACGACGTCAGGAGCTTCCTCAGCTTTGTAGATCTTGACATGATTCACCCTTGCGGTCCTCCCGACAGGCCTGTTGTTGGAGTTGAAGGCCTTAGGCGGGGGAGCGCGCACCATTGCCTGGTTTGTGTTAGGACGAGGTGGTGGTGGAGGTAGCTGCCTCTGCGTGCACTTGTCGGCGTAGTGCCCCGTCTGCTTGCACTTGTAGCATGTGACGACACGAGGAGGCCCTGGCCTTGGCTGCCCCATCGAAGCCCTCTGATCATGCATCTGAGCAGGGTTGGGTGGGCGGGGAGCGAAGCCTGGAGAAGCTTGGGCATATGGAGCCCGAGTGACAGCACCATTTGGCACCCAGATGCGGCGCTTCTGCGGAGGGGTGGTCATGTTGGAGGAGGAACCACCCTCACGCGAGTGCTTGCGAGACTCCTCGAACGCCTTGCGCCCATTTTCTTCATTGAGCGCGGTGTTAACGAGATCCTCGAAGCTGTTGGCCTTGATATTGGTGAGGGCATACTTGAGTTCCGGGTTAAAACCTCTGCGGAACCTTGCCATCTTCTTAGCTTCAGTGGACACCTCATCACCAGCGTAACGAGCGAGGCGATTGAACTCACTCTGATAGCCGATGACGTCCAACTTGCCCATCTTGAGTGAGCAAAACTCTTCACGCATCCTTTCCATGAGACCATCTGGAATGTGGTGCTTCAGGAAGGCTTCCTTGAAACAACCCCACGTGATTGGAATGCCAGCTCTCATGGCCTGGTAGTTTTCCCACCAAGTAGCTGCCTGACCCTTCAGCAGATAGGAGGCATACTTTACCTTGTCTTCCTCACCAACGTGAGCAATCTCCAGAGCCTTAGCTATCTCACGGATCCAGTCATCAGCGTCCAGAGGCTCGCGTGTGGCCACGAAAGCTCTCGGACCCAGTGTCGTGGGATAATCACGGCAGACGTTACCGGGGGTAACTGATCTTGGGGCAAGACGACACAAGCGTTTGGGAGAGGGTTTAGCTCAGAGGAAAACATGGTGCGATTCGATCTGGTAGCCGGCAATCAAAGTCGCCGAGTCTCCGATCTTGATATAACAACTCAACTCTGGGGTTACACTAGATGCTCGATATCAAGCGGTATTGCTAGGGTTCTTAGATCTCTGTCTAAACTAGACCTGGGGGTCGGTTTATAAAGCACCCGTACCCCCTGGCTTATCCTCCAAGGCGCATCCTGGATCCTACCCAGACACGGCGCACAAACCCTAACTTTCCTTTACAGTAACCCACAATCCGGGTTACTGGGCCTACAAGCTTGGGCCTTCCACAAGTTTCCTTATCCTTAGCAGGATCCTGCGCACCGTCCTTTGGGCCGGGTTACTCCTTGGAGTTTGGCCTACCGGGTTATCATCCCCCCATCAGTAGTCCCCAGAATAGCCTGGGCTTCATGGATCCTCCTTGAAGCGCTCGCTATTCCCTGCAAAGACATCAGACACACATGCATATGGAGGCCGGGTTAAGATGCTTTGATATTCAGCTAGGCCTTACTCCATGGTGGCCATGTAGTAACCCGGGTTTTTCCTCCAAACACTTTGGTCTAATTTTCCAGGTCCAAACCCTAATAAAAATGCCAAGATCCCATACTCGATAATCGATCCTGACATCACGGGGCAGACCTCCTTCTTTCTTTTATCCAAATGCCTTGCTCGATATTTGGCGCATATCTCGCAGAATCCACGTGGATAACCATCACCCCACGATTTCCGGCTTCTGGCCGTTGAGATAGACTCGCCCTTACCTTATAAATAGCACTTAGAGGGTAACCCTAAACCCATCACCACGCCTCAGCTTCCCCTTTCCTTCCTTGCTCCTTACACCCTCGCAGCTCAACCGCAAGAAGCTCGTGCTTGTCATCGAAGCAAGATCGCCGCCGGCCGCGCCCGCCCTCGAGCCATCTCGCGCCGCCGTCAAGTGTCACCGTCGCGCCTTTATTCCTCTCGCCAAGAATTGCGAAGGGGCATTCGAGCCACGCCGCTCGCCGCCGTCGCGCTAGACTCCAATCTCTCCAGTAAGCCTCTCGCAGCCGTTTAATTTAGCCCCGCAATTTTTCAATTCATCCAAGATCGGATCTAGGTCAACCCGTGAATCATTTTTCCGATTGCATCAAATTAGATCGATTCGATGCTCGCCAACTCCTTTAACCACCTGCTAGATAGTTGCAACTCATCCTCCTACCATTACTAATCACCAAATCTCCCGTAAAATCGCTCGCAAACTTTCCCATCTAGATCCATTCCTCCTTGATTTTCCGCTCATTGCGTTAACACCCGGAAAACCCTCCTTTTCCAGCTATTTTGCTTGCAGTAGACACATGGGCAACCATCCATCTTCCCCAAATGCTTTTCCATACGTAAGTGACCAATAATTTCGACAATTGTACTTAACACCCGGATACCTTGTAATCTCCACCTCATAGCGTGATACCCGGATAATTTTTAGCTTCATACTTTCTTGATACCTTGTACTCGGATAATCCAATACTCCCGGGTCTTATTTCCTATGCCTCTTTTTCTTGTGCTTTGCAGGTTGATTCCATGGCTCCCAAACGACAAGGAAAACAGCCGACTCAGGCGAGGACTACCCAAACCATATCTGCCAACTGGGGGCGTTCCACAGCTACGAAGGCCAAGTTGGACGAGCTAGCCGAATTAGGAATTCTCCCTTCTCAGAAGGACATTCACTGGAGGGCGCCGGGCAACGAGACCCGGCCC